>JAHZMJ010000150.1:898079-959975 GCA_030067965.1 Latrodectus elegans
TTCATATTTGGCGTCTTGTTGTAGGGATTTTAAAAATTGAGGAGTGCACCGTCTCCAACCATAGGATCTTAAATATAATTTCATCACAATGTTCGCATTAGTCTCCCCTTAAAGTTTCAGTTTGGGATCAGATATATCTTGACAATTAAAATATCCTAATCACCCCAAATATTAAAATCAATTTTGTTTCTTTTTGTTTAATTTTTAAAAAGTTGAAGAGTTTTATGACTCCAACCATGGGATCTTAAATATTAATACAACAAAATGTTCACAACAGTGTTCTCTACAATATTTAGTTTGGTTCCAGACATTTCTAGTCACCTAAAATGGCCTAATCAATCCCTATTTTTAATTATACAAATTTTTGTTTCTTTATGGTATGATTTTTCATTTCTTCACAGCTTAAATGTCCAAATCAATCTCTCTACAAAAATCAATTTTTTTGTCTTTTTGATTGCATATTAAGAAATTGAGGAGCGTTATGACTGCAACCAAGGGATCTCAAATATTAATTTATCAAAATATTCGCAGCAGTATCCACTATGAGACTCAGTTTGGTTCCAGACATATCTAGTCTTCTAAAATGTCCTTGATAAGCCCCATTCCTTTTTTGAAAATTCAGGTTTTGTGTCTTGTTTGTGGGATTTTAGAAAATTGAGGAGTTTACTCGTATCCAAGCGCTTAAGATCTCAAATTTTGTAATTCGTCAAAATGTTTGCAACAGTCTCCTCTTACAAGATTTAGTTTTATTCCTGACATTTTTAGGCTACCTAGAAAATGACCTAATAGAACTCAACCTTTTTTAAAAATTCAAATTCTTGTGTATTTTTGGTCGGAATTTAGAAAATTGAGTAATGCACTGACTCCAACCATAGGATTTTAAATATCAATACATCAAAATATTCTAAATAGTTTCCTCTGATACAAGATTCAGTTTGGTGCCAGACATATCTTAACACCTAATATGTCCTAATCGCTCCCAATTATAAAAATCAATTTTGTGTCTTTTTTGATTGTATTTTAAAAACATTGAGGAGTGTTATGACTCCAACCATGGGATCTTAAATATTAGCATACATCAAAATATTCACCACAGTGTCAACAATGAGATTCAGTTTAATTCCAGAAATCTATAGGGTCTTCAAATGTCCTAATTAACTCCACCCAATTTTTAAAAATTTCACCCTTATGTCTTGTACATTTTTGGTGAGATTTTATAAAATTGAGGAGGTACTGACTCCAACCATAGGATCTAAATATTAGCTCATAAATATTTTCGCAACAGTCTCCTGGCTACAATATTCAGTTTGGTGCCAGACATATTCTTGACACCTAAAATGTCCTAATCAATCCCTCTATAAAAATCCTCACTTTGTGTCTCTTTGATTGTATTTTAAAAATTGAAGGCTATTATGACTGTAACCATGGGAACTTAAATATTAATACAATTTAAAATGTTCGCAACAGTCTCCCACTATAACATTTAGTTTGGATCCGGAGATTTTTTGTCATTTAAAAATGACCTTACTAGCCAGCTCCTCTCCTCCTTTTAAGGATACAAATTTCTTGAGTCTTGTTGGTCGGATGTTAGATAATTGAGGAGTGCTAAGCAATTGAAAACCATGGGATGTTAAATATTAATACAACAAATTGTTTGCAACAGTCTTCTCTACAAGATTCAGTTGGGTCCCAGACATCTCTAGTCTTTAAAATGACTTAATCAACACCCTCCTTAAGAATTGAAATTCTTGTGTCTTTTGGTTGCACTTTAGTATAATGAGCTGAAATGAGATTGTACAAACTCTGCAACTGTAGGACCTTAAATATCAATATGATCAAACAACGCAACTGTCTCTTCATACAAGATTCAGTTTATGATGACATGTCTTAACAACTAAAATGTCTCTAATAACCCCCACTACAAAAATCAATTTTGTGTCTTTTTTGTTAGTTTTTAAAAGGTTGAGGAGTGTTATGTCTCCAACTATGGATCTTAAATATTAATGCAAATCAAAATAAGTTTATAACAGTGTCCTCTACAATATTTAGTTTGGTTCCAGAGATTTCTAGTCGCTCAAAATGACCTAATCACGCCCTATCATTTTTAAAAATTCAAATTTTTGTGTAATTTTTAAGTTGGATTTAAGAACATTGAGGAGTACACCGACTTCAAACTATAGGATTATAAATATCAATACATCAAAATGTTCGCAGTCTCCGCTACAATATTCAGTTTGGTGTTGTGATAATCTTAGACACCTAAAATGATCTAATAACGCCCCCTATTAAGTATTGAAATCACTTATGTCTCTTCGATTGTATTTTAAAAAAATTGAAGACTATTATGACTGTAACCATAGGAACTTAAATATTAATACTTTAAAATGTTCTGCAACAGTCTCCACTATAACATTTAGTTTAGATCTGGAGATTTTTTTGTCATTTAAAATAGACTCCACTAGCCACCCTCCTCCTTTTTAAGTGATACAAATCAATTTTGTGTCTTTCTGGTCGAATGTTAGATTATTGAGGAGTGCTACAACTAAAACCATGGGATGTTAAATATTAATACAACAAATGTGTTTGTACAACAGTCTTCTCTACAAGATTCAGATTGTGTCTCAGACATCTCTTGGGTCTTCAAATCTCCCAATCAGTTATCCACCCTCCTTAAAGAATCAAATTTTTCTGTCTTTTGGACTAGATTTTAGTTAATTGAGGAGTAATATGACTAAAACCATGGGATCTTAAACATTATTTCATCAAAATGTTCGCATTAGCGTCCTCTACAAAATTCAGTTTGGTGTCAAGATATATCTTGACAATTAAAATATCCCTATAATCCAACTACCCCTTTAACATAAAACCAATTTTGTGTCTTTTGTTTAATTTCTAAAAAGTTGAAGAGTGTTATGACTCTAACCATGGGATCTTATATATTAATACTTCTCCAAAATGCTCGCAACAGTGTCCTCTTGCATGAGATTCAGTTTTGTTCCAGACATTTCTTAGTCGCCTGTCTAAATGTCCTAATCAGCCTCACCCCTTCAAAGCATACAAATTATTTTGTGCCTTGTTTGTGGGATTTTAGAAAATTGAGAGAATTCACTGACTCCAACCATTAAATCTGAAATATGAATACATCAAAAATGTTCTGGCAACAGTATCCGCTACAATATTCAGCTTTGGTCATTCCAGATATCTCTGATACCTAAAATGCTCTAATCAAGCTATAAAATTCAATTATGTGTCTTTTTGGTTGTATTTTAAAAAAATTGAAGAGTGTTAATGTGACTCCAACCATGGACCTTAAATATTAATACATCAAACATGTTCGCAACAGTCTCCTCTAGAATATTTAGTTTGCTCCAGCACATTTCTTGTCTTTTTTTAAATTGACCTAATCAGCTTCCCACTTGAGGGATGCAAATTTTGTGTGTGTGTTTTGGTCGGATGTTAGATAATTGAGGAGTGCTAAAACTCCACACCATGGGATGTTAAATATTAATACAACAAATTGTTTTTAACAGTCTCCCTTTACAATATTCTGCCTGTTCTAGACCTCTCTAGACTTCTAAAATGTCCTAATCACCACCCCTTTTTTAAAAATTCATATTTTGTGTCTTGTTTGTGGATTTCAGAAAATTTAGAGTAAAATGACTCCAAACCATAGGATCATAAATATTAATTCCCAACAAAATGTTCGCAACAGTCTCCTCTACAAGATTTAGTTTGGTTCCAGACATTTCTAGTCACATAATATGACCTAATCACACACTGCCTTTTTTAAGAATTCAAATTTTCCTGTGTTTTTGGATGGATTTTAGAAAATCGAGGAGTTTTATGACTCAGACCATGGGATCTTAAATATAAATACATCAAAATGTTCACAACAGTGTCCACTATGAGATTCAGTTTGGTTTCAGACATCTCTAGCCTTTCTAAAATGTCGTAATCAGCCCCCTTTTTAAAAATTCATATTTTGTGTCTTGTTTGTAGGATTTTTAGAAAATTGTGGAGTGCACTGACTCCAACCATAGGATCTTAAATATGAATACATCAAAATATTCTTAACAGTCTCCTATACAAGATTTAGTTTGGCTCCATACACTTCTAGGTCGCTTAAAATGACCTAATCACGCCCCCTTTTTTTAACAATTCAAATTCTTGTGTGTTTTTGGTTGATTTTAGAAAATTGGGAGTCTTATGACTCCAACTATGTGATCTTAAATATAAATACATCAAAATGTTCACAACAGTCTTCTTACAAGTTTTAGCTTGGTTCAGACATTTCTAGTCGAGTAATATGACCTAATCACCCCCATTTTTAAGAATTCAAATTTTTGTGTCTTTTGGTGGTTGATATTAGAAAATTAAGGAGTGCACTGTCTCCAACCATAAGATCTTAAATATCAATACATCAACATCGTAACAGTCTCTTCTACAAGATTCAGTTTAGTGCAAAGACATTTCTGTAGAGCCTAAATTTTCCTAATCCCCCAATAACAAAATCAATTTTGTATTTTTTATTGTATATTAAAAAGTTGAGAAATGTTATAACTGCAACCAAGGGATCTTAAATATTAATACTTCAAAATGCTCTGCAACAGTGTCCACTATGAGACTCAGTTTTGTTCCAGACATATCTAGTCTTCTAAAATGTCCTGATCAGCCCCATTCCTTCTTAAAAATTCATATTTGTGTCTTGTTTGTGGGATTTTAGAAAATTGAGGAATTCACTGTCTCCAAGCATTAAATCTGAAATAATAATTCGCCAAAATGTTTGCAACAGTCTCCTCTAGAAAATTTAGTTGGACTTCCAGACATTTTTAGCAACCTAAACTGACCTAATAAAGAATCCCCTTTTTAAAGAATTCAATTCATTTATATTTTGGTTGGATTTTATAAATTGAGGAGTGTTACGACTCCAAGCAAGGACCTTAAATATTAATACATCAAAATGATCGCAACAGTCTCCTCTAGAAGATTCCGTTTGGTTCCAGATATATCTTGACACCGAAAATGTCCTAATCCTTCCCAATTATAAAAATAAATTTTGTTTCTTTTTTTTAACAAATTGAGGAGTGTTATGACTCCAACTATAGGATCTTAAATATTATTACATCAAAATGCTTACAACAGTCTCCTCTACAAAATTTAGTTTTGTTCCAGACGTTTCTAGCCGCCCAAATGACCTAATCACGCCCCCCTTTTTTAAGAATTCAAAATTTTGTGTCTTTTGGTTGGATTTTAGAAAATTGAGAGAGCTACGACTGCAACCATAGAATCTTAAATATCAATACATCAAAATGTTTTCAAGTCTCCTACAAGATTCAGTTTGGTGAAAGACTTCTCTTTTTAGCTGCCTAAAATGTCCTAATCACCCCCTCCTTTTTAAAATTCAATTTTAATTTTTGATTGTATTTTAAAAATTTGAGGAGTGTTATGACTGCAACAATGGGATCTTAAATATTAATACATCAAAATGTTCACAACAATGTCCACTATGAGATTCAGTTTGGTTCCAGACATCTCTAGACACCTAAAATGTCCTAATCAGCCCACACCCTTTTAAAAATTCAGTTTTTGTGTCTTGTTGGTGGGATTTTAGAAAATTGAGAGAATGTTACAAACTGCAACCATATGATCTTAAATATTAATTCATCAATATGTTCGCAACAGTTTCCGCTACAATATTCAGTTTGGTGCCAGACATATCTTGACACCTAAAATGTCGTAATCACTATAAAAATCAATTTTGGGTCTTTTTTGTTTGTTTTTAAAAAGTTGAGTAGTGTTATGTTTCCATCCATGGGATATTAAATATTAATACAACAAAATGTTCACAACAGTCTCCTCTATAATATTTAGTTTAGTTCCAGAGATTTATAGTCGCCTAAAATGACCCAATCAGGCCCCCTTTTTTAAGGATTCAAATTTTGTGCCTTTTTGGTTGGATTTTAGAAAATTGAGGAGTCATATGACTCAAACCATAGGATCTTAAATATTAATACATCAAAATATTTGCAACAGTCTGCTCAACAAGATTCAGTTTGGTGCCAGACATATCTTGACACCTAAAATGTCCTAATCACTATAAAATTCAAATTTTTGTCTTTTTGATTGTATATTAAGAAATTGAGGAGCGTTATGACTGCAACCAAGGGATCTTAAATATTAATACATCAAAATGTTCGCAACAGCCTCCTCTATAATATTGAGCTTGGTTCCAGACATTTCTAGTCTTTTAAAGGACCTAATCAGCCCCCCTTTTTAAGGATACAAATTTTGTGTCTTTTTGGTTGGATTTTAGATAATTGAGGAGTGCACAAACTTAAACCATGGGCTCTTAAATATTAATACATCAAATTGTTCGCAACAGTCTCCTCTACAATATTCAGTTGGGTGCCAGACATCTCTTGACAACTAAAATCTCCTAATCACGACCCCTCCTTTAAAGAATTCAAATTTTCAGGTCTTTTTTGGTTGGATTTTAGATAATTGAGGATTGATACGACTCCAACCACGGATCTTAAACATTAATTCATCAAAATAATCGCAACAGTATCCTCTACAAGATTTAGTTTGGTTCCAGACATTTCTTCACACCTAAAATGTCCTAATCACCCCCCCCTTTATAAAAATTCAATTTTGTGTCTTTTTGATTGGATTTTAAATAATTGAGGAGTGCATGACTCTAACCATGGGATCTTAAATATTAAAACATCAAAATGTTCGCAACAGTCTCCTCTACAAGATTCAGTTTGATCCAGACATATCTAGTCTTCTAAAATGTCCTAATCAGCCCCCCTTTTTAAAAATTCAAATTTTGTGCCTTTTTGTTTGTTTTTTAAAAAGTTGAGGAGTGTTATGACTCCAACCATGAGATCTTAAATACTAATACAACAAAATATTCTAACAGTTTCCTGTACAAGATTTAGTTTGGTTCCACTCATTTCTAGTTGTCTAAAACGACCTAATCATACCCCCCTTTTTTTAAGAAATCAAATTTTTGTGTCTTTTTGGTTGGAGTTTAGAAAATTGAGGGGTGCAACGACTCCAACAATAGGATCTTAAATATCAGTACATCAAAATGTTCGCAACAGTCTCTTCTACAAGATTCAGTTTTGTGCAAGACATATTCTTGACACTTAAAGTGTCTTAATCATATCCCTATAAAAATCAATTTCGTGTCTTTTTGATTGTATTTTAAAAAATTGAGGAGTGTTATGATACTAACCATGGGATCTTAAATATTAATACATCAAAATTTTCACAACAGTCTCCTCTATAAGATTTAATTTGGTTCCAGACATCTCTAGTCTTCTAAAATGTCCTAATCAGCCCCTCCTTTTTAAAAATTCAATTTCTAGTGTCTTTTTGGTTGGATTTTAGAAAATTGAGGAGTGCATAGACTCCAACCATGGGATCTTAAATATTAGTACATCAAAATGTACGCAACTGTCAGCTCTACAAGATTTAGTTTGGTGCCAGACATATCTAGACACCTAAAATGTCGTCCTCATTATTATAATCAATTTTGTGTCTTTTTGATTGTATTTTAAAAAATTGAGGAGTGTTATGACTGCAACCATGGGATCTTAAATATTAATACATGAAAATGTTCACAACAGTGTTCTCTACAATATTTAGTTCGGTTCTAGACATTCCTAGTCTTCTAAAATGTCCTAATCAGCCCCCATCCCCTTTTTTAAAAATTCAAATTTTTGTGTCTTTTTGGTAGGATTTTAGAAAATTGAGGAGTGCAACGACTCCAACAATAGGATCTTAAATATCAATACCATCAAAATATTCGCAACAGTCTCCGCTACAATATTCAGTTTTGTTCCAGACATATCTTGACTTCTAAAATGTCCTAATCCAATATAAAATTCAAATTTTGTGTCTTTTTGATTGTATTTTAAAAATTGAAGAGTGTTATGACTCAACAATGGAATCTTAAATATTAATACATCAAAATGTTCGCAACAGTCTCCACTATAACATTTAGTTTGGCTCCGGACATTTCTTGTCTTTTAAATGACCTAATCAGCCACCCCCCTTTTTTAATAATACAAATTTTTGTGTATTTTTGGTCGGATGTTAGATAATTGAGGAGTGCTACAACTTAAACCATTGGATGTTAAATTTAATACAACAAATTGTTTGCAATAGTCTCCTCTACAAGATTCAGTTGGGTCCCAGACATCTCTAGTCTTCTAAAATCTCCTAATCACCCCCATCCTTTTAAAGAATTCAAATTTTTGTGTATTTTTGGTTGGATTTTAGATATTTGAAGAATGATATGACTCAAACCATGGGATCTTAAACATTATTTCATCAAAATGTTCTCAAGTCTCCTCTACAAGATTCAGTTTGGTGTCAGATATATCTTGACAACTAAAATATCCTTATCACCCCCAATATAAATATCGATTCTCCGTCTTTTTGTTTGTTTTTTAAAAAGTTGAGGAGTGTTATGACTCCAACCATGAGATCTTAAATACTAATACAACAAAATATTCTAACAGTTTCCTGTACAAGATTTAGTTTGGTTCCACTCATTTCTAGTTGTCTAAAACGACCTAATCACGCTCAACACCCCTATTTTTAAGGATACAAATTTTTGTGTCTTTTTGGTTGGATTTTAGAAAATTGAGGAATCACACGACTCCAACCATAGGATCTTAAATATCAATACATCAAAATGTTCGCAACAGTCTCTTCTACAATATTCAGTTTGGTGCCAGACATATCTTGACACCTAAAATTTTCTAATCATATCACTACAAAAATTAATTTTGTGTCTTTTTGATTGTATTTTAAAAAATTGAAGAGTGTTATGACTGCAACAATGGGATCTTAAATATTAATACACCAAAATGTTCGCAACAGTCTCCACTATAACATTTAGTTTGGATCCGGAGATTTCTTGTCTTTTAAATGGCATTATCAGCCACCCCCTTTTAAGGGATACAAATGTTTTTGTCTTTTTGGTCGGATTTTAGATAATTGAGGAATGCTACAACTTAAACCATAGGATGTTAAATATTAATACAACAAACTGTTTTGAACAGTCTCGTCTACACTATTCAGTCTGTTCTTAGACATCTCTAGACTTCTTAAATGTCCTAATCACCACCGCCCTTTTTAAAAATTCATATTTTGTGTCTTGTTGGTGGGATTTTAGAAAATTAAGGAGTGCACCGTCTCCAACCATAGGATCTTCAATATTAATTCATCAAAATGTTCGAAACGGTCTCCTCTACAAGATTTAGTTTGGCTCCAGACATTTTTAGCCGCTTTAAATGACCTAATCACCCTCCCCCTCTTTTTTAAGAATTCAAATTCTTGTGTGTTTTGGTTGGATTTTAGAAAATTAAGGAGTTTTTTGACTCAAACCATGGGATCTTAAATATAAATACATCAAAATGTTCACAACAGTCTCCCCTACAAGATTCAGTTTGGTGCCAGACATTTCTAGTCGCGTAATATGACCTAATCACCCCCTGTTTTTAAGAATTCAAATTTTTGTGTCTTTTTGGTTGGATTTTAGAAAATTGAGGAGTGCACCGACTCCAACCATAGGATCTTAAATATCAATACATCAAAATGTTCGCAACACTCTCATCTACAAGATTCAGTTTGGTGCCAGACATCTCTAGCCTTTTAAAATGTCTAATCAGCCATCCCCTTTTTAAGAATACAAATTTTGTGTCTTTTGGTCGGATGTTAGATAATTGAGGAGTAAACTTCTTCCATGGGATCTTAAATATTAATACATCAAAATGTTTGCACCAGTGTCCACTATGAGACTCAGTTTGGTTCCAGACATATCTAGTCTTCTAAAATGTCCTGATCAGCCCCATTCCTTTTAAAAATTCATATTTTGTGTCTTGTTTGTGGGATTTTAGAAAATTGAGGAGTGTACTGTCTCCAAGCATAGAATCTGAAATATTAATTCGTCAAAATGTTTGCAACAGTCTCCTCTACAATATTAAGTTTGGCTCCAGACATTTTTAGCCGCCTGATGTGACCTAATCACGCCCTCCCCTTTTTTAAAGAATTCAAATTCTTGTGTCTTTTTGGTTGGATTTTAGAAAATTGAGGAGTTATGACTTCCAACCATGGGATCTTAAATATAAATACATCAAATTGTTCGCAACAGTCTCCTCTACAAGATTCAGTTTGGTGTCAAATATATCTTGACTTAAAATATCCTAATCAACCCCAATATAAAAATCAATTTTGTGTATTTTTGTTTGTTTTTTAAAAATTGAGGAGTGTTATGACTCCAACCATAGGATCTTAAATATTAATACAACAAAATGTTCACAACAGTGTTCTCTACAATATTTAGTTTGGTTCCAGACATTTCTAGTCGACTAAAATAACCTAATCAAGCCCCCCCTATTTTTAAGAATTCAAAATTTTGTGTGTTTTTGGTTGGATTTTAGAAAATTGAGGAGTGCACAAACTCCAACTATAGGATTTTTAATATCAATACATAAATGTTTGCAACAGTCTCCTCTACAAGATTCAGTTTGGTGACAGACATCTCTTGACAGCTTAAATGTCCTAATCACCCCCTCTACAAAAATCAATTTTGTGTCTTTTTGATTGTATTTTAAAAAATGAGAAGTGTTATGACTGCAACCCAGGGATTTTAAATATTAATACATGAAAATGTAAAACACAGTGTCCACTAAGAGATTCAGTTTGTTGCCAGACATCTCTAGTCTTCTAAAATGTCGTAATCAGCCCCCTCCTTTATTTAAAATTCATATTTTGGGTCTTGTTGGTGGGATTTTAGATAATTGAGGAGTGCACCGACTCCAACCATAGTATCTTAAATATTAATTCATCAAAATGTTCGCAACAGTCTCCTCTACAATATTAAGTTTGGCTCCAGACATTTTTAGCCGCCTGATGTGACCTAATCACGCCCCCCCCCCTTTTTTTAAGAATTAAAATTGTTGTGCATTTTTGGTTGGATTTTAGAAAATTGAGGAGTGCAGAAACTCCAACCATAGGATCTTTAATATCAATACATCCAAATGTTCGCAACAGTCTCCTCTACAAGATTCAGTTTGGTGCCAGACATATCTTGACACCTAAAATGTCCTAATCACCCCCAATTTAAAAAAAAAATCAATTTTGTGTCTTTTTGTTTGTTTTTTAAAAATTGAGGAGTGTTAAGCCTCCAACCATGGGATCTTAAACATTAAATCATCAAAATGTTCCCAACAGACTCCTCTACAAGATTTAGTTTGGCTCCAGACATTTTTAGCTGCCTTAAATGACCTAATCACGACCCCTCTTTTTTAAGAATTCAAATTTTTGTGTCTTTTTGGTTGGATTTTAGAAAATTGAGGAGTGTTACGACTCAAACCATAGGATCTTAAATATTAATTCATCAAAATGTTCGCAACAGTCTCTTCTACAAGATTTAGTTTGGCTCCAGACATTTTTAGCCGCCTTAAATGACCTAAACACGCCCCCTTTTTTATGAATTCAAATACTTATGTCTTTTTGGATGGAATTTAGAAAATTGAGGAGTGTTATGCCTCCAACCATGGAATCTTAAATATTAATACATCAAAATGTTCACAACAGTCTACTCTTTAAGATTTAGTTTGCTTCTAGACATTTCTAGTCGCCTAATATGAACTAATCATCCCCCTTTTTTTAAGAATTCAAATTTTTGTGTCTTTTTGGATGGATTTTAGAAAATTGAGGATTTTACAAACTCCAACAATAGGATCTTAAATATAAATACATCAAAATGTTCGCAACAGTCTCCTCTACAAGATTCAGTTTGGTGACAGACATCTCTTGAGAGCTTAAATGTCTTAATCACCCCTCATTTTAAAAATCAATTTCGCTTCTTTTTGATTGTATTTTAAAAAATTGAGGAGTGTTATGACTCCAACCATGGGATCTTAAATATTAATACATCAAAATGTTCACAACAGTGTCCACTATGAGATTCAGTTTGGTTCCAGACATCTCTAGTCTTCTAAAATATCGTAAACAGCCCCTGTCCTTTTCAAAAATTCATATTTTGGGTCTTGTTGTTGGGATTTTAGATAATTGAGGAGTGCACCGACTCCAACCATAGTATCTTAAATATTAATTCATCAAAATGTTCACAACAGTGTTCTCTACAATATTTAGTTTGGTTCCAGACATTTCTAGTCGCCTAAAATGACCTAATCAATCCCCTTTAAGGATACAAATTTTTGTGTCTTTTTGGTTGGATTTTAGAAAATTGAGGAGTACACCGACTCCAACTATAGGATCTTAAACATCAATACATCAAAATGTTCGCAACAGTCTCCACTACAATATTCAGTTTGGTGCCAGACATATCTTGACACCTAAAATGTCCTAATAACCCCCACTACAAATATCAATTTTGTGTCTTTTGATTGTATTTTAAAAATTGAGGAGTGTTATGACTGCAACAATGGGATCTTAAATATTAATACACCAAAATGTTCGCAACAGTCTCCACTATAACATTTAGTTTAGCTCCGGACATTTCTTGTCTTTTATAATGGCCTAATCCGCCCCCCCTTTTAAGGATACACATTTTTGTGTCTTTTTGGTCGGATGTTAGATAATTGAGGAGTGCTACAACTTAAACCATGGGATATTATATATTAATACAACAAATTGTTTGCAACAGTCTCCTCTACAAGATTCAGTTGGGTTCCAGACATCTCTAGTCTTCTAAAATCTCCTAATCTCCGTCCCCCTCCTTATGAAGAATTCAAATTTTTTGGTCTTTTTGGTTGGATTTTAGATAATTGAGGATTAATACGATTCAAACCATGGGATCTTAAACATTAATACATCAAAATGTTCGCAACAGTCTCCTCTACAAGATTCAGTTTGGAGTCAGACATTTCTTAACACCTAGAATGTCCTATTCACCCCCTTACCTATAAAAATCAATTTTGTGCCTTTTTGATTGTATTTTAAAAATGAGGAGTGTTATGACACCAACCATGGAATCTTAAATAATAATACATCAAAATGTTCACAACAGTGTCCACTATGATTATCAGTTTGGTTCCGGATATCTCTAGTCTTCTAAAATGTCCTAAACATCCCATTCCCTTTTTAAAAATTCAATTTTTTGTGTCTTGTTGGTGGGATTTTAGAAAATTGAGGAGTGTACTGATTCCAACCATAGGATTTTAAATATTAATTCATCAAAATGTTCGAAACAGTCTCTTCTACAAGATTTAGTTTGGCTCCAGACTTTTAGGCGCCTCAAATATCCTAATCTCGCCCCCCCCTCTTAAGAATTCAAATTTTTGTGTCTTTTTGGTTGGATTTTAGAAAATTGATGAGTGTTAGGACTCCAACCATAGGATCTTAAATATTAATACATGAAAATGTTCGCTACAGTCTCCTCTACAAGATTTAGTTTGGTGTCAGACATTTCTAGTCGCCTAATATGACCTAATCTTCCCCCTTTTTTTAAGAATTCAAATTTTTGTGTCTTTTTGGTTGGATTTTAGAAAATTCAGGATTTTACAAACTCCAACCGTAAGATCTTAAATATAAATACATCAAAATGATCACAACAGTCTCCTCTACAAGATTTAGTTTGGTGACAGACATCTCTTGACAGCTTAAATGTCCTAATCACCCCCTCTACAAAAATAAATTTTGTGTCTTTTTAATTGTATTTTAAAAAATGAGGAGTGTTATGACTTCAACCATGGGATCTTAAATATTAATACATCAAAATGTTCACAACAGTGTCAACTATGAGATTCAGTTTGGTTCCAGACATCTCTAGTCTTCTAAAATGTCGTAATCAGCCACTCTCCTTCTAAAAATTCATATTTTGTGTCTTGTTGGTGGGATTTTAGATAATTGAGGAGTGCACCGACTCCAACCATAGGATCTTAAATATTAATACATGAAAATGTTCGCTACAGTCTCCTCTACAAGATTTAGTTTGGTGTCAGACATATCTTGACAACTAAAATATCCTTATCACCCCCAATATAAAAATCAAGTTTCTGTTTTTTGATTGTGTATTAAAAAATTGAAGAGCGTTATGACTCCAACCGTAAGATCTTAAATATAAATACATCAAAATGATCACAACAGTCTCCTCTACAAGATTTAGTTTGGTGACAGACATCTCTTGACAGCTTAAATGTCCTAATCACCCCCTCTACAAAAATCAATTTTGTGTCTTTTTGATTGTATTTTAAAAAAATGAGAAGTGTTATGACTTCAACTATGGGATCTTAAATATTAATACATCAAAATGTTCACAACAGTGTCCACTATGAGATTCAGTTTGGTTCCAGACATCTCTAGTCTTCTAAAATATCGTAATCAGCCCCCCGTTTTTTAAAATTCATATTTTGTGTCTTGTTGGTGGGATTTTAGAAAATTAGGGGAGTCCACCGACTCCAACCACAGGATCTTAAATATTAATACATCAAAATGTTCGCTAGAGTCTTCTCTACAAGATTTAGTTTGGTTCCAGACATTTCTAGTCGCCTAAAATAACCTAATCAAGCCCCCCCTATTTTTAAGGAATCAAAATTTTTGTGGTTTTTTGGTTGGATTTTAGAAAATTGAGGAGTGCACAAACTCCAACTATAGGATTTTTAATATCAATACATAAATGTTTGCAACAGTCTCCTCTACAAGATTCAGTTTGGTGACAGACATATCTTGACACCTAAAATGTCCTAATCACTATAAAATTCAATTTTGTGTCTTTTTGATTGTATTTTTAAAAAAATGAAGAAAATTATGACTGCAACCATGGAATCTTAAATATTAATACATCAAAATGTTCGCAACAGTCTCCACTATAACATTTAGTTTGGCTCCGGACATTTCTTGTCTTTTAAATGACCTAATCAGCCACCCCCCTTTTTTAATGATACAAATTTTTGTGTATTTTTGGTCGGATATTAGATAATTGAGGAGTGCTACAACTTAAACCATTGGATGTTAAATTTTAATACAACAAATTGTTTGCAATAGTCTCCTCTACAAGATTCAGTTGGGTCCCAGACATCTCTAGTCTTCTAAAATCTCCTAATCACCCCCATCCTTTTAAAGAATTCAAATTTTTCGGTCTTTTTGATTGGAGTTTCGATAACTGAGGAGTAATATGACTCAAACCATGGGATCTTAAACATTAATTCATCAAAATGTTCGCAACAGTCTCCTCTACAAGATTCAGTTTGGTGTCAGATATTTCTTGACAATTAAAATATCCTAATCACCCCCAATATAAAAATCAATTTTGTGTATTTTTTGTTTAATTTTAAAAAGTTGAAGGAGTGTTATGACTCCAACCATGGATCTTAAATATTAATACAACAAATTGTTCACAACAGTGTCTCTCTACAATATTTAGTTTGGTTCCAGACATTTCTAGTCTTCTAAAATGACCTAATCACCACCCCTCCTTTTAAGGAATACAAATTTTTTGTGTCTTTTGGTTGGATTTTAGAAAATTGAGGAGTACACGACTCCAACCATAGGATCTTAAATATCAATTCATCAAAATGTTCGCAACAGTCTCCGCTACAATATTCAGTTTGGTGCCAGACATATCTTGACACCTAAAATGCTCTAAACACTATAAAAATCAATTTTGTGTCTTTTTGATTGTATTTTAAAATTGAGGAGTGTTATGACTGCAACCATGGGATCTTAAATATTAATACATCCAATATGTTTGAAACAGCAGTCTACTATAACATTTAGTTTGGCTCAGACATTTCTTGTCTTTTAAAATTTCCTAATCAGCCCACCCCTTTTTAAAAATTCAATTTTTTGTGTCTTGTTGGTGGAATTTTAGAAAATTATGGTGTGTACCGACTCAAACCATAGGATTTTAAATATTAATTCATCAAAATGTTCGCAACAGTCTCCTCTACAAGATTTAATTTAGCTCCAGAGTTTTAGCCACCTAAAATTACCAAAACACGCCCCCCATTTTTGAAGAATTCAAATTCTTCTGTGTTTTTGGTTGGATTTTAGAAAATTAAAGAGTTTTATGACTCCAACCATAGGATCTTAAATATAAATACATCAAAATGTTCACAACAGTTTCCTCTACAAGATTTAGTTTGCTTCTAGACATTTCTTGTCACCTAATATGACCTAATAACCCCCCTTTTTTAAGAATTCAAAATTTTGTGTTTTTTGGTTGGATTTTAGAAAATTGAGGACTTCACAAACTCCAACCATAGTTTCTTAAATATCAATACATAAATGTTCGCAACAGTCTGCTCTGCAAGATTCAGTTTGGTGACAGACATTTCTTCACAGCTTAAATGTCCAAATCAATCCCTCTACAAAAATCAATTTTGTGTCTTTTTGATTGTATTTTAAAAAATTGAGGAGTGTTATGACCGCAACCATGGAATCTTAAATATTAATACATCAAAATGTTCACAACAGTGTCCTCTATGATATTCAGTTTGTTTCCACACATCTCTTGTCTTCTAAAATGTAGTAATCAGCCCCTCTCCTTTTTAAAAATTCATATTTTGTGTCTTGTTGGTGGGAATTTAGAACATTGACGAGTGCACCGTCTCCAACCATAGGATCTTAAATATTAATTCATCAAAATGTTCGCAACAGTCTTCTGTACAAGATTAAGTTTGGCTTCAGACAGTTTTAGCCGCCTGAAATGACCTAATCTCGCCCCCCCCCCTTTTTTTAAGAATTTAAATTCTTGTGTCTTTTTGGTTGAATTTTAGAAAATTGAGGAGTGTTTCGACACCATCCATATGATCTTAAATATTGAAACATCAAAATGTTCGCAACAGTCTCCTTTACAAGATTTAGTTTTGTGTCAGACATATCTTTTTTTTGACAACTAAAATATCCTAATTACCCCCAATAAAAAAATCAATTTTGTGTCTTTCTGTTTGTTTTTTAAAAAGTTGATGAGTGTTATGACTCCTACCATGGGATCTTAAATACTAATACAAAAAATTGTTCACAACAGTGTAGTCTACAAAATTCCGGTTGGTGACAGACATCTCTTCACAGCTAAAATGTCCTAATCACCCCCAATACAAAAATCAAATTTTTGTCTTTTTGATTGTATTTTAAAAAATTGAGGAGTGTTATGACTGCAACCATGGGATCTTAAATATTAATTCATCAAAATGTTCACAACGGTGTCCACTATGAGATTCAATTTGGTTCCAGACATCTCTCCTCTTCTAAAATGTTGTAATCCGCGCAAACCCCTTTTTAAAAATTCATATTTTGTGCCTTGTTGGTGGGATTTTAGATAATTGAGGATTGCACCGTCTCCAACCATAGGATCTTAAATATTAATTCATCAAAATGTTCGCAATAGTCTCCTCTAAAAGATTTAGTTTGGCTCCAGACTGTTTCCGCCGCCTGAAATGACCTAATTACGCTCCCCCCTTTTTTTAAGAATTCTAATTCTTGTGCCTTTTTGGTTGGATTTTAGATAGTTGAGGATTGATACGACTACAACCATGCGATCTTAAACATTAATTCATCAAAATGTTCGCAACAGTCTCCTCTACAAGATTCAGTTTGGTGTCAGATATATCTTAACAACTAAAGTATCCTAATCAATCCCAATATAAAAATCAATTTTGTGTCTTTTTGTTTGTTTTTTAAAAAGTTGAGGAGTGTTATGTCTGCAACCATGGAATCTTAAATATTAATACATCAAAATGTTCACAACAGTGTCCACTATGAGATTCAGTTTGGTTCCAGACATCTCTTGTCTTCTAAAATGTAGTAATCAGCCCCTATCCTTTTTAAAAATTCATATTTTGTGTCTTGTTGGTGGGATTTTAGAACATTGAGGAGTGCACCGACTCCAACCATAGGATCTTAAATATTAATTCATCAAAATGTTCGCAACAGTCTCCTCTACAAGATTTAGTTTGGCTCCAGACAATTTTAGCCGCCTGAAATGACCTAATCACGCCCCCCCCTTTTTTAAGAATTGAAATTCTTGTGTCTTTTCGGTTGGATTTTAGAAAATTGAGGAGTGTTACGACACCATCCATAGGATCTTAAATATTAAAACATCAAAATATTCGCAACAGTCTCCTTTACAAGATTCAGTTTTGTGTCAGACATATCTTGACAATAAAATAGGCTAATCACCCCCAATATAAAAATCAATTTTGTGACTTTCTGTTTGTTTTTTAAAAAGTTGATGAGTGTTATGACTCCTACCATGGGATCTTAAATATTAATACAAAAAAATGTTCACAACAGTGTTCTCTACAAGATTCAGATTGGTTACACACATCTCTAGTCGTCTAAAATGTTGTAATCAGTTATCCCCCCTTTTTAATGAATTCAAGTTTTTGTGCCTTTTTTAACTGATTTTAGAAAACTGAGTAGACCTACGACTCCATCCATGGAATATTCAATATTAATACATCAAAATGTTCGCAACAGCGTCCTCTAAAAAATACAGTTTCTTTCAAGAAATTTCTGGTCTTTGGAATGTCCTTATAATCCAACTACCTCTTTAAAGTATTAAATTTTTCATTTTTTTTCGCATTTTAGGAAATTGAGGAGTGTTATGATTCTAACCATGAGATCTTATATATTAATACCTCAAAACACTTGCAATAGTCTCCTCTAAAAGATTCAGTTTGGTTTCAGACATTTCTTAACACGTAAAATGTCTTAATCGCCAACCCTAAAAAAAGGTTTATTTTGTTTTTTTATTGTAATTTAGAAAATTGAGGAATTTTACGACTCCAACCATGGGATATTAAATATTAATGCATTAAAATGTTTGCAATAGTCTCCTCTACAAGATTCACTTTGGTTCCAGAAATCTCTAGTCTCCTAAAATGTCTTAATCAGCCAACCCCCGCCCCCCGCTTTTAGGGAATTCAAAATTTTAAGTCTTTTTGTTCTGATTTTAGAATATTGTGTAGAGCTACGACTCCAACCATGGTATATTAAATATTAATACTTCAAAATGTTTACAACAGTCTCCTCTACAAGATTACGTATTGTTCAAGATATTTATAGTCATCTAAAATGTCCTAATTACCCTCACCCTCTTTAAAGCTTTAAACTTTTATTTTTTTATCGGATTTTAGGAAATTGAGAAGTGTTACGATTCCAAACATGAGATCTTAAATATTAATGAATCAAAATGTTTGCTATAGTCTCCTTTACAAGATTCACTTTGGTTCCAGAAATCTCTAGTCTCATAAAATGTCCTAATCAATCCCCCCTTTTTTAAGAATTCAAATTTTTGTGTCTTTTTGGTTGGATTTTAGAAAATTGGTAAGTGATACGACTACAACCTTGGGATAATAAATATTGATACATCAAAATGTTCGTAATAGTATCTTCTACAAGATTCGTTTTGGTTCCAGAAATCTCTAGTCTTCTAAATTCCTAATCAGCCCCCCCCTTTTTAAGAATTCAAAGTTTTCAGTCTTTTTGGTCTGATTTTAGAAAATTGAGTAGAGCTACGACTCCAACCATGGTATATTATATATTAATACTTCAAAATGTTCACAAGACTTTCCTCAAAAGATTCAGTTTGGTTCAAGACATTTAAAGGCTTCTAAAATGTCCTAATTACCCCCCTCCCTCTTTAAAGCATTAAACTTTTATTTTTTATCGGATTTTAGGAATTTGAGAATTGTTATGATTGCAACCATGAGATCTTATATATTAATATATCAAAATGTTTGCAATAGTTTCCTTTAAGGAATTCACTTTGGTTTCAGATATCTCTAGCCTCATAAAATGTCCTAATCATCCCCCCCCTTTTTTAAGAATTCAAATTTCTGTGTCTTTTTGGTTGGATTTTAGAAAATTGAGGAGTGTTACGACTCCAACCATTGGATCTTAAATATTAATACATCAAAATGTTCGCAACAGACTACTCTAAGATTCAGTTTCGTGTCAGACATATCTTGACACCTATGTACTAAGCACTATAAAAATCTATTTTGTTTCTTTTTTAAAAAATGAAGAAAGTTATGCCTCCAACTATGGGATATATTATATTAATACATCAAAATGTTCACAACAGTCTCCTCTACAAGAGTTTGTTTGGCTACAGACATTTTTAGCGCGTAAAATGACCTAATCACGACTTTCCCTTTTTTTAACAATTCAAATTTTTGTTTGTTTTTGGTTGGATTTTAGAAAATTGAGGAGTCTTTTGACTCAAACCATGGGATCTTAAATATAAATACATCAAAATGTTCACAACAGTCTCCCCTACAAGATTCAGTTTGGTGCCAGACATTTCTTTACAGCTAAGATGTCCTAATCACCCCCACTATAAAAATCAATTTTGTGTCTTTTTGTTTCTTTTTAAAAAAAATGAGGAATGTTATGCCTCCAAACATGGGATCTCATATATTAATACATCAAAATGTTCACAACAGTCGCCTCTACAAGATTTCAATTGGTTCTAGACATTTCTAGTCGCCTAATATGACCTAATCATCCCACTTTTTTTAACTATGGATGATCCAATTGAGGACTTCACAAACTCCAACCATAGTTTCTTAAATATCAATACATAAATGTTCGCAACAGTCTGCTCTGCAAGATTCAGTTTGGTGACAGACATTTCTTCACAGCTTAAATGTCCAAATCAATCCCTCTACAAAAATCAATTGTGTGTCTTTTTGATTGTATTTTAAAAAATTGAGGAGTGTTATGACCGCAACCATGGGATTTTAAATATTAATACATCAAAATGTTTACAACAGTGTCCTCTATGATATTCAGTTTGTTTCCACACATCTCTTGTCTTCTAAAATGTAGTAATCAGCCCCTCTCCTTTTTAAAAATTCATATTTTGTGTCTTGTTGGTGGGATTTTAGAACATTGACGAGTGCACCGACTCCAACCATAGGATCTTAAATATTAATTCATCACAATGTTCGCATTAGTCTCCTCTACAAGATACAGTTTGGTGTCAGATATATCTTGATAATTAAAATATCCTAATCACCCCCAATATAACAATCAATTTTGTGTCTTTTTGTTTAATTTTTAAAAAGGTTGAAGAGTGTTATGTTTCCCACCATGGGATCTTAAATATTAATGCAACAAAATGTTCACAACAGTGTTCTCTACAATATTTAGTTTTGTTCCAGACATTTCTAGTCGCCTAAAATGACCTAATCAAGCCCCCCCTATTTTTAAGGATACAAATGTTTGTGTCTTTTTGGTTGGATTTTAGAAAATGGAGGAGTACACTGACTCCAACCATAGGATCTTAAATATCAATACATCAAAATGTTCTCAGCAGTCTCCGCTACAATATTCAGTTTGGTGTCAGACATATCTTGACACCTAAAATGTCCTAACCACTATAAAAATTAATTTTGTGTCTTTTTGATTGTATTTTAAAAAATTGAAGAGTGTTATGGCTGAAACAATGGGATCTTAAATATTAATACACCAAAATGTTCGCAAGTCTCCACTATAACATTTAGTTTAGCTCCGGACATTTCTTGTCTTTTCAAATGGCCTAATCCGCCCCCCCCCTTTTAAGGATACACATTTTTGTGTCTTTTTGGTCGGTTGTTATATAATTGAGGAATGCTACAACTTGTGTCTAAACCATGGACTAAACCATGGGATGTTAAATATTAATACAACAAATTGTTTGCAACAGTCTCCTCTACAAGATTCAGTTGGGTTCCAGACATCTCTAGTCTTCTAAAATCTCCTAATCACCACCCTCCTCCTTATGAACAATTCTAATTTTTCGGTCTTTTTGGTTGGATTTTAGATAATTGAGGATTAATACGATTCAAACCATGGGATCTTAAACATTATTTCATCAAAATGTTCGCAAACGTCTCCTCTACAAGATTCAGTTTGGTGTCAGACATATCTTGACAACTAAAATATCCTAATCACCCCCATTATAAAAATCAACTTTGTGTTTTTTTGTTTGTTTTTTAAAAAGTTGAGGAGTGTTGTGACTCCAACCATGAGATCTTAAATATTAATACAAGAAAATATTCACAACTGTGTCCTCTACAATATTTGGTTAGGTTCCAGACATTTCAAGTCGCCTAAACTGAACTAATCACGCTCAACAACCCCTTTTTAAGAATTAAATTTCTTGTGTCTTTTTGGTTGGATTTTAGAAAATTGATGTGGTTTACGACTCCAACAATAGGATCTCAATTATCAATACATCAACATGTTCGCAACAGTCTCTTCTACAATATTCAGTTTGTTGCAAAACATTTCTTGACAGCTAAACTTTTCTAATCATATCACTACAAAAATCAATTTTTTGTCTTTTTGATTGTATATTAAGAAATTGAGGAGCGTTATGACTGCAACCAGATGATCTTAAATATTAATTTATCAAAATATTCGCAGCAGTGTCCACTATGAGACTCAGTTTGGTTCCAGACATATCTAGTCTTCTAAAATGTCCTGATAAGCCCCATTCCTTTTTAAAAATTCATATTTTGTGTCTTGTTTGTGGGATTTTAGAAAATTGAGGAGTTCACCGTATCCAAGTATGGAATCTCAAATTTTAATTCGTCAAAATGTTTGCAACAGTCTCCTCTACAAGATTTAGTTTGGATCCTGACATTTTTAGCCACCTAAATTAACCTAATAGAACCATAACCTTTTTTAAAAATTCAAATTCTTGTGTATTTTTGGTCGGAATTTAGAAAATTGAGTAATGCACCGACTCCAACCATAGGATTTTAAATATCAATACATCAAAATATTCGCAACAGTTTCCTCTACAAAATTCAGTTTGGTGCCAGACATATCTTAACACCTAAAATGTCCTAATCACTATAAAAATCAATTTTTGTCTTTTTTATTGTATTTTAAAACATTGAGGAGTCTTATGACTCAACCATGGGATCTTAAATATTAATACATCAAAATATTCGCAACAGTGTCAACAATGAGATTCAGTTTGGTTCCAGAAATCTATAGTCTTCTAAAATGTCCTAATTAGCCCACCCAATTTTTAAAATTTCAATTTTTTGTGTCTTGTACGTGAGATTTTGTAAAATTGAGGAGTGTACTGACTCCAACCATAGCCTCTTAAATATTAACTCATAAATATGTTCGCAACAGTCTCCGCTACAATATTCAGTTTGGTGCCAAACATATCTTGACACCTAAAATGTCCTAATCACTATAAAAATCAATTTTGTGTCTCTTTGATTGTATTTTAAAAAATTGAAGACTATTATGACTGTAACCATGGGAACTTAAATATGAATAATTTAAAATGTTCGCAACAGTCTCCACTATAACTTTTAGTTTGGATCCGGAGATTTTTTGTCATTTAAAATGACCTACTCAGCCACCCTCCCTCCTTTTTAAGGAAACAAATTTTTGTGTCTTTTTGGTCGAATGTTAGATAATTGAGGAGTGCTACAATTGAAACCATGGGATAATAAATATTAATACAACAAATTGTTTGCAACAGTCTCCTCTACAAGATTCAGTTGGGTCCCAGACATCTCTAGTCTTTTAAAATCTCCTAATCAACACCCCCTCCTTTTTAAGAATTCAAAATTTTGTGTCTTTTTGGTTGGAGTTTAGAAAATTGAGGATTGAACAAACTCAAACCGTAGGACCTTAAATATCAATACATCAAAATGTTCGCAACTGTCTCCTCTACAAATTCAGTTTGGTGACAGACATCTCTTGACAGCTAAAATGTTCTAATAACCCCCACTACAAAAATCAATTTTGTGTCTTTTTGTTAGTTTTTTAAAAGGTTGAGGAGTGTTATGTCTCCAACCATGGGATCTTAAATATTAATGCAACAAAATGTTCACAACAGTGTCCTCTACAATATTTAGTTTGGTTCCAGAGATTTCTAGTCGCCTAAAATGACCTAATCACGCCCCCCCTATTTTTAAGGATTCAAATTTTTGTGTAATTTTGGTTGGATTTTAGAAAATTGAGGAATGCACAAACTACAACCATAGGATCTTAAATATCAATACATCAACATGTTTGCAACAGTCTCTTCTACAAGATTCAATTTGGTGCAAGACATTTCTTGACAACTAAAATTTTCTAATCATATCACTACAAAAATCAATTTTCTGTTTTTTGATTGTGTATTAAAAAATTGAAGAGCGTTATGACTGCAACCAAGGGATCTGAAATATCAATACATCAAAATGTTCGCAACTGTCTCCTCTACAAGATTCAGTTATGTGACAGACATCTCTTGACAGCTAAAATGTCTTAATCACCCCCACTACAAAAATCAATTTTGTGACTTTTTGATTGTATTTTAAAAAATTGAGGAGTGTTATGACTGCAACAATGGGATCTTAAATATTAATACATCAAAATGTTCACAACAGTGTCCACTATGAGATTCAGTTTGTTTCCAGACATCTCAAGTCTTCTAAAATGTCGTAATCAGCCCCTCCCTTTTTTTAAAATTCATATTTTGTGTCTTGTTGGTGGGATTTTAGAAAATTAGGGGAGTCCACCGACTCCAACCATAGGATCTTAAATATTAATTCATCAAAATGTTCGCAACAGTCTTCTGTACAAGATTAAGTTTGGCTTCGGACAGTTTTAGCCGCCTGAAATGACCTAATCACGCCCCCCCCTTTTTTTAAGAATTCAAATTCTTGTGCATTTTTCGTTGGATTTTCGAAAATTGGGGATTGCACAAACTCCAACCATAGGATCTTATATATTAATTCATCAATATGTTCGCAACAGTCTCCGCTACAATATTCAGTTTGGTGCCAGACATATCTGGACAACTAAAATGTCCTAATGACTATAAAAATTAATTTTGTGTCTCTTTGATTGTATTTTAAAAAATTGGAGACTGCAACCGTGGGAACTTAAATATTAATACACCAAAATGTTCGCAACAGTCTACACTATGACATTTAGTTTTGATCCGGAGATTTCTTGTCTTTTAAAATGATCTAATCAGCCACCCTCCCTTTTTTTTAAGGATACAAATTTTTGTGTCTTTTTGGTCGGATGTTAGATAATTGAGGAGTGCTACAACTTAAACCATGGGATGTTAAATATTAATACAACAAATTGTTTGCAACAGTCTCCTCTACAAGATTCAGTTGGGTCTCAGACATCTCTAGTCTTCTAAAATCTCCTAATCACCACCCCCTCCTTTTAAAGAATTCAAATTTTTCTGTCTTTTTGGTTAGATTTTAGTTAATTGAGGAGTAATATGACTCAAAACAGGAGATCTTAAACATTATTTCATCAAATGGTTCGCATTAGTCTCTTCTACAAAATTCAGTTTGGTGTCGGATATATCTTGACAATTAAAATATCCTAATCACCCCCAATATAAAAATCAATTTTGTGTCTTTTTGTTTAATTTTTAAAAAAGTTGAAGAGTGTTATGTTTCACACCATGGGATCTTAAATATTAATGCAACAAAATGTTCACAACAGTGTTCTCTACAATATTTAGTTTGGTTCCAGACATTTCTAGTCGCCTAAAATGACCTAATCAAGCCCCCCTATTTTTAAGGATACAAATTTTTGTGTCTTTTTGGTTGAATTTTAGAAAATTGAGGAATATACCGAATCCAACCATAGGATCTTAAATATTAATACATCAAAATGTTCGCAACAGTCTCCACTACAATATTCAGTTTGGTGCCAGACATATCTTGACACCTAAAATGTCCTAATCACTATAAAAATCAAAATTTTGTGTCTTTTTGATTGTATTTTAAAAAATTGAAGAGTGTTATGATTCAACCATGGGATCTTAAATATTAATACACCAAAATGTTCGGAACTGTCTCCACTATAACATTTAGTTTGGCTCCGGACATTTCTTGTCTTTTAAAATGACCTAATCAGCCACCCCCACCCCTTTTTAAGGATACAAATTTTTGTGTCTTTCTGGTCGGTTGTTAGATAATTGAGGAGTGCTACAACTTAAACCATGGGATGTTAAATATTAATACAACAAATTGTTTGCAACAGTCTCCTCTACAAAATTCAGTTGGGTCCCAGACATCTCTAGTCTTCTATAATCTCCTAATTACCACCCACCTCCTTTTAAAGAATTCAAATTTTTCGGTCTTTTTGGTTGGATTTTAGATAATTGAGGATTGATACGACTCCAACCATGGGATCTTAAACATTAATTCATCAAAATGTTCGCAACAGTCTCCTCTACAAGATTCAGTTTGGAGTCAGACATTTCTTAACACCTAAAATGTCCTATTAACCCCCCTACCTGTAAAAATCAATTTTGTGTCTTTTTGATTGTATTTTAAAAATTTAGGAGTGTTATGACTCCGACCATGGAATCTAAATTATTAATACAACAAAACGTTCGAAACATTGTCCACTATAAGATTCAGTTTGTATCCAACCATCTCTAGTCTTCTAAAATTTCCTAATCAGCCCAACCACTTTTTTAAAATATTCAATTTTTTGCGTCTTTATGGGATTTTAGAAAATTTAGGAGATACCGACTCCAACCATAGGATCTTAAATATTAATTCATCAAAATTTTCGTAACACCCTTCTCTACAAGATTTAGTTTACTCCAGACATTTTTAGCCGCCTGAAATGACCTAATCACGCCAACACCCTTTTTTTAAGAATTCAAATACTTGTGTCTTTTTGGTTGTAATTTAAAAAGTTGAGGAGTGTTATGACTCCAATCTTAAATATTAATACATCAAAATGTTCGCAACAGTCTCATCTATTACATTTAGTTCGGCTCCGGATAATTCTAGCCTTTTAAATTGACCTAATCAGCCCACTTTCCCTTTTTAAGAATACAATTTTTGTATCTTTTTTTTGGTCGGATGTTAGAGAATTGACGAGTGCTAAAACTTAAACCATGGGATGTTAAATATTAATACAACAAATTGTTTGCAATAGTCTCCTCTACAAGATTCAGTGTGGTCCCAATCATCTATTGTCGTCTGAAATGTCCTAATCAGCCCCTCCCCTTTTTCAAAAATTCAATTTTTTGTGTCTTGTTGGATGGATTTTAAAAAATTGAGGAGTGCACCGTCTCTAACAATAGGATATTAAATATTAATACAACAAAATGTTCACAACACTGTCCTCTACAATATTTAGTTTGGTTCCAGACATTTTTAGACGCCTAAAATGACCTAATCAGGCCCCCCTATTTTTAAGGATACAAATGTTTGTGTCTTTTTGGTTGGATTTTAGAAAATGGAGGAGTACACCGACTCCAACCATAGGTTCTTAAATATCAATACATCAAAATGTTCGCAGCAGTCTCCGCTACAATATTCAGTTTGGTGTCAGACATATCTTGACAACTAAAATGTCCTAACCACTATAAAAAATAATTTTGTGTCTTTTTGATTGTATTTTAAAAAATTGAAGAGTGTTATGGCTGAAACAATGGGATCTTAAATATTAATACACCAAAATGTTCGCAACAGTCTCCACTATAACATTTAGTTTAGCTTCGGACATTTCTTGTTTTTTAAAATGGCCTAATCCGCCCCCCCCTTTTAAGGATACACATTTTTGTGTGTTTTTGGTCGGTTGTTATATAATTGAGGAATGCTACAACTTGTGTCTAATCCATGGACTAAACCATGGGATGTTAAATATTAATACAACAAATTGTTTGCAACAGTCTCCTCTACAAGATTCAGTTGGGTTCCAGACATCTCTAGTCTTCTAAAATCTCCTAATCACCACCCTCCTCCTTATGAAGAATTCTAATTTTTCGGTCTTTTTGGTTGGATTTTAGATAATTGAGGATTAATACGATTCAAAGCATGGGATCTTAAACATTATTTCATCAAAATGTTCGCTACAGTCTCCTCTACAAGATTTAGTTTGGTGTCAGACATATCTTGACAACTAAAATATCCTTATCACCCCCAATATAAATATCGATTCTCCGTCTTTTTGTTTGTTTTTTAAAAAGTTGAGGAGTGTTATGACTCCAACCATGAGATCTTAAATATTAATACAACAAAATGTTCACAACTTTGTCCTCTACAATATTTGGTTAGGTTCCAGACATTCCAAGTCGCCTAAACTGAACTAATCACGCTCAACACCCCATTTTTAAGAATTAAATTTCTTGTGTCTTTTTGGTTGGATTTTAGAAAATTGATGTGGTTTACGACTCCAACAATAGGATCTTAAATATCAATACATCAACGTGTTCGCAACAGTCTCTTCTACAATATTCAGTTTGGTGCAAGACAATTCTTGACAGCTAAAATTTTCTAATCATATCACTACAAAAATAAATTTTTTGTCTTTTTGATTGTATATTAAGAAATTGAGGAGCGTTATGACTGCAACCAAGGGATCTTAAATATTAATTTATCAAAATGTTCGCAACAGTGTCCACTATGAGACTCAGTTTGGTTCCAGACATATCTAGTCTTCTAAAATGTCCTGATAAGCCCCATTCCTTTCTAAAAATTCATATTTTGTGCCTTGTTTGTGGGATTTTAGAAAATTGAGGAGTTTACCGTCTCCAAGCAAAGAATCTCAAATTTTAATTCTTCAAAATGTTTGCAACAGTCTCCTCTTCAAGATTTAGTTTGGCTCCCGACATTTTTAGCCGCCTAAAATGACCTAATAGAACCTCAACCTTTTTTAAAAATTCAAATTCTTGTGTATTTTTGGTCGGAATTTAGAAAATTGAGTAATGCACTGACTCCAACCATAAGATTGTAAATATTAATACATCAAAATATTCGCAACAGTCTCCTCTACAAGATTCAGTTTGGTGCCAGACATATCTCTATACCTAAAATGTCCTAATCACTATAAAAATCAATTTTTTGTCTTTTTGATTGTATTTTAAAAACATTGAGGAGTGTTATGACTCAACCATGGGATCTTAAATATTAATACATCAAAATATTTGCAACAGTGTCAACAATGAGATTCAGTTTGGTTCCAGAAATCTATAGTCTTCTAAAATGTCCTAATTAACCCACCCAATTTTTAAAATTTCAATTTTTTGTGTCTTGTACGTGAGATTTTGTAAAATTGAGGAGTGTACTGACTCCAACCATAGGATCTTAAATATTAGCTCATAAATATGTTCGCAACAGTCTCCGCTACAATATTCAGTTTGGTGCCAGACATATCTTGACACCTAAAATGTCCTAATCACTATAAAAATCAATTTTGTGTCTTTTAGATTGTATTTTAAAAAATTGAAGACTGATATGACTGCAACCGTTTGAACTTAAATATTAATACACCAAAATGTACGCAACAGTCTCCACTATAACATTTAGTTTTGATCCGGAGATTTCTTGTCTTTTATAATGACATTATCAGCCACCCCCCTTTTGAGGGATACAAATTTTTGTGTCTTTTTGGTCGGATGTTAGATAATTGAGGAGTGCTAAAACTTACACCATGGGATGTTAAATATTAATACAACAAATTGTTTGGAACAGTCTCCTCTAAAATATTCAGTCTGTTCTTAGACATCTCCAGACTTCTTAAATGTCCTAATCACCACCCCCCTTTTTAAAAATTCATATTTTGTGTCTTGTTGGTGGGATTTCAGAAAATTTAGGAGTGCACCGACTCCAACCATGGGATCTTAAATATAAATACATCAAAATGTTCACAACATTGTCCACTATGAATTCAGTTTAATTTCAGACATTTCTAGCCTTCTAAAATGTCTTAATCAGCCCCCCAACTTTTTAAAAATTCATATTTTGTGTCTTGTTTGTAGGATTCTAGAAAATTGAGGAGTGCACCGACTCAAACCATAGGATCTTAAATATGAATACATCAAAATATTCGCAACAGTCTCCTATACAAGATTTAGTTTGGCTCCATACCCTTTTAGCCGCTTAAAATGACCTAATCACGCCCCCCCTTTTTTAACAATTCAAGCTCTTGTGTGTTTTTGGTTGGATTTTAGAAAATTGGGGAGTCTTATGACTCCAACCATGGGATCTTAAATATAAATACTTCAAAATGTTCACAACAGTCTTCTCTACAAGATTTAGCTTGGTTCCAGACATTTCTAGTCGCGTAATATGACCTAATCACCCCCCTTTTTTAAGAATTCAAATTTTTGTGTCTTTTTGGTTGGATTTTAGAAAATTAAGGAGTGAAACGACTCCAACCGTAGGATCTTAGATATCAGTGCATCAAAATGTTAGCAACAGTCTCCGCTAAAAGTTTCAGTTTGGTGCCAGACATCTCTTGTCAGCTGAAATTTCCTAATCACCCCCATTATAAAAATTAATTTTCTGTCTTTGTTTTGGTTTTTTAAAAAAATGAGGAGTGTTATGCCTCCAACCATGGGATCTTAAATATAAATACATCAAAATGTTCACAACAGTCTTGTCTACAAGATTTAGCTTGGTTCCAGAAATTTCTAGTCGCGTAATATGACCTAATCACCCCCCCTTTTTAAGAATTCAAATTTTTGTGTCTTTTTGGGTGGATTTTTGAAAATTGAAGATTGCACCGACTCCAACCATAGGATCTTAAACATCAATACATCAACATCGTAACCGTCTCTTCTACAAGATTCAGTTTGGTGCAAGACATTTCTTGACAGCTAAAATTTTCTAATCACCCCCAATAACAAAATCAATATTGTGTTTTTTGATTGTATATTAAAAAATTGAGTAGCGTTATGAGTGCAACCAAGGGATCTTAAATATTAATACATCAAAATGTTTGCAACAGTGTCCACTACGAGACTCAGTTTGGTTCCAGACATATCTAGTCTTCTAAAATGTCCTGATCAGCCACATTCCTTTTTAATAATTCATATTTTGTTCCTTGTTTGTGGAATTTTAGAAAATTGAGGAGTGCACTGTCTCCAAGCATAGAATCTGAAATATTAATTCGTCAAAGTGTTCGCAACAGTCTCCTCTACAAAATTTAGTTTGGCTCCAGACATTTTTAGGCGCAACAGTCTCCTCTACAAGATTTAGTTTGGCTCCAGACATTTTTATGATCCTATGGCCAGGAGTGCACAAACTCCAACCATAGGACCTTAAATATCAATACATCAAAATGTTTGCAACAGTCTCCTCTACAAGATTCAGTTTGGTGACAGACATCTCTTGACAGCTAAAATGTCCTAATCATCCCCAGTACAAAGATCAATTTTGTGTCTTTTTGATTGTATTTTAAAATAATGAGGAGTGTTATGACTGCAACCATGGGATTTTAAATATTAATACATGAAAATGTTAAACACAGTGTCAACTATGAGAATCAGTATGTTTCCAGACATCTCTTGTCTTCTAAAATGTCGTAATAAGCCCCCCCCTTTTTTTAAAATTCATATTTTGTGTTTTGTTGGTGGGATTTTAGAAAATTAGGGGAGTGCACCGACTCCAACAATAGGATCTTAAATATTAATTCATCAAAATGTTCGCAACAGTCTTGTGTACAATATTAAGTTTGGCTTCAGACAGTTTTAGCTGCCTGAAATGACCTAATCACTCCCCCCTTTTTTTAAGAATTCAAATTCTTGTGCATTTTTGGTAGGATTTTAGAAAATTGAGAAGTGCAGAAACTCCAACCATAGGATCTTAAATATCAATACATCCAAATGTTCGCAACAGTCTCTTCTTCAAGATTCAGTTTGGTGTCAGAAATATCTTAAAAACTAAAATATCCTAATCACCCCCAAGATAAAAATCAATTTTTTGTATTTTTGTTTGTTTTTTAAAAAATTGAGGAGTGTTATGACTCCAACCATGAGATCTTAAATATTAATACAACAAAACGTTCACAACAGTGTCCTCTACACTATTTAGTTTGGTTCCAGACTTTTCTAGTCGCCTAAAATGACCTAATCAGGCCCCCCTATTTTTAAGGAATCAAATTTTTGTATCTTTTTGGTTGGATTTTAGAAAATTGAGGGGAGTGTACTTATTCCAACCATTGGATCTTAAATATTAATTCATCAAAATGTTCGCAACAGTCTCCCCTACAAGATTTAGTTTGGCTCCAGACATTTTTAGGCGCCTCAAATATCCTAATCACGCCCCCCTCCCTTTTTAAAAATTCAAATACTTGTGTCTTTTTGGTTGGAATTTAGAAAAATGAGGAGTGTTATGCCTCCAACCATGGGATCTTAAATATTAATATATGAAAATGTTCACAACAGTCTCCTCTACAAAATTTAGTTTGGTTCCAGACATTTCTACTCCCTAATACGACCTAATCACCCCCCCTCTTTAAGGATTCAAATTCTTGTGTGATTTTGGATGGATTTTAGAAAATTGAGGAGTGTTACGACACCAACCATAGGATCTTAAATATTAATACATCAAAATGTTCGTAACAGTCTCCTCTACAAGATTCAGTTTGGTGGCAGACATCTCTTGACAGCTAAAATGTCTTTATCACCCCAACTACAAAAATCAATTTTGTGTCTTTTTGATAGTATTTTAAATAATTGAGGAGTGTTAAGACTGCAAAAATGGGATCTTAAATATTAATACATCAAAATGTTCACAACAGAGTCCACTATGAGATTCAGTTTGGTTCCAGACATCTCTAGTCTTCTAAAATGTCGTAATCAGCCCCCTCTTTTAAAAAATTCATATTTTGTGTCTTGTTGTTGGGATTTTAAAAAATTGAGGAGTGCACCGTCTCCAACCATAGGATCTTAAATATAATTTCATCACAATGTTCGCATTAGTCTCCTCTTAAAGTTTCAGTTTGGGATCAGATATATCTTGACAATTAAAATATCCTAATCACCCCAAATATTAAAATCAATTTTGTTTCTTTTTGTTTAATTTTTAAAAAGTTGAAGAATTTTATGACTCCAACCATGAGATCTTAAATATTAATACAACAAAATGTTCACAACAGTGTTCTCTACAATATTTAGTTTGTTTCCAGACATTTCTAGTCGCCCAAAATGACCTAATCAATCCCTATTTTTAAGGATACAAATTTTTGTGTCTTTTTGGTTGGATTTTAGAAAATTGAGGAGTACACCGTCTCCAACCATAGGATCTTAAATATCAATACATAAAAGTGTTCGCAACAGTCTCCACTACAATATTCAGTTTGGTCCTAGACATATCTTGACACCTAAAATGTCCTAATTACAATAAAATTCAATTTTGTGTCTTTTTGATTGTATTTTAAAAAAATGAAGAATATTATGACTGCAACCATTGGATCTTAAATATTAATACTCCAAAATGTTCGCAACTGTCTCCACTATAACATTTATTTCTGCTCCGGATATTTTTTGCCTTTTAAAATGACCTAATCAGCCACCCCCCTTTTTTAATGATACAAATTTTTGTGTATTTTTGGTCGGATATTAGATAATTGAGGAGTGCTACAACTTAAACCATTGGATGTTAAATTTTAATACAACAAATTGTTTGCAATAGTCTCCTCTACAAGATTCAGTTGGGTCCCAGACATCTCTAGTCTTCTAAAATCTCCTAATCACCCCCATCCTTTTAAAGAATTCAAATTTTTCGGTCTTTTTGATTGGAGTTTCGATAACTGAGGATTGATACGACACCAACCATGGGATCTTAAACATTAATTCACCAAAATGTTCGCAACAGTCTCCCCTACAATATTAAGTTTGGAGTCAGACCTTTCTTAAAACATAAAATGTCCTGATCAGCCCCTACCTATAAAAATCAATTTTGTGTCTTTTTGTTCGTATTTTAAAAATTGAGGATTGTTATGACTCCAACCATGGAATCTTAAATAATAATACATCAAAATGTTCGAAACAGTGCCCACTATGAGATTCAGTTTGGTTCCAGACCTCTCTAGTCTTCTAAAATGTCCTAATCAGCCCTCCCCCTTTTTAAAAATTCAATTTTTTGTGTCTTGTTGGTGGGAGTTTAGAAAAGTGAGGAGTGTACCGACTCCATCCATAGGATTTTAAATATTAATTCATCAAAATGTTCGAAACAGTCTCTTCTACAAGATTTAGTTTGGCTCCAGACTTTTAGCCGCCTAAAATGACCTAAATACGCCCCCCCTTTTTTGAAGAATTCAAATTCTTCTGTGTTTTTAGTTGGATTTTAGAAAATTAAGGAGTTTTATGACTCCAACCGTAAGATCTTAAATATAAATACATCAAAATGATCACAACAGTCTCCTCTACAAGATTTAGTTTGCTTCTAGACATTTCTTGTCACCTAATATGACCTAATAACCCCCCTTTTTTAAGAATTCAAAATTTTGTGTCTTTTTGGTTGGATTTTAGAAAATTGAGGACTTCACAAACTCCAACCATAGTTTCTTAAATATCAATACATAAATGTTCGCAACAGTCTGCTCTGCAAGATTCAGTTTGGTGACAGACATTTCTTCACAGCTTAAATGTCCAAATCAATCCCTCTACAAAAATCAATTGTGTGTCTTTTTGATTGTATGTTAAAAAATTGAGGAGTGTTATGACCGCAACCATGGGATCTTAAATATTAATACATCAAAATGTTCACAACAGTGTCCTCTATGATATTCAGTTTGTTTCCACACATCTCTTGTCTTCTAAAATGTAGTAATCAGCCCCTCTCCTTTTTAAAAATTCATATTTTGTGTCTTGTTGGTGGGATTTTAGAACATTGACGAGTGCACCGACTCCAACCATAGGATCTTAAATATTAATTCATCAAAATGTTCGCAACAGTCTCCTCTACAAGATTTAATTTAGCTCCAGAGTTTTAGCCGCCTAAAATTACCTAAACACGCCCCCCCCTTTTTTAAGAATTCAAATTCTTCTGTGTTTTTGGTTGGATTTTAGAAAATTAAAGAGTTTTATGACTCCAACCATAGGATCTTAAATATAAATACATCAAAATGTTCCCAACAGTTTCCTCTACAAGATTTAGTTTGCTTCTAGACATTTCTTGTCACCTAATATGACCTAATAACCCCCCTTTTTTAAGAATTCAAAATTTTGTGTCTTTTTGGTTGGATTTTAGAAAATTGAGGACTTCACAAACTCCAACCATAGTTTCTTAAATATCAATACATAAATGTTCGCAACAGTCTGCTCTGCAAGATTCAGTTTGGTGACAGACATTTCTTCACAGCTTAAATATCCAAATCAATCCCTCTACAAAAATCAATTGTGTGTCTTTTTGATTGTATTTTAAAAAATTGAGGAGTGTTATGACCGCAACCATGGGATCTTAAATATTAATACATCAAAATGTTCACAACAGTGTCCTCTATGATATTCAGTTTGTTTCCACACATCTCTTGTCTTCTAAAATGTAGTAGTCAGCCCCTCTCCTTTTTAAAAATTCATATTTTGTGTCTTGTTGGTGGGATTTTAGATAATTGAGGAGTGCACCGACTCCAACCATAGTATCTTAAATATTAATTCATCAAAATGTTCGCAACAGTCTCCTCTACAATATTAAGTTTGGCTCCAGACATTTTTAGCCGCCTGAAATGACCTAATCACGCCCCCCCCCTTTTTTAAGAATTGAAATTCTTGTGTCTTTTCGGTTGGATTTTAGAAAATTGAGGAGTGTTACGACACCATCCATAGGATCTTAAATATTAAAACATCAAAATGTTCGCAACAGTCTCCTTTACAAGATTCAGTTTTGTGTCAGACATATCTTGACAATAAAATAGGCTAATCACCCCCAATATAAAAATCAATTTTGTGACTTTCTGTTTGTTTTTTAAAAAGTTGATGAGTGTTATGACTCCTACCATTGGATCTTAAATATTAGTACAAAAAAATGTTCACAACAGTGTTCTCTACAAGATTCAGATTGGTTACACACATCTCTAGTCGTCTAAAATGTTGTAATCAGTTATCCCCCCTTTTTAATGAATTCAAGTTTTTGTGCCTTTTTGGACTGATTTTAGAAAACTGAGTAGACCTACGACTCCATCCATGGAATATTCAATATTAATACATCAAAATGTTCGCAACAGCGTCCTCTAAAAAATACAGTTTCTTTCAAGAAATTTCTTGTCTTTGGAATGTCCTTATAATCCAACTACCTCTTTAAAGTATTAAATTTTTCATTTTTTTTCGCATTTTAGGAAATTGAGGAGTGTTATGATTCTAACCATGAGATCTTATATATTAATACCTCAAAACACTTGCAATAGTCTCCTCTAAAAGATTCAGTTTGGTTTCAGACATTTCTTAACACGTAAAATGTCTTAATCACCAACCCTATAAAAAGGTTTATTTATTTTTTTATTGTACTTTAGAAAATTGAGGAATTTTACGACTCCAACCATGGGATATTAAATATTAATACACTAAAATGTTCGCAATAGTCTCCTCTACAAGATTCACTTTGGTTCCAGAAATCTCTAGTCTACTAAAATGTCTTAATCAGCCAGACCCCCCGCCCCCCGCTTTTAAAGAATTTAAAATTTTAAGTCTTTTTGTTCTGATTTTAGAATATTGTGTAGAGCTACGACTCCAACCATGGTATATTAAATATTAATACTTCAAAATGTTTACAACAGTCTCCTCTACAAGATTACGTATTGTTCAAGATATTTATAGTCATCTAAAATGTCCTAATTACCCTCACCCTCTTTAAAGCTTTAAACTTTTATTTTATCGGATTTTAGGAAATTGAGAATTGTTATTATTCCAACCATAAGATCTTATATATTAATACATCAAAATGTTTACAATAGTCTCCCCTACAAGAATAATTTCAGTTCCAGAAATCTGTATTCTCCTAAAATATCCTCATCAGCCACCCCCTTTTTTTAAGAATTCAAAATTTTTACTCTTTTTGGTCTGATTTTAGAATATTGAGTAGAGCTACAACTCCAACCATGGTATATTAAATATTAATACTTCAAAATGTTCACAATAGTATCCTCTACAAGATTCAGTTTGGTTCAAGACATTTCTAGTCTTGTTAAATGTCCTAATTACCCCCTCCCCTCTTTAAAGCATTAAACTTTTATTTTTTTATCGGATTTTAGGAAATTGAGAATTGTTATGATTCCAAACATGAGATCTTATATATTAATATAACAAAATGTTTACAATAGTTTCCTTTAAGGGATTCAATTTGGTTCCAGAAATCTCTAGTCTCATAAAATATCCTAATCATCCCCCCCTTTTTTAGGAATACAAATTTTTGTGTCTTTTTGGTTGGATTTTAGAAAATTGATGAGTGATACGACTCCAACCTTGGGATAATAAATATTAATAAATCAAAATGTTCGTAATTGTCTCCTCTACAAGATTCAGATTGGTTTTACACATCTCTAGTCGCCTAAAATGTTCTAATCAGTCATCCCCCCCTTTTTTAAGAATTCAAGATTTTGTGTCTTTTTGGTCTGATTTTAGAAAACTGAGTAGAGCTACGTTTCCAACCATGCGATATTCAATAATAATACATCAAAGTGTTGGCAACAGCGTAATCTACAAAATTCAATTTCTTTCAAGAAATTTCTGGTCATTTGAAATGTCCTTATAACCCCCCTACCTCTTTAAGGTATCAAATTTTTCATTTTTATCGGATTTTAGGAAATTGAGGAGTGTTATGATTCCAACCATGAGATCTTATATATTAATACATCAAAATGTTTGCAATAGTCTCCTCTAAAAGATTCAGTTTGGATCCAGACATTTCTTGACACCTAAAATGTCATAATTGCCAACCTCATTAAAAGTCTCTTTTGTGTTTTTTTATTGTATTTTAGAAAGTTAAGGAATGTTACGACTATAACCATGAGATATTAAATTTTACTACATTAAAATGTTCGCAATAGTCTCTCTTAAGAGACTCACTTCGGTTCCAGAAATATGTATTCTTCTAAAATGTCCTAAACAGCCCCGCCATTTTTTAAGAATTCAAAATTTTAAGTCTTTTTGGTCTGATTTTAGATTATTGAGTAGAGCTACGACTCCAACCATGGTATATTAAACATTAATACTTCAAAATGTTCACAACAGTATCCTCAACAAGATTCAGTATTGTTCAAGACATTTCTAGTCTTCTAAAATGACCTAATTACCTCCCCCACCTTTTAAAGATTTAAACATTTATTTTTATTATCGAATTTTAGGAAATTGAGAATTGTTACGATTCCAAACATGAGATCTTAAATATTAATAAATCAAAATGTTTGCTATAGTCTCCTTTACAAGATTCACTTTGGTTCCAGAAATCTCTAGTCTCTTAAAATGTCCTGATCATTCCCCCCTTTTTTAAGAATTCAAATTTTTGTGTCTTTTTGGTTGGATTTTAGAAAATTGGTAAGTGATACGACTACAACCTTGGGATAATAAATATTGATACATCAAAATGTTCGTAATAGTATCTTCTACAAGATTCGTTTTGGTTCCAGAAATCTCTAGTCTTCTAAATTCCTAATCAGCCCCCCCCTTTTTAAGAATTCAAAGTTTTCAGTCTTTTTGGTCTGATTTTAGAAAATTGAGTAGAGCTACGACTCCAACCATGGTATATTAAATATTAATACTTCAAAATGTTCACAAGACTTTCCTCAAAAGATTCAGTTTGGTTCAAGACATTTATAGCCTTCTAAAATGTCCTAATTACCCCCCTCCCTCTTTAAAGCATTAAACTTTTAATTTTTTATCGGATTTTAGGAAATTAATAATTGATATGATTGCAACCATGAGATCTTATATATTAATATATCAAAATGTTTGCAATAGTTTCCTTTAAGGGATTCACTTTGGTTCCAGATATCTCTATAGTCTCATAAAATGTCCTAATTATCCCCCCCCCTTTTTTAAGAATTCAAATTTCTGTGTCTTTTTGGTTGGATTTTAGAAAATTGAGGAGTGTTACGACTCCAACCATAGCATCTTAAATATTAATACATCAAAATGTTCGCAACAGTCTCCTCTACAAGATTTAGTTTCGTGTCAGACATATCTTGACACCTATGTACTAATCACTATAAAAATCAATTTTGTGTCTTTTTGTTTCTTTTTTAAAAAATGAAGAGTGTTATGCCTCCAACTATGGGATATATTATATTAATACATCAAAATGTTCACAACAGTCTCCTCTACAAGAGTGTGTTTGGCTACAGACATTTTTAGCGCCTAAAATGACCTAATCACGACTTTTCCTTTTTTTAACAATTCAAATTCTTATGTGTTTTTAAATTGGATTTTAGAATATTGTGAGGAGTCTTATGACTCAAACTATGGGATCTTAAATATAAATACATCAAAATGTTCACAACAGTCTCCTCTACAAGATTCAGTTTGGTGCCAGACATTTCTTGACAGCTAAGATGTATTAATCACCCCCACTATAAAAATCAATTTTGTGTCTTTTTGTTTCTTTTTTAAAAAAATGAGGAGTGTTATGACTCCAAACATGGAATCTTATATATTAATACATCAAAATGTTCACAACAGTCGCCTCTACAAGATTTTAATTGGTTCTAGACATTTCTAGTCGCCTAATATTACCTAATCATCCCAATTTTTTTAAGAATTCAAATTTTTGTGTCTTTTTGGTTAGATTTTAGATAACTGAGGAGTGCACAAACTCCAACCATAGGATCTTAAATATCAATACATCAAAATGTCCGCAACAGTCTGCTCTACAAGATTCAGTTTGGTGACAGACATCTTTTGAGCACTAAAATGTCCTATTCAACCCCACTACAAAAATCCATTTTGTGTCTTTTTGACTGTATGTTTAAAAAAATGAGGAGTGTTATGGCTGCAACCATGGGATCATAAATATTAATACATCAAAATGTTCACAACAGTGTCCATTATGAGATTCAGTTTGGTTCCAGACATCTCTTCTCTTCTAGAATGTCGTAATCAGACCAAACCCCTTTTTAAAAATTCATATTTTGTGTCTTGTTGGTGGGATTTTAAAAAATTGAGGAGTGCACCGACTCCAACCATAGGATCGTAAACATTAATTCATCAAAATGTTCGCAACAGTCTCCTCTACAAGATTTAATTTGGCTCCAGACACTTTTAACCGCCTATAATGACCTAATCACGCCCCCCCCTTTTTAAGAATTTAAATTCTTCTGTGTTTTTGTTTGTTTTTTAAAAAAGTTAAGGAGTGTTATGACTCCAACCATGGGATTTTTTAAATATTAATACAAAAACATATTCCCAACAGTGCCCTCTACAAGATTTAGTTTGGTTCCAGATATTTCTAGTCGCCTAAAATGACCTTATCACGCCCCTTTCCTTTTATTAAGAATTCAAATTTTTGTGTTTTTTGGTTGCATTTTAGAAAATTTAGGAGTGCACCGACTCCAACCATACGACCTTAAATATCAATACATTAAAATGTTCGCAACAGTCTCCGCTACAATATTCCGTTAGGTGCTAGACATATCTTGACACCTAAAATGTCCTAATCACTATAAAAATCAATTTTGTGTCTTTTTGATTGTACTTTAAAAAAATTGAGGAGTGATATGACTGCAACCATGGGTTCTTAAATATTAATACATCAAAATGTTCCCAACAGTGTCCACTATGAGATTCAGTTTGAAGTCAGACATCTCTAGTCTTCTAAAATTTCGTAATCAGCCCCCCTCCTTTTTAAAAATTCATATTTTGTGTCTTGTTGGTGGGATTTTAGAACATTGAGGAGTGCAACGCCTCGAACTATAGGATCTTAAATATTAATTCATCAAAATGTTCGCAACAATATTCTATACAAGATTTAGTATAGCTCCAGACACTTTTAGCCGCCAAAAAGGACTTAATCATGCCCCCCCCTTTTTTGGGAATTCAAATTCTTGTATGTTTTTGGTTAGATTTTAGAAAATTGAGGAGTCTTATGACTGCAACCATGGGATCTTAAATATAAATACAACAAAATATTCCCAACAGTTTCCTCTACAAGATTTAGTTTGGTTCCAGACATTTCTAGTCGCCCAAAATGACCTAATCACGCCTCCCATATTTTAAGAATTCAAATTTTTGTGTCTTTTTGGTTGGATTTTAGAAAATTGAGGGGTGCAACGACTCATACAATAGGATCTTAAATATCAATACATCAAAATGTTCGCAACAGTCTCTGCTACAATATTCAGTTTGGAGCCAGACATATCTTGACATCTAAAAGGTCCTAATCACTATAAAAATCAATATTGTGTCTTTTTTATTTTATTTTAAAAAATTAAAGAGTGTTATAACTGCAACCATGGGATCTTAAATATTAATACATCAAAATGTTCGCAACTGTCTCCACTATAACATTTAATTCTGCTCCGGATATTTCTTGTCTTTTAAAATGACCTAATCAGCCACCCCCCCCCTTTTTAAGGATATAAATGTTTGTGTCTTTTTGGTCGGATGTTAGATAATTGAGGAATGCTACAACTTAAACCATGAGATGTTAAATATTAATACAACAAATTGTTTGCAACAGTCTCCTCTACAAGATTCAGTTGGGTCTCAGACATCTCTAGTCTTCTAAAATCTCCTAATCACCACCCCCTCCTTTTAAAGAATTCGAATTTTTCTGTCTTTTTGGTTAGATTTTAGTTAATTGAGGAGTAATATGACTCAAACCATGGGATCTTAAACATTATTTCATCAAAATGTTCGCATTAGTCTCCTCTACAAAATTCAGTTTGGTGTCAGATATATCTTGACAATTAAAATATCCTAATCACCCCCAATATAAAAATCAATTTTGTGTCTTTTTCTTTAATTTTTAAAAATTTGAAGAGTGTTATGACTCCAACCATGGGAACAGTGTTCTCTACAATATTTAGTTTGGTTCCAGACATTTCTAGTCGCCTAAAATGACCTAATCAAGCCACCCCTATTTTTAAGGATACAAAATTTTGTGTCTTTTTGGTTGGATTTTAGAAAATGGAGGAGTACACCGACTCCTACCATAGGATCTTAAATATCAATACATCAAAATGTTCGCAGCAGTCTCCGCTACAATATTCAGTTTGGTTTCAGACATATCTTGACACCTAAAATGTCCTAATCAATCCCAATATAAAATCAATTTTGTGTCTTTTTGATTGTATTTTAAAAAATTGAAGAGTGTTATGACTGCAACAATGGGAACTTAAATATTAATACACCAAAATGTTCGCAACAGTCTACACTATGACATTTAGTTTTGATCCGGATCTTAAATATAAATACATTAAAATGTTTACAACAGTGTCCACTATGAGATTCAGTTTGGTTTCAGACGTCTCTAACCTTCTAAAATGTCGAAATCAGCCTCCCCCCTTTTTTAAAATTCATATTTTGTGTCTTGTTTGTAGGGTTTTAGAAAATTGAGGAGTGCACCGACTCCAACCATAGGATCTTAAATATGAATACATCAAAATATTCTTAACAGTCTCCTATACAAGATTTAGTTTGGCTCCATACACTTTTAGCCGCTTAAAATGACCTAATCACGCCCCCCCTTTTTTAACGATTCAAATTCTTGTGTGTTTTTGGTTGGATTTTAGAAAATTGGGGAGTCTTATGACTCCAACTATGGGATCGTAATTATAAATACATCAAAATGTTCACACAGTCTTCTCTACAAGATTTAGCTTGGTTCCAGACATTTCTAGTCGCGTAATATGACCTAATCACCACCTTTTTTAAGAATTCAAATTTTTGTGTGTTTTTGGTTGGATTTTAGAAAATTAAGGAGTGCACCGTCTCCAACCATAAGATCTTAAATATCAATACATCATCATCGTAACAGTCTCTTCTACAAGATTCAGTTTAGTGCCAGACATTTCTTGACAGCTAAAATTTTCTTAACACCCCCAATAACAAAATCAATTTTGTGTTTTTTGATTGTATATTAAAAAATTGAGTAGCGTTATGACTGCAATCAAGGTATCTTAAATATTAATACATCAAAATGTTCGCATCACTGTCCACTATGAGACTCAGTTTGGTTCCAGACATATCTAGTCTTCTAAAATGTCCTGATCAGCCCCATTCCTTTTTAAAAATTCATATTTTGTGCCTTGTTTGTGGGATTTTAGAAAATTGAGGAGTGCACTGTCTCCAAGCATAGGATCTTAAATATTAATTCATCAAAATGTTCGCAGTAGTCTCCTCTACAAAATTTAGTTTGGGTCCAGACATTTTTAGCCGCCTAAAATGACCTAATAAAGAATCCCCTTTTTTAAGAATTCAAATTCTTGTGTATTTTTGGTTGGATTTTTTAAATTGAGGAGTGTTACGACTTCAAGCAAAGGACCTTAAATATTAATACATCAAAATGATCGCAACAGTCTCCTCTACAAGATTCAGTTTGGTGCCAGATATATCTTGACACCTAAAATGTACTAATCCTTCCCACTATAAAAATAAATTTTGTTTCGTTTTTTTTTTTGTTTTTTAAAAAGAATGAGGAGTGTTATTTTTCCAACCATATAATCTTAAATATTATTACATCAAAATGCTTACAACATTCTCCTCTACAAAATTTACTTTTGTTCCAGACATTTCTAGCCGCCTAATATGAAATGAGTACGCCCCCCCCTTTTTTAAGAATTCAAAATTTTGTGTCATTTTCACAGTCTCCTTTACAAGATTTAGTTTGGTGCTAGACATATCTTGACACCTAAAATGTCCTAATCACTATAAAAATCAATTTTGTGTCATTTTGATTGTATTTTAAAAAATTGAGGAATGTTATGACTCAACCACGCGATCTTAAATATTAATACATCAAAATATTCGCAACAGTGTCCCCTACAAGATTCAGTTTGGTGACAGACATTTCTTGACAGCTAAAATGTCCTAATCACCCCCAGTACAAAAATCAATTTTGGGTCTTTTTGATTGTATTTTAAAAATTCAGGAGTGTTATGACTGCAATCAATGGACCTTTAATATTAATACACCAAAATATTCGCAATAGTCTCCTCTATAACATTTAGTTTGGCTCCAGACATTTTTAGGCGCCTAAAATGACCTAATTTTGCCCAACCCTCCATTTTTAAGAATTCAAATTCTTGTGTATTTTTGGTAGGATTTTATAAAATTTTTTGTGTGCACAAACTCCAACCATAGGATCTTAAATATCAATACATCCAAATGTTCGCAACAGTCTCCTCTACAAGATTCAGTTTTGTGTCAGACATATCTTAAAAACTAAAATATCCTAATCACCCCCAAGATAAAAATCAATTTTGTGCTTTTTGTTTGTTTTTTAAAAAGTTGAGGAGTGTTATGACTCCAACCATGGGATCTTAAATATTAATAAAACAAAATGTTCACAACAGTGTCTTCTACAATATTTAATTTTGTTCCAGACGTTTCTAGTCGCCTAAAATGACCTAATCAGGCCCCCCTATTTTTAAGGAATAAATTTTTGTGTCTTTTTGGTTGGATTTTAAAAAATTGAGGAGTGTACTTATATCAACCATAGGATTTTAAATATTAATTCATCAAAATGTTCGCAACAGTCTCCCCTACAAGATTTAGTTTGGCTCCAGACAATTTTAGGCGCCTCAAATACCCTACTCTCGCCCCCCACCTTTTCAAGAATTCAAATACTTGTGTCTTTTTGGTTGGAATTTAGAAAATTGAGGAGAGTTACGACTCCAACCATAGGATCTTAAATATAAATACATGAAAATGTTCACAACAGTCTACTGTACAAGATTTTATTTGGTTCTAGACATTTCTAGTCGCCTTATATGACCTAATCACCACCATTTTTAAGAATTCAAAATTTTGTGTCTTTTTCGTTGAACTTTAGAAAATTGAGGAGTGCACAAACTACAACCATAGGATCTGAAATATCAATACATCAAAATGTTCGCAACTGGCTCCTCAACAAGGTTCAGTTTGGTGACAGACATCTTTTGACAGCTAAAATGTCTTAATCAACCCCACTACAAAAATCAATTTTGTGTCTTTTGATTGTATTTTAAAAAATTGAGAGTTTTATGACTGCAACAATGGGATCTTAAATATTAATACATCACAATGTTCACAACAGTGCCCACTATGAGATTCAGTTTGGTTCCAGACATCTCTAGTCTTTTAAATGACGTAATAAGCCCCCCCCCTTTTTAAAAATTCATATTTTGTGTCTTGTTGTTAGGATTTTAAAAAATTGAGGAGTGCACCGTCTCCAACCATAGGATCTTAAATATTAATTCATCACAATGTTCGCATTAGTCTCCTCTACAAGATACAGTTTGGTGTCAGATATATCTTGATAATTAAAATATCCTAATCACCCCCAATATAAAAATCAATTTTGTGTCTTTTTGTTTAATTTTTAAAAAGGTTGAAGAGTGTTATGTTTCCCACCATGGGATCTTAAATATTAATGCAACAAAATGTTCACAACAGTGTTCTCTACAATATTTAGTTTTGTTCCAGACATTTCTAGTCGCCTTAAATGACCTAATCAAGCCCCCCCTATTTTTAAGGATACAAATGTTTGTGTCTTTTTGGTTGGATTTTAGAAAATGGAGGAGTACACCGACTCCAACCATAGGATCTTAAATATCAATACATCAAAATGTTCGCAGCAGTCTCCGCTACAATATTCAGTTTGGTGTCAGACATATCTTGACACCTAAAACGTCCTAACCACTATATAAAAATTAATTTTGTGTCTTTTTAATTGTATTTTAAAAATTGAAGAGTGTTATGGCTGAAACAATGGGATCTTAAATATTAATACACCAAAATGTTCGCAACAGTCTCCACTATAACATTTAGTTTAGCTCCGGACATTTCTTGTCTTTTCAAATGGCCTAATCCGCCCCCCCTTTTAAGGATACACATTTTTGTGTCTTTTTGGTCGGTTGTTATATAATTGAGGAATGCTACAACTTAAACCATGGGATGTTAAATATTAATACTACAAATTGTTTGCAACAGTCTCCTCTACAAGATTCAGTTGGGTTCCAGACATCTCTAGTCTTCTAAAATCTCCTAATCACCACCCTCCTCCTTATGAACAATTCTAATTTTTCAGTCTTTTGGTTGGATTTTAGATAATTGAGGATTAATACGATTCAAACCATGGGATCTTAAACATTATTTCATTAAAATGTTCGCAAACGTCTCCTCTTCAAGATTCAGTTTGGTGTCAGACATATCTCTACAACTAAAATATCCTAATCACCCCCAATATAAAAATCAACTTTGTGTTTTTTTGTTTGTTTTTTAAAAAGTTGAGGAGTGTTATGACTCCAACCATGAGATCTTAAATATTAATACAACAAAATATTCACAACTGTGTCCTCTACAATATTTGGTTAGGTTCCAGACATTTCAAGTCGCCTAAACTGAACTAATCACGCTCAAGACCCCCTTTTTAAGAATTAAATTTCTTGTGTCTTTTTGGTTGGATTTTAGAAAATTGATGTGGTTTACGACTCCAACAATAGGATCTCAATTATCAATACATCAACATGTTCGCAACAGTCTCCTCTACAATATTCAGTTTGGTGCAAGACATTTCTTAACAGCTAAAATTTTCTAATCATATCACTACAAAAATCAATTTTTTGTCTTTTTGATTGTATATTAAGAAATTGAGGAGCGTTATGACTGCAACCAAGTGATCTTAAATATTAATTTATCAAAATATTCGCAGCAGTGTCCACTATGAGACTCAGTTTGGTTCCAGACATATCTAGTCTTCTAAAATGTCCTGATAAGCCCCATTCCTTTTTAAAAATTCATATTTTGTGTCTTGTTTGTGGGATTTTAGAAAATTGAGGAGTTCACCGTATCCAAGTATGGAATCTCAAATTTTAATTCGTCAAAATGTTTGCAACAGTCTCCTCTACAAGATTTAGTTTGGCTCCAGACATTTTTAGCCACCTAAAATGACCTAATAGAACCTCAACCTTTTTTAAAAATTCAAATTCTTGTGTATTTTTGGTCGGAATTTAGAAAATTGAGTAATGCACCGACTCCAACCATAGGATTTTAAATATCAATACATCAAAATATTCGCAACAGTTTCCTCTACAAGATTCAGTTTGGTGCCAGACATATCTTAACACCTAAAATGTCCTAATCAATCCACCTATAAAAATCAATTTTTTGTCTTTTTGATTGTATTTTAAAAACATTGAGGAGTCTTATGACTCAACCATGGGATCTTAAATATTAATACATCAAAATATTCGCAACAGTGTCAACAATGAGATTCAGTTTGGTTCCAGAAATCTATAGTCTTCTAAAATGTCCTAATTAGCCCACCCAATTTTTAAAATTTCAATTTTTTGTGTCTTGTACGTGAGATTTTGTAAAATTGAGGAGTGTACTGACTCCAACCATAGCCTCTTAAATATTAGCTCATAAATATGTTCGCAACAGTCTCCGCTACAATATTCAGTTTGGTGCCAAACATATCTTGACACCTAAAATGTCCTAATCACTATAAAAATCAATTTTGTGTCTCTTTGATTGTATTTTAAAAAATTGAAGACTATTATGACTGTAACCATGGGAACTTAAATATTAATACACCAAAATGTTCGCAACAGTCTCCACTATAACATTTAGTTTGGATCCGGAGATTTTTTGTCATTTAAAATGACCTAATCAGCCACCCTCCCTCCTTTTTAAGGATACAAATTTTTGTGTCTTTTTGGTCGGATGTTAGATAATTGAGGAGTGCTACAATTGAAACCATGGGATGTTTAATATTAATACAACAAATTTTTTGCAACAGTCTCCTCTACAAGATTCAGTTGGGTCCCAGACATCTCTAGTCTTTTAAAATCTCCTAATCAACACCCCCTCCTTTTTAAGAATTCAAAATTTTGTGTCTTTTTGGTTGGAGTTTAGAAAATTGAGGATTGAACAAACTCAAACCGTAGGACCTTAAATATCAATACATCAAAATGTTCGCAACTGTCTCCTCTACAAGATTCAGTTTGGTGACAGACATCTCTTGACAGTTAAAATATCCTAATCACCCCCACTACAAAAATCAATTTTGTGACTTTTTGATTGTATTTTAAAAAATCGAGGAGTGTTATGACTGCAACAATGGGATCTTAAATATTGATACATCAAAATGTTTACAACAGTGTCCACTATGAGATTCAGTTTGTTTCCAGACATCTCAAGTCTTCTAAAATGTCGTAATCAGCCCCTCCCTTTTTTTAAAATTCATATTTTGTGTCTTGTTGGTGGGATTTTAGAAAATTAGGGGAGTCCACCGACTCCAACCACAGGATCTTAAATATTAATTCATCAAAATGTTCGCAACAGTCTTCTGTACAAGATTAAGTTTGGCTTCAGACAGTTTTAGCCGCCTGAAATGACCTAATCACGCCCCCCCCTTTTTTTAAGAATTCAAATTCTTGTGCATTTTTTGTTGGATTTTAGAAAATTGGGGAGTGCACAAACTCCAACCATAGGATCTTAAATATTAATTCATCAATATGTTCGCAACAGTCTCCGCTACAATATTCAGTTTGGTGCCAGACATATCTGGACAACTAAAATGTCCTAATAAACCCCTATAAAAATCAATTTCGTGTCTCTTTGATTGTATTTTAAAAAATTGAAGACTGCAACCGTGGGAACTTAAATATTAATACACCAAAATGTTCGCAACAGTCTCCACTATAACATTTAGTTTTGATCCGGAGATTTCTTGTCTTTTAAAATGACCTAATCAGCCACCCTCCCTCCTTTTTAAGGATACATATTTTTGTGTCTTTTTGGTCGGATGTTAGATAATTGAGGAGTGCTACAACTTAAACCATGGGATGTTAAATACTAATACAACAATTTGTTTGCAACAGTCTCCTCTACAAGATTCAGTTGGGTCTCAGACATCTCTAGTCTTCTAAAATCTCCTAATCACCACCCCCTCCTTTTAAAGAATTCAAATTTTTCTGTCTTTTTGGTTAGATTTTAGTTAATTGAGGAGTAATATGACTCAAACCAGGGGATCTTAAACATTATTTCATCAAAATGTTCGCATTAGTCTCTTCTACAAAATTCAGTTTGGTGTCGGATATATCTTGACAATTAAAATATCCTAATCACCCCCAATATAAAAATCAATTTTGTGTCTTTTTGTTAAATTTTTAAAAAATTTGAAGAGTGTTATGTTTCCCACCATGGGATCTTAAATATTAATGCAACAAAATGTTCACAACAGTGTTCTCTACAATATTTAGTTTGGTTCCAGACATTTCTAGTTGCCTAAAATGACCTAATCAAGCCCCCCTATTTTTAAGGATACAAATTTTTGTGTCTTTTTGGTTGAATTTTAGAAAATTGAGGATTACACCGAATCCAACCATAGGATCTTAAATATTAATACATCAAAATAATCGCAACAGTCTCCACTACAATATTCAGTTTGGTGTCAGACATATCTTGACAACTAAAATGTCCTAACCACTATAAAAATTAATTTTGTGTCTTTTTGATTGTATTTTAAAAAATTGAAGAGTGTTTTGATTCAACCATGGGATCTTAAATATTAATACACCAAAATGTTCGGAACTGTCTCCACTATAACATTTAGTTTGGCTCCGGACATTTCTTGTCTTTTAAAATGATCTAATCAGCCACCCCACCCCTTTTTAAGGATACAAATTTTTGTGTCTTTCTGGTCAGTTGTTAGATAATTGAAGAGTGCTACAACTTAAACCATGGGATGTTAAATATTAATACAACAAATTGTTTGCAACAGTCTCCTCTACAAAATTCAGTTGGGTCCCAGACATCTCTTGTCTTCTATAATCTCCTAATTACCACCCACCTCCTTTTAAAGAATACAAATTTTTGTGTCTTTTTGGTTGGATTTTAGATAATTGAGGATTGATACGACTCCAACCATGGGATCTTAAACATTAATTCATCAAAATGTTCGCAACAGTCTCCTCTACAAGATTCAGTTTGGAGTCAGACATTTCTTAACACCTAAAATGTCCTATTAACCCCCCTACCTGTAAAAATCAATTTTGTGTCTTTTTGATTGTATTTTAAAAATTTAGGAGTGTTATGACTCCGACCATGGAATCTAAATTATTAATACAACAAAATGTTCGAAACATTGTCCACTATAAGATTCAGTTTGTATCCAACCATCTCTAGTCTTCTAAAATTTCCTAATCAGCCCAACCACTTTTTTAAAATATTCAATTTTTTGCGTCTTTATGGGATTTTAGAAAATTAAGGAGATACCGACTCCAACTATTGGATCTTAAATATTAATTCATCAAAATTTTCGTAACAGCCTTCTCTACAAGATTTAGTTTACTCCAGACATTTTTAGCCGCCTGAAATGACCTAATCACGCCAACACCCTTTTTTTAAGAATTCAAATACTTGTGTCTTTTTGGTTGGAATTTAAAAAGTTGAGGAGTGTTATGACTCCAATCTTAAATATTAATACATCAAAATGTTCGCAACAGTCTCATCTATTACATTTAGTTCGGCTCCGGATAATTCTAGATTTTTAAATTGACCTAATCAGCCCACTTTCCCTTTTTAAGAATACAATTTTTGTATCTTTTTTTTGGTCGGATGATAGATAATTGACGAGTGTTAAAACTTAAACCATGGGATGTTAAATATTAATACAACAAATTGTTTGCAATAGTCTCCTCTACAAGATTCAGTGTGGTCCCAATCATCTATAGTCGTCTGAAATGTCCTAATCAACCCCTCCCCTTTTTCAAAAATTCAATTTTTTGTGTATTGTTGGATGGATTTTAAAAAATTGAGGAATGCACCGTCTCTAACAATAGGATATTAAATATTAATACAACAAAATGTTCACAACACTGTCCTCTACAATATTTAGTTTGGTTCCAGACATTTTTAGACGCCTAAAATGACCTAATCAGGCCCCCCTATTTTTTAGGATACAAATGTTTGTGTCTTTTTGGTTGGATTTTAGAAAATGGAGGAGTACACCGACTCCAACCATAGGTTCTTAAATATCAATACATCAAAATATTCGCAGCAGTCTCCGCTACAATATTCAGTTTGGTGTCAGACATATCTTGACAACTAAAATGTCCTAACCACTATAAAAATTAATTTTGTGTCTTTTTGATTGTATTTTAAAAAATTGAAGAGTGTTATTGCTGAAACAATGGGATCTTAAATATTAATACACCAAAATGTTCGCAACAGTCTCCACTATAACATTTAGTTTAGCTTCGGACTTTTCTTGTTTTTTAAAATGGCCGAATACGCCCCCCCCTTTTAAGGATACACATTTTTGTGTGTTTTTGGTCGGTTGTTATATAATTGAGGAATGCTACAACTTAAACCATGGGATGTTAAATATTAATACAACAAATTGTTTGCAACAGTCTCCTCTACAAGATTCAGTTGGGTTCCAGACATCTCTAGTCTTCTAAAATCTCCTAACCACCACCCTCCTCCTTATGAAGAATTCTAATTTTTCGGTCTTTTTGGTTGGATTTTAGATAATTGAGGATTAATACGATTCAAAGCATGGGATCTTAAACATTATTTCATCAAAGTGTTCGCTACAGTCTCCTCTACAAGATTCAGTTTGGTGTCAGACATATCTTGACAACTAAAATATCCTAATCACCCCCAATATAAAAATCAACTTTGTGTCTTTTTGTTTGTTTTTTAATAAGTTGAGGAGTGTTGTGACTCCAACCATGAGATCTTAAATATTAATACAACAAAATGTTCACAACTGTGTCCTCTACAATATTTGGTTAGGTTCCAGACATTCCAAGTCGCCAAAACTGAACTAATCACGCTCAACACCCCATTTTTAAGAATAAATTTCTTGTGTCTTTTTGGTTGGATTTTAGAAAATTGATTTGGTTTACGACTCCAACAATAGGATCTTAAATATCAATACATCAACATGTTCGCAACAGTCTCTTCTACAATATTCAGTTTGGTGCAAGACATTTCTTGACAGCTAAAATTTTCTAATCATATCACTACAAAAATCAATTTTTGTCTTTTGATTGTATATTAAGAAATTGAGGAGCGTTATGACTGCAACCAAGGGATCTTAAATATTAATTTATCAAAATGTTCGCAACAGTGTCCACTATGAGACTCAGTTTGGTTCCAGACATATCTAGTCTTCTAAAATGTCCTGATAAGCCCCATTCCTTTCTAAAAATTCATATTTTGTGCCTTGTTTGTGGGATTTTAGAAAATTGAGGAGTTTACCGTCTCCAAGCAAAGAATCTCAAATTTTAATTCTTCAAAATGTTTGCAACAGTCTCCTCTTCAAGATTTAGTTTGGCTCCCGACATTTTTAGCCGCCTAAAATGACCTAATAGAACCTGAACCATTTTTAAGAATTCAAATTCTTGTGTATTTTTGGTTGGAATTTAGAAAATTGAGTAGTGCACCGACTCCAACCATAGTATCTTAAATATCAATACATCAAAATATTCGCAACAGTTTCCTCTACAAGATTCAGTTTGGTGCCAGACATATCTTAACACCTAAAATGTCCTAATCACTATAAAAATCAATTTTTTGTCTTTTTGATTGTATTTTAAAAACATTGAGGAGTGTTATGACTCAACCATGGGATCTTAAATATTAATACATCAAAATATTCGCAACAGTGTCAACAATGAGATTCAGTTTGGTTCCAGAAATCTATAGTCTTCTAAAATGTCCTAATTAACCCACCCAATTTTTAAAATTTCAATTTTTTGTGTCTTGTACGTGAGATTTTGTAAAATTGAGGAGTGTACTGACTCCAACCATAGGATCTTAAATATTAGCTCATAAATATTTTCGCAACAGTCTCAGCTACAATATTCAGTTTGGTGCCAGACATATCTTGACACCTAAAATGTCCTAATCACTATAAAAATCAATTTTGTGTCTCTTTGATTGTATTTTAAAAAATTGAAGGCTATTATGACTGTAACCATGGGAACTTAAATATGAATAATTTAAAATGTTCGCAACAGTCTCCACTATAACATTTAGTTTGGATCCGGAGATTTTTTGTCATTTAAAATGACCTACTCAGCCACCCTCCCTCCTTTTTAAGGATACAAATTTTTGAGTCTTTTTGGTCGGATGTTAGATAATTGAGGAGTGCTACAATTGAAACCATGGGATGTTAAATATTAATACAACAAATTGTTTGCAACAGTCTCCTCTACAAGATTCAGTTGGGTCCCAGACATCTCTAGTCTTTTAAAATCTCCTAATCAACACCCCCTCCTTTTTAAGAATTCAAAATTTTGTGTTTTTTTGGTTGGAGTTTAGAAAATTGAGGATTGCACAAACTCAAACCAAGGACCTTAAATATCAATACATCAAAATGTTCGCAACTGTCTCCTCTACAAGATTCAGTTTGGTGACAGACATGTCTTGACAGCTAAAATGTCCTAATAACCCCCACTACAAAAATCAATTTTGTGTCTTTTTGTTAGTTTTTAAAAGGTTGAGGAGTGTTATGTCTCCAACCATGGGATCTTAAATATTAATGCAACAAAATGTTTACAACAGTGTCCTCTACAATATTTAGTTTGGTTCCAGAGATTTCTAGTCGCCTAAAATGACCTAATCACGCCCCCCTATTTTTAAAAATTCAAATTTTTGTGTAATTTTGGTTGGATTTAAGAAAATTGAGGAGTACACCGACTCCAACCATAGGATTATAAATATCAATACATCAAAATGTTCGCAGCAGTCTCCGCTACAATATTCAGTTTGGTGTCAGACATATCTTGACACCTAAAATTACCTAATAACTATAAAAATCAATTTTGTGTCTCTTTGATTGTATTTTAAAAAATTGAAGACTATTATGACTGTAACCATGGGAACTTAAATATTAATACTTTAAAATGTTCGCAACAGTCTCCACTATAACATTTAGTTTAGATCTGGAGATTTTTTGTCATTTAAAATGACCTACTCAGCCACCCTCCCTCCTTTTTAAGGATACAAATTTTTGTGTCTTTTTGGTCGAATGTTAGATTATTGAGGAGTGCTACAACTAAAACCATGGGATGTTAAATATTAATACAACAAATTGTTTGCAACAGTCTCCTCTACAAGATTCAGTTGGGTCTCAGACATCTCTAGTCTTCTAAAATCTCCTAATCACCACCCCCTCCTTTTAAAGAATTCAAATTTTTCTGTCTTTTTGGTTAGATTTTAGTTAATTGAGGAGTAATATGACTCAAACCATGGGATCTTAAACATTATTTCATCAAAATGTTCGCATTAGTCTCCTCTACAAAATTCAGTTTGGTGTCAGATATATCTTGACAATTAAAATATCCTAATCACCCCCAATATAAAAATCAATTTTGTGTCTTTTTGTTTAATTTTTAAAAAGTTGAAGAGTGTTATGACTCCAACCATGGGAACAGTGTTCTCTACAATATTTAGTTTGGTTCCAGACATTTCTAGTCGCCAAAAATGACCTAATCAAGCCACCCCTATTTTTAAGGATACAAATTTTTGTGTCTTTTTGGTTGGATTTTAGAAATTTGAGGAGTACACCGACTCCAACCATAGGATCTTAAATATCAAAACATCAAAATGTTCGCAACAGTATCCGCTACAATATTCAGTTTGGTGCCAGATATATCTTGATACCTAAAATGCTCTAATCACTATAAAATTCCATTATGTGTCTTTTTGATTGTATTTTAAAAAATTGAAGAGTGTTATGACTTCAACCATGGGATCTAAAATATTAATACACCAAACTGTTCGCAGCAGTCTAAACTAAAATATTTAGTTTGGCTCCGTACATTTCTTGTCTTTTAAATTGACCTAATCAGCCACCCCCCTTTGAGGGATACAAATTTTTGTGTGTTTTTGGTCGGATGTTAGATAATTGAGGAGTGCTAAAACTTACACCATGGGATGTTAAATATTAATACAACAAATTGTTTTTAACAGTCTCCTTTACAATATTCTGTCTGTTCTTAGACATCTCTAGACTTCTTAAATGTCCTAATCACCACCCCCTTTTTAAAAATTCATATTTTGTGTCTTGTTTGTGGGATTTCAGAAAATTTAGGAGTGTACCGACTCCAACCATAGGATCATAAATATTAATTCAACAAAATGTTCGCAACAGTCTCCTCTACAAGATTTAGTTTGGTTCCAGACATTTCTAGTCACATAATATGAGCTAATCACACCCTCCCTTTTTTAAGAATTCAAATTCTCCTGTGTTTTTGGATGGATTTTAGAAAATCGAGGAATTTTATGACCCCAACCATGGGACCTTAAATATAAATACATCAAAATGTTCACAACAGTGTCTACTATGAGATTCAGTTTGGTTCCAGTCATCTCTATCCTTCTAAAATGTCGTAATCAGCCTCCCCCCTTTTCAAAAATTCATATTTTGCTTCTTGTTTGTAGGATTTTAGAAAATAGAGGAGTGCACCGACTCCAACCATAGGATCTTAAATATGAATACATCAAAATATTCGCAACAGTCTCCTATACAAGATTTAGTTTGACTCCATACACTTTTAGCCGCTTAAAATGACCTAATCACGCCCCCTCTTTTTTAACAATTAAATTCTTGTGTGTTTTTGGTTAGATTTTAGAAAATTGGGGAGTCTTATGACTCCAACCATGGGATCTTAAATATAAAGACATCAAAATGTTCACAACAGTCTTCTCTACAAGTTTTAGCTTGGTTCCAGACATTTCTAGTCGCGTAATATGACCTAATCACCCCCCTTTTTTAAGAATTCAAATTTTTGTGTCTTTTTGGTTGGATATTAGAAAATTAAGGAGTGCACCGTCTCCAACCATAAGATCTTAAATATCAATACATCAACATCGTAACAGTCTCTTCTACAAGATTCAGTTTAGTGCAAGACATTTCTGTAGAGCTCAAATTTTCTAATCCCCCCCAATAACAAAATCAATTTTGTATTTTTTATTGTATATTAAAAAATTGAGTAGCGTTATAACTGCAACCAAGGGATCTTAAATATTAATACTTCAAAATGCTCGCAACAGTGTCCACTATGAGACTCAGTTTTGTTCCAGACATATCTAGTCTTCTAAAATGTCCTGATCAGCCCCATTCCTTCTTAAAAATTCATATTTGTGCCTTGTTTGTGGGATTTTAGAAAATTGAGGAATTCACTGTCTCCAAGCATTAAATCTGAAATAATAATTCGCCAAAATGTTCGCAACAGTCTCCTCTAGAAAATTTAGTTTGGCTCCAGACATTTTAGCCGCCTAAACTGACCTAATAAAGAATCCCTTTTTAAGAATTCAAATTCTTGTATATTTTTGGTTGGATTTTATAAAATTGAGGAGTGTTACGACTCCAAGCAAAGGACCTTAAATATTAATACATCAAAATGATCGCAACAGTCTCCTCTAGAAGATTCCGTTTGGTTCCAGATATATCTTGACACCGAAAATGTCCTAATCCTTCCCACTATAAAAATAAATTTTGTTTCTTTTTTTTAACAAATTGAGGAGTGTTATTCCTCCAACTATAGGATCTTAAATATTATTACATCAAAATGCTTACAACAGTCTCCTCTACAAAATTTAGTTTTGTTCCAGACGTTTCTAGCCGCCTAATATGACCTAATCACGCCCCCCTTTTTTTAAGAATTCAAAATTTTGTGTCTTTTTGGTTGGATTTTAGAAAATTGAGGATTGCACAAACTGCAACCATAGATTCTTAAATATCAATACATCAAAATGTTTTCAACAGTCTCCTCTACAAGATTCAGTTTGGTGAAAGACTTCTCTTTACAGCTAAAATGTCCTAATCACCCCCAGTACAAAAATCAATTTTGTGTCTTTTTTTTAAAAATTGAGGAGTGTTATGACTGCAACAATGGGATCTTAAATATTAATACATCAAAATGTTCACAACAATGTCCACTATGAGATTCAGTTTGGTTCCAGACATCTCTAGTCTTCTAAAATGTCCTAATCAGCCCACACCCTTTTAAAAATTCAGTTTTTTGTGTCTTGTTGGTGGGATTTTAGAAAATTGAGGGGAATGCACAAACTGCAACCATATGATCTAAAATATTAATTCATCAATATGTTCGCAACAGTTTCCGCTACAATATTCAGTTTGGTGCCAGACATATCTTGACACCTAAAATGTCGTAATCACTATAAAAATCAATATTGTGTCTTTTTGTTTGTTTTTTAAAAAGTTGAGTAGTGTTATGTTTCTATCCATGGGATATTAAATATTAATACAACAAAATGTTCACAACAGTGTCCTCTATAATATTTAGGTTAGTTCCAGAGATTTATAGTCGCCTAAAATGACCAATTCAGGCCCCCCCCCTATTTTTAAGGATTCAAATTTTTGTGCCTTTTTGGTTGGATTTTAGAAAATTGAGAGTACACCGACTCCAACCATAGGATCATAAATATCAATACATCAAAATGTTCGCAACAGTCTCCGCTAGAATATTCAGTTTGGTGCCAGATATATCTAGACACCTAAAATGTCCTAATCACTATAAAAATCAATTTTGTGTCTTTTTGATTGTATTTTAAAAAAATGAAGAGTGTTATGACTGCAGCCACGGGATCTTAAATATTAATACACCAAAATGTTCGCAACTGTCTCCACTATAACATTTAGTTTGGCTCCGGACATTTCTTGTTGTTTAAAAGGACCTAATCAGCCACCCCCCCTTTTTAAGGATACAAATTTTTGTGTCTTTTTGGTCGGATGATAGATAATTGAGGAGTGCTAAAACTTAAATCATGGGATGTTAAATATTAATAAAACAAATTGTTTGCAACAGTCTCCTCTACAAGATTCAGTTGAGTCCCAGACATCTCTAGTCTTCTAAAATCTCCTAATCACGACCCCCCTCCTTTTAAAGAATTCAAATTTTTCGGTCTTTTTGGTTGGATTTTAGATAATTGAGGATTGATACGACTCCAACCACGGGATCTTAAACATTAATTCATCAAAATAATCGCAACAGTATCCTCTACAATCTTTAGTTTGGAGCCAGATATTTCTTCACACCTAAAATGTCCTGATCACCCCCACCTATAAAAATCAATTTTGTGTCTTTTTGATTGTATTTTAAAAAATTGAGGAGTGTTATGACTCTAACCATGGAATCTAAAATATTAATACATCAAAATGTTCGAAACATTGTCCACTATAAGATTCAGTTTGGATCCAGCCATCTCTAGTCTTCTAAAATGTCCTAAACAGCCCAACCCCTTTTTTTAAAAATTCAATTTTTTGTGTCTTTATGGGATATTAGAAAATTTATGAGAGCACCGACTCCAACCATAGGATCTTAAATATTAATTCATCAAAATTTTCGTATTAGCCTCCTCTACAAGATTTAGTTTACTCCAGACATTTTTAGCCGCCTGAAATGACCTAATCGCGCCAAACCCCTTTTTTAAGAATTCAAATACTTGTGTCTTTTTGGTTAGAATTTAGAAAGTTGAGGAGTGTTATGACTCCAACAATAGGATCTTAAATATTAATACATCAAAATGTTCGCAACAGTCTCCAATATAGCACTAATTTGGTGCCAGACATATCTTGACACTTAAAGTGTCTTAATCAACCCCATTATAAAAATCAATTTTGTGTCTTTTTGTTTCTTTTCTAAAAAATGAGGAGTGTTACGCTTCCAACCATGGGATCTTAAATATTAATACATCAAAATGTTCACAACAGTCTCCTATACAAGATTTATATTTGCTCCAGATACTTTTAGCTGCCTAAAATGACCCAATGAAGCATTCCCCTTTTTTAACAATTCAATTTCTTGTGTCTTTTTGGTTGGATTTTAGAAAATTGAGGATTTTACCGACTCCAACCAAAAGATCTTAAATATCAATACATCAAAATTTTCGCAACAGTCTCTTCTACAAGATTCAGTTTGGTGCTAGACATATCTTGAGACCTAAAATGTCGTAATCACTATGAAAATCAATTTTGTGTCTTTTTGATTGTATTTTAAAAAAATTGAGGAGTGTTTTAACTGCAAACATGGGATCTAAAATATAAAGACATCGAAATGTTCGCAACAGTGTCCACTATAAAATTCAGTTTGGTTCCAGACATCTCTAGTCTTCTAAAATGTCCTAATCACGCCCCCTATTTTTAGGATACAAATGTTTGTGTCTTTTGGTTGGATTTTAGAAAATGGAGGAGTACACCGACTCCAACCATAGGTTCTTAAATATCAATACATCAAAATATTCGCAGCAGTCTCCGCTACAATATTCAGTTTGGTGTCAGACATATCTTGACAACTAAAATGTCCTAACCAATATAAAAATTAATTTTGTGTCTTTTTGATTGTATTTTAAAAAATTGAAGAGTGTTATTGCTGAAACAATGGGATCTTAAATATTAATACACCAAAATGTTCGCAACAGTCTCCACTATAACATTTAGTTTAGCTTCGGACATTTCTTGTTTTTTAAAATGGCCTAATCCGCCCCCCCCTTTTAAGGATACACATTTTTGTGTGTTTTTGGTCGGTTGTTATATAATTGAGGAATGCTACAACTTAAACCATGGGATGTTAAATATTAATACAACAAATTGTTTGCAACAGTCTCCTCTACAAGATTCAGTTGGGTTCCAGACATCTCTAGTCTTCTAAAATCTCCTAATCACCACCCTCCTCCTTATGAAGAATTCTAATTTTTCGGTCTTTTTGGTTGGATTTTAGATAATTGAGGATTAATACGATTCAAAGCATGGGATCTTAAACATTATTTCATCAAAATGTTCGCATCAGTCTCCTCTACAAGGTGTCAGACATATCTTGACAACTAAAATATCCTAATCACCCCCAATATAAAAATCAACTTTGCTTTTGTTTGTTTTTTAAAAAGTTGAGGAGTGTTGTGACTCCAACCATGAGATCTTAAATATTAATACAACAAAATGTTCACAACTGTGTCCTCTACAATATTTGGTTAGGTTCCAGACATTCCAAGTCGCCTAAACTGAACTAATCACGCTCAACACCCCATTTTAAGAATTAAATTTCTTGTGTCTTTTTGGTTGGATTTTAGAAAATTGATGTGGTTTACGACTCCAACAATAGGATCTTAAATATCAATACATCAACATGTTCGCAACAGTCTCTTCTACAATATTCAGTTTGGTGCAAGACATTTCTTGACAGCTAAAATTTTCTAATCATATCACTACAAAAATCAATTTTTGTCTTTTTGATTGTATATTAAGAAATTGTGGAGCGTTATGACTGCAACCAAGGGATCTTAAATATTAATTTATCAAAATGTTCTCAACAGTGTCCACTATGAGACTCAGTTTGGTTCCAGACATATCTAGTCTTCTAAAATGTCATGATAAGCCCCTATTCTTTTTAAAAATTCATATTTTGTGTCTTGTTTGTAAGATTTTAGAAAATTGAGGAGTTCACCGTCTCCAAGCATAGAATCTCAAATTTTAATTCCTCAAAATGTTTGCAACAGTCTCCTCTACAAGATTTAGCTTGCTTCCGACATTTTAGCCGCCTAAAATGACATAATAGAACCTCAACCTTTTTTAAGAATTCAAATTCTTGTGTATTTTTGGTTGGAATTTAGAAAATTCAGTAGTGCACCGACTTAATCCATAGGATCTTAAATATCAATACATCAAAATATTCGCAACAGTCTCCTCTACAAGATTCAGTTTTGTGCCAGACATATCTTAACACCTAAAATGTCCTATTCACTATAAAAATCAATTTTGTGTCTTTTTGATTGTATTTTAAAAACATTGAGGAGTGTTATGACTCACCATGGGATCTTAAATATTAATACCATCAAAATATTCGCTACAGTGTCCGCTATGAGATTCAGTTTGGTTCCAGATGTCTCTAGTCTTCTAAAATGTCCTAATCACGCCCCCCTTTTTAAGAATTCAAATACATGTGTCTTTTTAGTTGGAATTTTGAAAATTGAGGAGTGCTACGACTCCAACCATAGGATCTTAAATATTAATAGATCAAAATGTTCGCAACAGTCTCTTCTATAACATTTAGTTTAGCTCCGGATATTTCTAGCCTTTTAAAATGACCTAATCAGCCATCCCCCCTTTTTAAGAATACAAATTTTTGTGTCTTTTTGGTCGGATGTTAGATAATTGAGGAGTGCTAAAACTTAATCCATGGGATGTTAAATATTAATACAACAAACTGTTTTGAACAGTCTCGTCTACAATATTCAGTCTGTTCTTAGACATCTCTAGACTTCTTAAATGTCCTAATCACCACCGCCCTTTTTAAAAATTCATATTTTGTGTCTTGTTGGTGGGATTTCAGAAAATGTAGGAGTGTACCGACTCCAACCATAGGATCTTAAATATTAATTCAACAAAATGTTCGCAACAGTCTCCTCTACAAGATTTAGTTTGGTTCCAGACATTTCTAGTCACATAATATGACCTAATCACACCCTCCCTTTTTTAAGAAATCAAATTTTCCTGTGTCTTTGAATGGATTTTAGAAAATCGAGGAGTTTTATGACTCCAACCATGGGACCTTAAATATAAATACATCAAATTGTTCGCAACAGTCTCCTCTACAAGATTCAGTTTGGTGTCAAATATATCTTGACAATTAAAATATCCTAATCAACCCCAATATAAAAATCAATTTTGTGTATTTTTGTTTAATTTTTAAAATGTTGATGAGTGTTATGACTCCAACCATGGGATCTTAAATATTAATACAACAAAATGTTCACAACAGTGTTCTCTACAATATTTAGTTCAGTTCTAGACATTTCTAGTCGACTAAAATGACCTAATCAGGCCCCCCTATTTTTAAGGATACAAATTTTTGTGTGTTTTTGGTTGGATTTTAGAAAATTGAGAGTACACCGACTCCAACCATAGGATTTTAAATATCAATACATCAAAATGTTCATAACAGTCTCCACTACAATATTCAGTTTGGTGCCAGACATATCTTGACACCTAAAATGTCCTAATCACTATAAAAATCAAATTT
>JAHZMJ010000150.1:960075-1026613 GCA_030067965.1 Latrodectus elegans
TTTTATTACACAAAATAGATATTTGAAGAGAAACGAGTTTTTGTATATGGCGCCTATGTGATATGTGTGACTTAAGAGTCCCGTTTAGGTTGACATCAATATTTCCCAAACAGTTAATCAGTTAATCTATTGTATGCACACACACACACACAAAAGAATTGTCTCATTTCATAGTAAATCACTTCCCAAGCTTATTTGTGGTTTCCAATTTCTTATGAAAAATATATTTTTGGAGAAATATGTGTTTTTGTATATGGCGCTTATCTGGTATGTGTGACTTCCTATTCACGCATCCAGTAACTACAATATTCTCTAATATCTTAAGAAATACCGTGTTATACAAAAAGAATGGTTTCCTTTAAGTTAAAAATCACATATTATATCTATCTATAGTACCTATTTTATTATAAAAAAATAAATGTTTGGAGAAAATTGAATTTCAGTGTATCGTGGCAATGTGGTATGTCTGACTTCAGATTCTCGCTTCCATTGGTTTCCAAATTCCCCAAACTTTAAAAACTTCTAACGTAAAGAAAAACTAATGGCTTAAATTAGTAGTAAATAATATTCTTAGCTAACTGTGGTATTCAAACTATTACAAAAAAATGTTTTTTAAAAAAATGAGCTTCGATATAGTCCGCCCATCTGGTCAGTTTAACTACTGACTCCCTCTTACATTAATTACAAAATTCCCTAATATATCAGGAAATTTCAAATATATAGAAAAACGAATGGTTTCCCTTTGAAGTAAATCACATGGGAAGATTAACTGTTGTATTTATTTTGTTATAAAAAAGAAATTTTAGGAGTATAATGACTTTTCGTTTAGGTTGAACATATGTTATGTGAGATTCTTGATTCCCGCTTATTTTGATGTCAACATTTAACAATGTGATAAGATCTACCCTTTGTATATACAAATAAATTGCTTCAGTCAGTAGTAATTAACTTTAAAAGCTTATTTGCGGTTTTCAATTTCTTATAAAAAATATATTTTAGAAGAAATATGTGTTTTTGTATATTGCGCTTATCTGGTATGTGTGACATCCGCTTCCCGTATCCAGTAACTACAATATTCCCTAATATCTTAAGAAATACCCCCGTTTTACAAAAATAAAGGTTTCCTTTTAGTAATAATTCCTATTTTAGGTCTATCCATTGTACCTATTTTATTATACAAAATAAATGTTTGCAGAAAATTGAATTTCAGTATATCGCGCCAATGTGGTATGTGTGACTTTGGATTCTCGCTTCCATTTGCTACCAAATCCCCAAACCTAGATAACTACTAACGTAAACACAAACACAGGGTTTAAATTACTAATAAATAATATTCTTATTTAACTGTGTTACTCAAACTATTACAAAAAATATGTTTTTTAAAAAAATGAGCTTTGGTATAGTCCGCCCATCTGGTCCGTTTAACTACTGACTCCATGTTACATTACGTACAAAATTCCCTAATATATCAGGAAATTTCCAATGTATATAAACGAATAATTCTCTTGCAAGTAAATCACATGCTAAGATTGACTCTTGTATTTATTTATTTGTAAAAATGAAATTTTAGGATAATATGTAGTTTTTGTATAGGTTGAGCATATGCTATGTGAGATTCCTGATTCCCGCTTATTTTGATGTCAACATTTCGCAATAAGATAAGATCTACACTTTCTATATACAAATAAATGGCTTCAGTCAGAAGTAATTAACTTTAAAAGCTTATTTTAGGTTTTCAATTTCTTATAAAAAATATATTTTGGAAGAAATATGTGTTTTTGTATATTGCGCTTATCTGGTATGTGTACTTCCGATTTCCGCATCCAGTAACTACAATATTCCCGAATATCTTAAGAAATACCCAAGTTAAACAAAAAAAATGGTTTCCTTTTAGTAGTAAATAACATTTAATGTTTATCTATATTACCTATTTTATTATAAAAAATAAATGTTTGGAGAAAATTGAATTTTCGTATATCGCGCCACTGTGGTATGTGTGACTTCGGATTCTCGCTTACATTGGTTTCAAAATTCCCCAATAGCTTAAGAAAAGCTCACATTATACACAAATGAATTGTTTCCTTTCCTGGTAAATGTTATTTTTAGTTAAACTGTACAATTATTTATGTTATGAAAAATATATTTTAGGTGAAAAGCTACTATTTATTGGGCGCCCTTATAATATATGTCATAGCTAATAAGTTTCAGTAGAAAAGGAACTCAATCTCTCACAAAACTTTATTTAAGTATACACATTATCTTTCGTAAGTAGACTTATCTGATAAATTTGAAACAAATTGTTGCAAAAATTGTATGTTTCCCATGGACATAATATTCACACATTCAAGCCAGATAACTTAAGTGACATCAAATTCTGGAGTACATTTATTTCAAAATTCTCCATTATCTTAAAATATGCCGACATAAACACAAACGACTGTTATTATTTAGTAGCAAATAAGATTCTTAAATTAAATGTGGTATTCATCCCATTATAAACAATATATCTTTTTAAAAAACGAGTTTTTTTATAGTTTGCTTTTTGGTTCGTTTACCTTCGGATTCCCAATTATATTGATTACAAAATTGCCTAATATATCAGTAAATTTCCAGGCATATAAAACGAATATTCAGTTCGGTTCCAGACATTTCTAGTCGCCTAAAATGACCTAATCAGGCCCCCCCCTATTTTTAAGGATACAAGTTTTTGTGTCTTTTTGGTTGGATTTTAGAAAATTGAGGAGTACACCGACTCCAACCATAGGAACTTAAATATCAATACATCAAAAAGTTCGCAAATGTCTCCTCTACAAGATTCAGTTTGGTGACAGACATCACTTGACAGCTAAAATGTCCTAATAACCCCCACTACAAAAATCAATTTTGTGTCTTTTTGTTTGTTTTTTAAAAAGTTGAGGAGTGTTATGTCTCCAACCATAGGATCTTAAATATTAATGCACTAAAATGTTTGCAATAGTCTCCTCTATAACATTTAGTTTGGCTCCAGACATTTTTAGGCGCCTAAAATAACATAATCTTGCCCAACCCCCCATTTTTAAGAATTCAAATTCTTGTGTATTTTTGGTTGGATTTTATAAAATTGAGGAGTGTTACGACTCCAAGCAAAGGATCTTAAATATTTATAAATCAAAATTTTCGCAACAGTCTCCTCTACAAGATTCAGTTTGGTGCCAGACATATCTTGACACTTAAAATGTCCTATTCACCCCCATTATAAAAATTAATTTTGTGTCTTTTTTTTTGTTTTTTAAAAAAATTGAGGAGCGTTATTCCTCCAACCATAGGATCTTATATATTATTACATAAAAATGCTAACAACATTGTCCTCTACAAAATTTAGTTTAGTTCCAGACATTTCTAGCCGCCTAATATGACCTAATCACGCCCTTCCCCTTTTTTAAGAATTCAAATTTTTGTGTCATTTTGGATGGATTTTAGAAAATTGAGTAGTGCACCGACTCCAACCATAGGATCTTAAAATTAATTCATCAAAATATTCGCAACAGTCTCCTCTACAAGATTCAGTTTGGTGCCAGACATATCTCTATACCTAAAATGTTCTAATCACTATAAAAAAACAAATTTTGTGTCCTTTTGATTGTATTTTAAAAAACTGAGGAGTTTTATGACATAACCATGCGATCTTAAATATTAATACATCAAAATATTCGCAACAGTCTCCTCTACAAGATTCAGTTTAGTGTCAGACATATCTAGACAACTAAATATCCTAATCACCCCCAATATAAAAATCAATTTTGTGTCTTTTTGTTTGTTTTTTAAAAAGTTGAGGAGTTCTATCACTCCAACCATAGGATCTTAAATATTAACACAACAAAATATTCCCTACAGTGTCCTCTACAAGATTTAGTTTGGTTCCAGACATTTCTAGTCGCCTAAAATGACCTAATCACGCCCCCCCTTTTTTTAAGAATTAGAATTTTTGTGTCTTTTTGGTTGGATTTTAGAAAATTGAGGAGTGCAAAAACTGCAACCATAGATTCTTAAATATCAATACATCAAAATGTTTGCAACAGTCTCCTCTACAAGATTCAGTTTGGTGAAATACATCTCTTGACAGCTAAAATGTCCTAATCACCCCCAGTACAAAGCTCAATTTTGTGTCTTTTTGATTGTTTTTTAAAAAAATTGAAGAGTGTTATGACTGCAATCATGGGATCTTAAATATTAATACATGCAAATGTTAAACACAGTGTCCACTATGAGATTCAGTTTGTTTCCAGACATCGCTAGTCTTCTAAAATGTCGTAATCAGCCCCCCCTTTTTTTAAAATTCATATTTTGTGTCTTGTTGTGGGATTTTAGAAAATTAGGGGAGTGCACCGACTCCAACCATAGGATCTTAAATATTAATTCATCAAAATGTTCGCAACAGTCTTCTCTACAATATTTAGTTTGGTTCCAGACATTTCTAGTCCCGTAAAATGCCCTAATCAGGCTCCCCCTATTTTTAAGGATTCAAATTTTTGTGTCTTTTTGTTGGATTTTAGAAAATTGAGGAGTTCACCGACTCCAACCATAGGATCTTACATTTCAATGTTACGAACATCAAAATGTTCGTAACATTCTCCGCTACAATATTCATTTTGGTGCCAGATATAACTTGACACCTAAAATGTCCTAATCACTATAAATATCAATTTTGTGTCTTTTTGATTGTATTTTAAAAAAATGAGGAGTGTTATGACTGCAGCCATGGGATCTTAAATATTAATACACCGAAATGTTCGCAACAGTCTCCACTATAACATTTAGTTTGGCTCCGGACATTTCTTGTTGTTTAAAAGGACCTAATCAGCCACCCCCCCTTTTTAAGGATACAAATTTTTATGTCTTTTTGGTCGGATGTTAGATAATTGAGGAAAACTAAAACTTAAACCATGGGATGTTAAATATTAATAAAACAAATTGTTTGAAACAGTCTCCTTTAGAAGATTCAGTTGTGTCCCAGACATCTCTAGTCTTCTAAAACCTCCTACGCACCACCCCCTCCTTTTAAAGAATTCAAAATTTTCGGTCTTTTTGGTAGGATTTTAAATAATTGAGGATTGATACGACTCCAACCATGGGATCTTAAATATTAATTCATCAAAATATTCGCAACAGTATCCTCTACAAGCTTCAGTTTGGAGCCAGATATTACTTGACACCTAAAATGTCCTAATCACCCCCCACCTATAAAAATGAATTTTGTGTATTTTTGATTGTATTTTAAAAAAATTGAGGAGTGTTATGACTCCAACCATGGAATCTAAAATACTAATACATCAAAATGTTCGAAACATTGTCCACTATAAGATTCAGATTGGATCCAGCCATCTCTGGTCTTCTAAAATGTCGTAATCAGATCCCCCTTTTTTAAAAAATTCAATTTTTTGTGTCTTGGTGTGATTTTAGAAAATTTAGGAGAGCACCGACACCAACCATAGGATCTTAAATATTAATTCATCAAAATTTTCGTAACAGCCTCCTCTACAAGATTTAGTTTACTCCAGACATTTTTAGCTGCCTGAAATGACCTAATCACGCCAAGCCCCTTTTTTTAAGAATTCAAATACTTGTGTTTTTTTGGTTGGAATTTAGAAAGTTGAGGAGTGTTATGACTCCAACAAAAGGATCTTAAATATTAATACATCAAAATGTTCGCAACAGTCTCCAATATAACAGTAATCTGGTGCCAGACATATCTTGACACTTAAAGTATCTTAATCACCCCCATTATAAAAATCAATTTTGTGCCTTTTGGTTCTTTTCTAAAAAATGAGGAGTGTTACGCTTCCAACCATGGGATCTTAAATATTAATAAAACAAAATGTTCACAACAGTGTCCTCTACAATATTTAGTTTTGTTCCAGACATTTCTAGTCGCCTAAAATGACCTAATCAGGCCCTCCCTATTTTTAAGAATACAAATGTTTGTGTCCTGTTGATGGGATTTTAGAAAATGGAGGAGTGCACCGACTCCAACCATAGGATCTTAAATATTAATACATCAAAATGTTCGCAACAGTCTCATCTATGACATTTAGTTCGGCTCCGGATATTTCTAGCCTTTTAAAGTAACCTAATCAGTCCTCTTTCCATTTTTAAGAATACGAATTTTTGTATCTTTTTTTTTGGTCGGATGTTAGATAATTGAGGAGTGCTACAACTTAAACCATGGGATGTTAAATATTAATACAACAAATTGTTTGCAATAGTCGCCTCTACAAGATTCAGTGTGGTCCCAATCATCTATAGTGGTCTGAAATGTCCTAATCAGCCCCTCCCCTTTTTCAAAAATTCAATTTTTTGTGTCTTGTTGGTGGGATTTTAAAAAATTGAGGAGTGCACCGTCTCTAACCATAGGATATTAAATATTAATACAACAAAATGTTCACAACAGTATCCTCTACAATATTTAGTTTGGTTCCAGACATTTCTAGTCGCCTAAAATGACCTAATCAGGCCCCCCCTATTTTTAAGGATACAAATGTTTGTGTCTTTTTGGTTGGAATTTAGAAAATGGAGGAGTACACCGACTCCAACCATATGATATTAAATATCAATACATCAAAATGTTCGCAGCAGTCTCCGCTACAATATCCCCTCAGGGGGTTTACCTTCTTTAGGTAAACACGGATGTCACAATCCCGAGGTACCCTAGTGATCTTTCCTCTTCTTTATTTCCTTCTCTTCTCTAATCTTCTGCTTTTTCTTCCTTTTCTCTCTCATTGTGGTTTCCTCGAAAGAGGTTGAGGGCTCCCCTTGAGTAGCTTTCGCCGCTATGTTGCTATTATCTACTATTGAGGACTAAATCACCCACGTGTTTGCCCGTAAAGGTGTGGAGACCCGTGTCCCTGGAAAGGAGGGTCCTGGTAATTGAGGTCCCCAGAGACCAACACATTACTTTGGCCTCTGCTTCAGGTAAACGGGAGGTGTGTTGTGGTCCTCAGCACATCAATCGGCTTTATGGATCAAGCGATCGGTACATCTACTGGGTGACTCGTTAAGGGTGGAGGCCACCTCAGGGATGTACTGTGAGCGTATAGGACCTGGCTAGCACTGGTGCAGCTGGTCTGTATCCACTTGTGGGACTCGGTGGTGGGTGGTGCGGTCAGGTCCTGAAATTTTAAAATTACTTATGGAAAGTAAAAAAAATTCTTTTCCCCACGGGTGCAACTTTTTCAATTCTCTGATAATAAATTTTTTACTATTAAAAGAAAGGAGGGAACTTTTGAAAATGTATCCCCCTTTCTAATTCAGAAAGGAATATCGGGAACTGTAGGGGGAGTTAAAACTATACGAAAAAATTCGATCTGCTGACTTGCTAGTGGAAATTTCAAATTCCACTCAAGCTAAAACCATCAGCAACATTCGGCTGCTTGCTAACCTGGAAGTAACTGTCTTGCCTCATAGTAGCCTCAATTTTTCTCGTGGTGTTATATCCGCAAGGGATTTGGAAAATACGCCGACGGATGAAATTTTAGAAAATCTGCAGGATCAGAAGGTCTGTGGTGTTGAACGTATAAGAGTCAGAAGGGATGGAAAGTACATCGACACTAAGCATCTCATTCTGACCTTTGCGTCCCCAGACCTTCCGCAAAATATAAAAGCAGCCTATTTGAATTTATCCGTCAGGCCATACATCCCAAATCCACTGCGATGTTTCAAGTGCCAACGTTTTGGACATTCGCAGAACGCTTGCAGGGGCAAACTGACTTGCGCACTTTGCGCAGCAGTTGGCCACGATAACTCGAACTGTACAGCGAAGGAGAGATGTGTCAACTGTCACTGTGACCATCACTCCTATTCTCGAAATTGTCCGCAATGGGCACTTGAAAAGGAAATAACCACTGTAAAATTTACTAAAAATTGCTCATACCCTGAGGCGAGGCAACAGGTTGATTTACGTTATCCCAAATCTGGAGTTAGCTATGCATCTGCAGCAAAGAAAATCACCAGATCAATAAGCACCCAAACGGAATCGGTGTCACTTCCCCTGATCAAATTACCCCAAATTACACAAATAAAAGGGTCAAAATCAGTTTCTACATCGACTACTAAAAGAAAAGCTCCTTTAGCCAAGTCAAAAGCGACAAAGGCTTATAAATTAAAATTATCAAAAGAGGGTTCTTCTGGAACCTCTATATCCACACGTAAAGCCTTGTCCCTGGAGGCTGACGCTGTTTCCTTGCATCCCTCGGACGAAGACTTATCGCTCGAGGAGATGTCAGATGACACGCTTTCCAGCTCAGGGAAAGGAGCTTTTCAAACTAAACGATAACTTCCTTTGTTTCCTGGAACTGCCATGGTTTGCGTTCACATCATGATGACATCAAGTCAATAATTTCAGCCTATAACCCCGCATGTGTTGCACTTCAGGAAACCTTCCTGAAGTCTAGCAGTAAATTTTCCATGCGTGGGTTTAAAAGCTTTAGAAAGGACTGTGGTGACGATGGTGCAGTGTCTGGAGGTGTTTGTATATTAACATCTAATGCTTACCCCAGCACTGCCCAGGCATTAAATACTACTCTACAGGCTGTAGCTGTAAGAATACATACTTCACGCTTATTAACAGTCTGTAGTTTATATTTACCACCACAAGATGTCATCCGCCAAGAGGAACTCGATGCATTAATGGATCAGCTGCCAACTCCATTTCTGTTGTTAGGTGACTTTAACGGCCATAGTTCTTTGTGGGGAATTGATGATACTAATTCTCGCGGTTGGCAGATAGAGCGGTTTATTTCAGATAACAGTCTCTGTCTGCTTAATACCGACGAGAAGACATATTTCCATGTACCTACGAGAACTTTTCATTCTCTCGATCTTGCTATTTGCTCACCATCGTTGCTGCCATTGTTAAATTTAAAAGTAGGAAATGATCTACACAATAGCGATCATTTTCCTCTCGTCATCTCCCAGACTGGAGGTAGTAGTGTAGTACAACGTCTACCTACTTACGTGTACAGTCGGGCAGATTGGACATTATTCACACAATTGGCAGTTGTTGATGCTAAAATGGTTTCGATCGAAGATATTGATACTGCCGTTTGTAAAGTCACTGAAACAATTAAGAATGCAGCTGACATTTCAATACCTAAAAGTTCCTCCATACCACACAGGCATTGCAAACCTTGGTGGAACAAAGAATGTCAAAAAACTTATAAAAAACAGAGGAAGTTATGGGGAATATTTAGGAGGTATCCCACAACGGAGAATCTTATAGCCTTTAAGAGAGCAAGAGCTCTAGCTCGCAGAACTCGTCGTCGAAGTCAGAAGGAATCCTGGTCTCACTATGTGTCCTCAATTACTTCTTCCACATCCAGTAAGCAGTTGTGGAGAAGCGTGAAAGCAGCCAATGGAATTTATAGAGAATTTTCTATTCCTATCTTAAAATCCGGAGCTGCTATATACTCTTCTCCTACGGATATTGCAAACGTCCTTGGTGAAGCATTTGCTAACGTCTCAAGCTCGAATTCTTATAGTCCTTCGTTTTTGAGGACTAAGACTCGAGATGAGCGTGCCCCTCAGGGGGTTTACCTTCTTTAGGTAAACACGGGTGTCACAATCCCGAGGTACCCTAGTGATCTTTCCTTTTCTTTATTTTCTTCTCTCCTCTACTCTTCTGCTTTTCCTTCCTATTCTCCCTCGTTGTGGTTGCCTCGTAAGAGGTTGAGGGCTCCCCTTGAGTAGCTTTCGCCGCTCTGTTGCTATTAGCTACTCTTGAGGACAAAATCACCCACGTGTTTGCCGTGCGTGGAGACCCGTGTCCCTGGAAAGGAGGATCCTGGTAATTGAGGCCTCCTGAGACCAACACATTGCTTTGGCCTCTGCTTCAGGTAAACGGGAGGTGTGTTGTGGTCCTCAGCACATCAATCGGCTTTATGGATCAAGCGATCGGTACATCTACTGGGTGACTCGTTAAGGGTGGAGACCACTTCAGGGATGTACCGTGAGCGTATAGGGACTGACTAGCATTGTTGCAGTTGATATGCTGCATCCCCTTGTAGGGCTCCGTGGTGGGTGATGCCGTCTAGTCCCCGAATTTTCTGACAAACTATATGGATAACAAAATAAATTCTTCTCTCCCAAGGGAGCAACAGTTACAAATGATTAATGCAAAATATTTTATTGTGAAAAGTACTGAAGGAGGCTCTTTTCAATTTGTCTCACCATTTCTCATTGAGAAAAGTATTTCTTCTTATCTAGGAGAAGTGAAAAACATACGAAGGATACGATCTGGAGATATATTGGTTGAAATTGCTAATCAACGACAAGCAATTTTGATTCAAACACTTAAAAAAATTGGCAATGTTGACGTTATCGTGCAGCCTCATATGACATTAAACTTCTGTAAGGGAGTAATTTCTGCGGCAGATCTGATATATACATCTACAGATGAAATTCTTGAGAATTTAAAATCTCAAAAAGTCTGTGCTGTCAAACGAATAACTCTTAATCGAGATGGTGTTTCAATCAACACGAAACATCTCATTTTGACTTTTTCAACTCCAGACTTGCCAGAACACATAAAAGTTGCATATATGAGATGTTCTGTAAGAGCGTATATACCAAATCCGCTGCGCTGCTTTCAATGCCAACGCTTTGGCCATTCAAAAATAGCTTGCAGTGGTAAACTTACGTGTGCCCGTTGTTCTGACGTTGGCCACGATAGTGTTACCTGCAATGCTAAGGAGGTTTGTGTCAACTGTAAAGGCGACCATCCTGCTTACTCACGATCTTGCCCAGCATGGCAGTTGGAAAAAGAAATTACTACCGTTAAAATAAAAAATAATGTGTCATATCCAGAGGCTCGACGAATTGTCGCCACACGTACACCACAGCTAGGTATTAGCTATGCAACTGCCGCTAAGAAAGTCACCAGATCTTGCTGCACGCAAACTGATGCTATTTCGCAGCCTTCAACTACTCCATCTGCCAAACCAAAAGAAACAAAATCTTCAACCATTATGCCAAAACTAACTTTTGCCAAATCAAGGGCATCCCAAGCAAAGAAATTAAAACTTGCCAAAGAAGGTGCTCGTAAATCTTCCTTGACAGAAAGGAAAGCCAGGCTTACATTGGATGAAGATACCGTAAATCCCTCAGATGCTGATAGTTTGGAGGATTCATCAGAGACTCAGATGAACACTGCTGGTGAATAACATTCATCCCATTAATGACTTCCTTTGTTTCATGGAATTGTCGAGGTTTTCGTTCTCGAATTGACGACGTCAAATCTGTTATCTCTCGCTACAACCCCGCATGTGTGGCTCTCCAGGAAACATTCCTGAAGCCCACTGTTAACACCAAACTGCGTGGGTTTCAATGCTTCAGAAAGGATAATGGTGGTGATGCTTCTGTATCTGGAGGAGTTTGTATATTCACATCAAACTCATATTCTAGTACAGAACATCCACTAAGAACTACACTACAAGCTGTAGCAGTGAAAATTCACGTAACATGTCTTATCACGGTTTGCAGCCTGTATTTACCACCACAACACGTCGTAATTTCGGAGGAACTAGATGATATAATTGACCAACTTCCAGCTCCATTTGTGCTTTTAGGTGATTTTAATGGACATAATACTCTGTGGGGTAGTGAAGATACGAATTCTCGCGGTCGTCAGATAGAGCAGTTCATATCTGATAATTGCCTTTGTCTGCTGAATACCGACGAGAAAACTTATTTTCACGAACCTACACGGACATTTCACTCTCTGGACTTAGCTATATGTTCTCCATCACTCTTGCCATTGCTGAATTTTGCTGTCGGAAATGACCTCTACAATAGTGATCATTTCCCTCTAATCGTCTCTCAGGCTGGAAGTAATAGTGTGCGTCACAAACCACCAAATTATGTGTACAGCCGAGCCGATTGGACACTTTTCACGCAATTGGCTGTGATCAGTGAGACAAGAGTTAAGACAGATATAATAGATGACGCCGTTAAATATGTCACCGACACAATAATCCGAGCTGCGGATGTTGCTATCCCTAAAAATTCCATCATTCCTCATAAACACAGGAAACCTTGGTGGAATGAAATATGCCAACTCTCTTATAAGAAACAAAGGAAGCAATGGAATATATTTCGAAGATACCCTACTACGGAGAATCTGGTTGCATTTAAAAAAGCCAAAGCTCAAGCTCGAAGAGTTAGACGTCAGAGTCAAAGAGAATCTTGGATTCGCTACGTGTCGTCAATCAATTCATCGACAACAAGTAAACAATTATGGAGGAAAGTTAAAGCAGCCAATGGTATTTATCAGGATTATTCCATTCCTGTATTAAAAACCGGAGCTGCAATACACTCCTCAGCGGTAGATATAACTAATGTCATCGGTGAAACCTTTGCTAGTGTTTCCAGCTCTGATTCATATAATCCTACTTTTCTAAGGATTAAAGGAATCGCTGAGCGGACACATCTAAGCTTTCATGATCGGCATAATCTACCATATAATTGTGATTTTGAATTGTCAGAATTGAAGTCTGATTTATTTAAAGCAAACGACACTAGCCCAGGACCAGATGGAATCTCGTATCAAATGCTCCGTCATTTAAATCATGATTCTTTATTAAACATACTTTCACTGTTTAATAGAATCTGGATTGAGCATGCTTATCCTACGTCATGGAGAGAAGCGATAGTGATTCCAATATTGAAACCTGGCAAAGATTCATCTGACCCTCTGAGTTATCGTCCAATAGCTCTCACGAGTTGCTTGTGCAAAACGTTTGAGCGTATGGTCAATGCTAGACTCATTTACATCTTAGAGAAGAATAATTGCATACCCCTTCAACAAAGCGGATTTCGAAGAGGACGATCCACTATTGACAACATAGTAGATCTGGAATCCCAAATTCGAAATGCTTTTGTGAGGAGAAACCATCTTGTTGCAATTTTCTTCGATATTGAGAAAGCATACGATCGTACGTGGCGTTTTGGCATTCTCCGCAATATGCATAATCTTGGATTTAAGGGTAATCTTAAAATATTTATACAGAATTTTCTAGCTACTAGGCTATTTAAAGTTCGTATTGGAAGTACAGTTTCCAATACTTTTACTCAAGCTGAGGGTGTCCCTCAAATGTAGCGTTTTAAGCGTAACCCTTTTTAACCTTTTCATCAATAACATACTTCATCAGTTACCATCATCAGTTCATAGGAATTTATATGTTGATGACTTACAAATTTCATATCAGGGTTCAAACATGAATATAATTGAGAGACAATTGCAAACAGCTGTAAACAATCTAACTACTTGGTGTGAACGAAATGGTCTTGGTATATCTCCTAGTAAGAGTCACTGTGTCCATTTCTGTAGGAAAACTAGTCTTAATCCCGATCCTGTGCTTCACATAAGTAATAGACCTATTCCTGTGGTCAACGAGATAAAATTCCTCGGGGTAATTTTCGATAAGAAGTTAACTTTCCTTCCGCATACTTTATATCTGCGGAAGAAGTGCGAGCGATTGCTCAATATCCTCAAGGTGTTGTCTAATACATTTTGGGGTGCAGATCGCACTTCATTGCTCCGAATTTATCAATCAATCATTTTATCTCGTATTGACTATGGTTGTGTTGCTTATGGATCGGCTAGATCTTCCATTTTACGTAGATTGGATACCGTCCACCACTCTGCTTTAAGGATTTGCTGTGGAGCATTTCGTACATCACCCGTCCAGAGTCTATATGTAATTTGCCAACAATTACCATTAGACCTGCGGCGGATGCAGCTGTCTCTTAATTATTATTCTAAAATCATATCCACTCCTCATCATCCCTTACGTTCCACGATTCCAAGTGCTGCTCTTAAAAGATTATATAATGCTAGACCATCAAGCATTCAACCTTTTCTCTGTCGTATGAAATCTATTATTTTGCTTTCTGACCTATGTGATGTCCGAATTGAGTCTACCGACCTTTACGCACATTCACCTTGGTATAATCCACACATTATTGTGTTAAATCCCTTTGGTAAAAATAAAAAATCAGGCACAAGTACTGCTATTCTTCAACAGCATTATTCATTCCATCGCTGTCAGTACACTATGTACACTCCAGTATTTACGGATGGATCCAAATGTCCAGGATCAGTTGGCTGTGGAGTTTATCTTGATGACACCTCCTACAGTTATAGCCTTCACAAATCCTGCTCCATCTTCACCGCTGAAGCTACGGCTATATACCGAGCACTTCAGCTGCTGCAAACTAAAAATGAACGTAAATTCTGTGTGTACACTGACAGTATGAGTGTCTTAGAAGCTTTGAGGAATAACAACTATAATTGCCATCCAGTTGTGTCTAAGATATTCAAATTAATTGATACTCTTACTAACAAGGGATTTGAGATACTGTTTTGTTGGGTACCAAGCCACATAGGTATAGATGGCAATGAGAAAGCTGATGCTGCCGCTAAATCTGCAGCTACTTCCATTTTGCCTTCAATACCATCAATGGACATGAGAAAAGGATTCAAACATTTCATATATTCTCTTTGGCAGGAATCCTGGGACCTGCAAGTCAGCAACAAACTCCATTCCATATTTTCATACATCATTCCATTATCTGTTTTATCTCCACGAAGCGCAGACGTCAGACTGACTCGCCTTCGAATTGGTCACACGCGTTTCACCCACAAGCATTTGATCTTGAGTGATCTCCAACCATGGTGTGAAAAGTGTGATGAACCATTTACAGTATATCACATTTTAATTGTATGCCCAGATTTTAACCATCAGCGTTTTAGATATTTTAATAGTAACATTTTAACATTAGAAGATCTGCTTGGGGAACCACCCATTGCAACCTATTTGCGTTTTTAAAAGACATAGGATTTATGAATTTTATCTGATTTAGAAATATTTTACTTAAATATAAAATTTTTAATTTTATACATGTGTATATTGTATGTTTACACTCTTTTAATATGCTTTTTAAATATATTTCTATTTTATACCTTAATATCCATTTTAACTATATTTCTACTTTGTACTTTTAATGTACATTAAACTATATTATTATTTTATACTTTTAATGGGTTTAAAAAACTGGTGTAAGCTATCTTGTGTTTGGCGCAGCTTGTCCTTATCTGGACCTTGCGCCATAAAAACCAACAAAACCAACCAATCGAGCTGAGCGTGTACCAATTCGCTTCGACCATCGACAAGCCTTACCGTACAACTGTGAATTTGGAAAGTTTGAATTGAAGAAAGCTTTACAACAGGCCAGTAACACCAGTCCAGGACCTGATGGAATCAGTTATCTTATGCTTTTACATTTAAGTTCAGATTCCTTGTCGAATTTACTTTACCTGTTCAATAGGATCTGGACTGAAAATGAATTTCCATCTCGATGGAAAGAAGCAATAGTGATTCCTGTCCTAAAGGCTGGTAAGGATTCTTCAGATCCTTCAAATTATCGACCAATTGCTCTGACGAGTTGCTTATGTAAGACTCTCGAACGTATGGTTAATGCCCGTCTCATCTATGTCCTAGAAAACAATAATTGTATTCATAAGAATCAGAGTGGCTTCCGTAAAGGAAGATCCACTCTTGATAATATGACACACTTGGAAACTCAAATCCGCAACCCTTTTGTGCGGAGAAATCACTTGGTTTCCATTTTCTTCGACATAGAGAAGGCGTATGACCGTACATGGCGATATGGAATTCTCCGTACATTATATGATTTTGGCTTTCGGGGTAATCTGCCGATATTCCTCCAGAATTTTTTATGCTCCCGTGGTTTTAAAGTGCGTATTGGAAATTTTACATCCAATACTTTTACACAATGTGAGGGTGTTCCTCAGGGCTCTATTTTAAGTGTCACACTTTTTATTCTCTTCATTAGTAACATTCTTCATCAACTTCCATCATCTGTATATGGTAACTTGTTTGTTGATGACCTGCAAATATCATGCGAGGGATCTAATATGCGAATAATTGAGAGACAACTGCAAACAGCAGTTAATAAACTTGCTGCATGGTGTGCCGAGAATGGCCATACTTTATCATCAAGCAAGAGTAAGTGTGTCCACTTCTGTAGAAAGACTAGCCTTCACAATGATCCAGTTATTAATATCAACAACACTCCAATACAAGTAGTCAGTGAAATAAAATTTCTGGGAATAATCTTTGACCGAAAATTAACCTTTCTTCCGCATGTTCTGCATCTGCGGAAGAAGTGTGAACGATCGCTTAATATCCTCAAGGTGTTGTCAAATACATCTTGGGGTGCAGATCGCACATCACTTCTTCGAATTTTTCAGTCATTGATTTTATCCCGCATTGACTACGGATGTGTTGTTTATGGATCGGCTAGATCTTCTGTTTTACGAAGACTGGACACAGTTCATCACTCTGCTTTGAGGATATGTTCTGGTGCATTCCGCACATCACCCGTCCAAAGTCTATATGCTGTATGTCTTTAACTACCGTTAGACCTGAGACGGATGAAGCAATCTCTCAATTATTATGCTAAGATCATGTCTACCCCTGACCATCCCTTACGTTCCTTGGTACCTAATGCCTCCCTTAAAAGACTATATGATGCTCGTCCATTGAGCATCCCACCTTTTCTCACACGAGCCAAAACACATCTGTGGCTCACAGATCTATGTGATGTTCGGATAGAGTCTATTGATCAAAAACTCTATCCACCTTGGTATGAGCCAAAAAATACTTTTATAAATACCTTTGCCCAGTTCAGAAAATCCGACACAACACCTATTGTTTTTCAGCAGCTATACCATCCTCATCGCTGCCAGTATCAATCTTACAAACCTGTATTCACGGATGGATCGAAAACCGCAGGACATGTGGGCTGTGGAGTTTTTATCAATAACATGTCTTTTAGCTACAGCCTACATTCATCCTGCTCCATCTTTACTGCTGAAGCAACCGCTATCTGCTACGCGCTTCAGCACGTGAATACAGATGATTATCATAAATATTTTATTTATACTGACAGCATGAGTATTGTTGAAGCCTTGAAAAACAATAGTGTTACCTGTCATCCTGTTGTGTCGAGAATTTTCAATGCATTGGATTCCCTTGCTGGCAAGGGAAAAGAAATTGTATTTTGTTGGATACCAAGCCACATGGGTCTTGAAGGAAATGAGAGAGCAGATGCAGTTCCAAAGACTGTATCAGACCTTATTTTACCATCGGTCCCTCTCTCAGATATGAGAAAAGATATAAAAACTTTCATATATAGTCTTTGGCAGGAATCATGGAACTTGCAGGTTGACAATAAGTTGCATACCATCTTTTCATCTCTCATCTCATTACCTGTTTTACCGTTACGAAGTGCAGATGTAAGATTGACTCGCCTTCGTATCGGACACACACGTTGTTCTGTTTGTTTTGTTCCAATGATTGTCTGTAAATTTTGTCTTTGTCCCAATTTGATCTTACCAATAGTGTAAACTCACACACAGTTACTCACCTTGTATTTGTGCTGTCTAGTAATGTTTATCGCCCACATTAAACTAGTCCAATGGGGACAGCTAAAGGCAACTGACGGATACCCTCCACTAGCGTGTGAAGTTGTTGCGTTTTGCAGCTTAGCTCCGTTGCAGCGGCGGTGCCACTTTCTTTTCTTCTTTCCAGCAAGTCCCATCTAAACTGGTAGAACCCTTCTTGGGTTAGGTACGGGGGACTTTGCTGGTGTATACTATACACGTTTCACACACAGACATTTGTTTTTAAGCGAATTAAATCCATGGTGTGAAGCGTGTGATGAACCATTCAATGTTTATCATATTTTAATTTCATGTTATAATTTTAACCAACAACGTTTACACTTTTTTAAAAGTAATTTTATAATTTTATCTGACATAATAGGGGATCCACCCCATAGAAACCTATTCGCTTTCTTGAGGGCAATAGCTTTTATACATTTTATTTAAATTTTCATTTTAAATTTTAAAATTGTATATATAATTGATTTTTTCTTTTATATTTTATAATGTGATTTTAAAATAACAATTACACAGATTTTTGTTTTTTAAAATTTTTAATGTTGCTTGCGTTTAGGTTTAACACACACAAAAAATTAATAATAATAAAAATTAAGATAAAATGAAGCTACTAAAACTTACTCTTGGCGCAGCATGTCCAATTTTGGACCTTGTGCCATAAAACCCAACCAACCAACTAACCTCCGCTACAATATTCAGTTTGGTGCCAGACATATCTTGACACCTAAAATGTCCTAATCACTATAAAAATTAATTTTGTGTCTTTTTGATTGTATTTTATATAATTGAAGAGTGTTATGACTGCCACAATGGGAACTTAAATATTAATACACCAAAATGTTCGCAACAGTCTCCACTATAACATTTAGTTTGGCTCCGGACATTTCTTTTTTTTAAAATGGCCTAATCCGCCCCTCCCTTTTAAGGATAGAAATATTTGTGTCTTTTTGTTTGGTTGTTATATAATTGAGGAATGCTACAACTTAAACCATGGGATGTTAAATATTAATACAACAAATTTTTTGCAACAGTCTCCTCTACAAGATTCAGTTGGGTTCCAGACATCTCTAGTCTTCTAAAATCTCCTAATCACCACCCCCGTCCTTATAAAGAATTCAAAATTTTCGGTCTTTTTGGTTGGATTTTAGATAATTGAGGATTAATACGATTCAAACCATGGGATCTTAAACATTATTTCATCAAAATGTTCGCAACAGTCTCCTCTACAAGATTTAGTTTGGAGTCAGACATGTCTTAACACCTAGAATGTGCTATTCACCCCCTTACCTAAAACAATCAATTTTTTGCCTTTTTGATTGTATTTTAAAAATTGAGTAGTGTTATGACTCCAACCATGGAATCTTAAATAATACATTAAAATGTTCCCAACAGTGTCCACTATGAGGTTCAGTTTGGTTCCAGACATCTCTAGTCTTCTAAAATGTCTTAATCATCCCACCCCCTTTTTAAAAATTCAATTTTTTGTGTCTTGTTGGTGGGATTTTAGAAAATTGAGGAGTGTACTGATTCCAACCATAGAATCTTAAATATTAATTCATCAAAATGTTCGCAACAGTCTCCCCTACAAGATTTAGTTTGGCTCCAGACAATTTAGACGCCTAAAATTTTCTAATCTCGCCCCCCCCCTTTTCAAGAATTCAAATACTTGTGTCTTTTTGGTTGGAATTTAGAAAATTGAGGAGAGTTACGACTCCAACCATAGGATCTTAAATATAAATACATGAAAATGTTCATAACAGTCTACTGTACAAGATTTTATTTGGTTCTAGACATTTCTAGTCGCCTTATATGACCTAATCACCCCCTTTTTTTAAGAATTCAAAATTTTGTGTTTTTTGGTTGGACTTTAGAAAATTGAGGAGTGCACAAACTACAACCATAGGATCTGAAATATCAATACATCAAAATGTTCGCAACTGTCTCCTCTACAAGATTGAGTTTGGTGACAGACATCTCTTGACAGCTAAAATGTCCTAATCACCCCCACTACAAAAATCAATTTTGTGACTTTTTGATTGTATTTTAAAAAATTAAGGAGTGAAATGACTGCAACAATGGGATCTTAAATATTGAAACATCAAAATGTTCACAACAGTGTCCACTATGAGATTCAGTTTGGTTCCAGACATCTCTATTCTTCTAAAATGTCGTAATCAGCCCCCCCTATTTAAAAATTCATATTTTGTGTCTTGTTGTTGGGATTTTAGAAAATTGTTGAGTGCACCGTCTCCAACCATAGGATATTAAATATTAATTCATAAAAATGTTCGCAACAGTCTCCTCTACAAGATTCAGTTTGGTGTCAGACATATCTTGACAACTAAAATATCCTAATCACCCACAATATAAAAATCAATTTTGTATCTTTTTGTTTGTTTTTTAAAAAGTTGAGGAGTGTTGTGACTCCAACCATGGGATCTTAAATATTAATACAACAAAATGTTCACAACTGTGTCCTCTACAATATTTAGTTAGGTTCCAGACATTTCTAGTCGCCTAAAATGACCTAATCAGGCGCCCCCTATTTATAAGGATACAAGTTTTTGTGTCTTTTTGGTTGGATTTTAGAAAATTGAGGAGTACAACGACTCCAACAATAGGATCTTAAATATCAATACATCAAAATTTTCGCAACAGTCTCCACTACAATATTCAGTTTGGTGCCAGACATATCTTGACACCTAAAATGTCCTAATCACTATAAAAATCAATTTTGTGTCTTTTTGATTGTATTTTTAAAACATTGAGGAGTGTTATGACTCAGCCATGGGATCTTAAATATTAATACATCAAAATATTCGCAACAGTGTCAACTATGAGATTCAGTTGTGTTCCAGACATCTCTAGTCTTCTAAAATGTCCTAATCAGTCAACTCAATTTTTAAAGTTTCAATTTTTTGTGTCTTGTTGGTGGGATTTTAAAAAATTGAGGAGTGTACTGACTCCAACCATAGGATCTTAAATATTAATACATCAATATGTTCGCAAAAGTCTCCGCTACAATAATCAGTTTGGTGCCATACATATCTTGACACCTAAATGTGACTAATCTTGACACCTAAACCAGACATATCTAATCACTATAAAAATCAATTTTGTGTTTTTTTGATTGTATTTAAAAACATTGAGCAGTGTTATGATTCACCATGGGATCTTAAATATTAATACCATCAAAATATTCGCAACAGTGTCCACTATGAGATTCAGTTTGGTTCCAGATGTCTCTAGTCTTCTAAAATATCCTAATCACGCCCCCCCCCCTTTTAAGAATTCAAATACTTGTGTCTTTTTAGTTGGAATTTGGAAAATTGAGAAGTGCTACGACTCCAACCATAGGATCTAAAATATTATTACATCAAAATGTTCGCAACAGTCTCTTCTATAACATTTAGTTTGGCTCCGGATATTTCTAGCCTTTTAAAATGACCTAATCAGCCATCCCCCCTTTTTTAGAATACAAATTTTTGTGTCTTTTTGGTCGGATGTTAGATAATTGAGGAGTGCTACAATTTAAACCATGGGATGTTAAATATTAATACAACAAATTGTTTGCAACAGTCTCCTCTACAAGATTCAGTTGGGTCCTAGACATCTGTAGGCTTCTAAAATCTCCTAATCACCAATCCTCCTTTTAAAGAATTCAAATTTTTCGGTCTTTTTGGTGGGATTTTAGATATTTGAGGATTGATATGACCCCAACCATGGGATCCTAATCATTAATTCATCTAAATGTTCGCAACAGTCTCCTCTACAAGATCCAGTTTGGAGTCAGACATTTCTTAACTCCTAAAATGTCCTATTCTCACCCCTACCTATAAAAATCAATTTTGTGTCTTTTTGATTGTATTTTAAAAAATTCGGGAGTGTTATGACTCCAACCATGGAATCTTAAATAGTAATACATCAAAATTTTCGCAACAGTGTCCACTATGAGATTCAGTTTGGATCCAGACATTTCTAGTCTTTTAAAATGTCCTAATCAGCCCACACCCTTTTTAAACATTCAATTTTTTATGTCTTGTTGGTGGGATTTTAGATAATTGAGGAGTGTACCTTCTCCAACCATAGGATCTTAAATATTAATTCATCAAAATGTTCACAACAGTCTCCTCTACAAGATTTAGTTTGGTTCCAGACATTTCTAGTCAACCAATATGACCTAATCACCCCCCCCCTTTTTTTAAGAATTCAAATTTTTGTGTCTTTTTGGATGAATTTTAGAAAATTGAGGATTGCACCGACTCCAATTATAGGATCTTAAATATCAATACATTAAAATGTCCGCAACAGTCTCCTCTACAAGATTCAGTTTGGTTCCAGACATTTCTAGCCGCCTAATATGACCTAATCTCATCCCCCTTTTTTAAGAATTCAAATTCTTGTGACTTTTTGGTTGGATTTTAGAAAATTGAGGAGTGTCACGACACCAAGCATAGGATCTTTAATATTAATACATCAAAATATTCTCAACAATCTCCTTTACAAGATTCACTTTGGTGCTAGACATATGTTGACACCTAAAATGTCCTAATCACTATAAAAATCAATTTTGTGTCATTTTCATTGTATTTTAAAAAATTGAGGAGTGTTATGACTGCAACCATGGGATCTTAAATTTTAATACATGAAAATGTTAAACACAGTGTCCACTATGATATTCAGTTTGTTTCCAGATATCTCAAGTCTTCTAAAATGTCGTAATCATTCCCTCCCTTTTTTTAAAATTCATATTTTGTGTCTTGTTGGTGGGATTTTAGAAAATTAGGGGAGTCCACCGACTCCAACCATAGGATCTTAAATATTAATTCATCAAAATGTTCGCAACAGTCTTCTGTACAAGATTTAGTTTGGTTCCAGACATTTCTAGTCAACCAATATGACCTAATCACCCCCCCCTTTTTTTAAGAATTCAAATTTTTGTGTCTTTTTGGATGAATTTTAGAAAATTGAGGATTGCACCGACTCCAATTATAGGATCTTAAATATCAATACATTAAAATGTTCGCAACAGTCTCTTCTACAAGATTCAGTTTTGTGCCGACATTTCTTGACACTTAAAATGTCCTATTCATCCCCCCCTATAAAAATCAATTTGTGTCTTTTTGATTGTATTTTATATAATTGAGGAGTGTTACGACACCAAGCATAGGATCTTTAATATTAATACATCAAATTGTTCGCAACTATCTCCTTTACAAGATTCAGTTTGGTGCTAGACATATGTTGACACCTAAAATGTCCTAATCACTATAAAAATCAATTTTGTGTCATTTTCATTGTATTTTAAAAAATTGAGGAGTGTTATGACTGCAACCATGGGATCTTAAATTTTAATACATGAAAATGTTAAACACAGTGTCCACTATGATATTCAGTTTGTTTCCAGATATCTCAAGTCTTCTAAAATGTCGTAATCATTCCCTCCCTTTTTTTAAAATTCATATTTTGTGTCTTGTTGGTGGGATTTTAGAAAATTAGGGGAGTCCACCGACTCCAACCATAGGATCTTAAATATTAATTCATCAAAATGTTCGCAACAGTCTTCTGTACAAGATTTAGTTTGGTTCCAGACATTTCTAGTCAACCAATATGACCTAATCACCCCCTTTTTAAGAATTCAAATTTTGTGTCTTTTTGGATGAATTTTAGAAAATTGAGGATTGCACTGACTCCAATTATAGGATCTTAAATATTAATACATTAAAATGTTCACAACAGCTACAACATTTAGTTTGGCTCCGGACATTTTTAGCCGGCTAAAATGGCCTAATCACGCCCCCCCATTTTTAAGAATTCAAATTCTTGTGTCTTTTTTGTTGGATTTTAGAAAATTGAGGAGGGTTACGACTCCAACCCAATAGGATCTTAAATATTAATACATCAAAATGTTCGCAACAGTCTCCTCTACAAGATTCAGTTTGATGCCAGACATATCTTGACAACTAAGATGTCCTAATCACCCCCACTATAAAAATTCAATTTTGTGTCATTTTGATTGTATTTTAAAAATTGAGGAGTGTTATGACTGCAACCATGGGATCTTAAATATTAATACATGAAAATGTTAAACACAGTCTCCACTATGATATTCAGTTTGTTCCAGACATCTCTTGTCTTCTAAAATGTCGTAATCATTCCCTCCCTTTTTTAAAATTCATTTTTGTGTCTTGTTGGTGGGATTTTAGAAAATTAGGGGAGTCCACCGACTCCAACCATAGGATCTTAAATATTAATTCATCAAAATGTTCGCAACAGTCTTCTGTACAAGATTAAGTTTGGCTTCAGACAGTTTTAGCCGCCTGAAATGACCTAATCACTCCCCCCTTTTTTTTAAGAATTCAAATTCTTGTGCATTTTTGGTTGGATTTTAGAAAACTGAGGAGTACACCGACTCCAAACATAGGATCTTAAATTTCAAAACATCAAAATGTTCGCAACAGTCTTCTCTACAAGATTCAGTTTGCTATCAGACATATCTTGACAACTAAAATATCCTAATCACCCACAATATAAAAATCAATTTTGTGTCTTTTTGATTGTATTTTAAAATTATTGAGGAGTGTTATGACTCAACTATGATATCTTAAATATTATTATATCAAAATATTCGCAACAGTGTCCTCTACAATATTTAGTTTTGTTCCAGACTTTTCTAGTCGCCTAAAATGACCTAATCAGGCCCCCCTATTTTTAAGGAATAAATTTTTGTGTCTTTTTGGTTGGATTTTAAAAAATTGAGGAGTGTACTTATACCAACCATAGGATTTTAAATATTAATTCATCAAAATGTTCGCAACAGTCTCCCCTACAAGATTTAGTTTGGCTCCAGACATTTTTAGGCGCCTCAAATATCCTAATCACGCCCCCCTCCCTTTTTAAGAATTCAAATACTTGTGTCTTTTTTGTTGGAATTTAGAAAAATTGAGGAGAGTTACGACTCGAACCATAGGATCTTAAATATAAATACATGAAAATGTTCACAACAGTCTACTCTACAAGATTTTATTTGGTTCTAGACATTTCTAGTCACCTTATATGACCTAATCACCACCATTTTTAAGAATTCAAAATTTTGTGTCTTTTTCGTTGAACTTTAGAAAATTGAGGAGTGCACAAACTACAACCATAGGATCTGAAATATCAATACATCATAATGTTCGCAACTGGTTCCTCAACAAGATTCAGTTTGGTGACCGACATCTTTTGACAGCTAAAATGTCTTAATCAACCCCACTACAAAAATCAATTTTGTGTCTTGTTTGTTGGATTTTAGAAAATTGAGGAGTTCACCGTATCCAAGCATGGAATCTCAAATTTTAATTCGTCAAAATGTTTGCAACAGTCTCCTCTACAAGATTTAGTTTCTTTCCAGACATCTCTAGTCTTCTAAAATGTCCTAATAGAACCTCAACCTTTTAAAGAATACAAATTTTTGTGTCTTTTTGGTTGGATTTAAGAAAATTGAGGAGGGCACTGACTCCAACCATAAGATTGTAAATATTAATACATCAAAATATTCGCAACAGTCTCCTCTACAAGATTCAGTTTGGTGCCAGACATATCTCTATACCTAAAATGTCCTAATAATCCCTATAAAAATCAATTTCGCGTCTTTTAGATTGTATTTTAAAAAATTGAGGAGTGTTATGACTCCAACCATGGGATCTTAAATATTAATACATCAAAATGTTCACAACAGTGTCAACAATGAGATTTAGTTTGGTTCCAGAAATCTATAGTCTTCTAAAATGTCCTAATTACGCCCCCCAAGTTTTAAAATTTCAATTTTGTGTCTTGTTGAGATTTTAGAAAATTGAGGAGTGTACTGACTCCAACCATAGGATCTTAAATATTAATACATCAATATGTTCGCAACAGTCTCAGCTACAATATTCAGTTTGGTGCCAGACATATCTTGACACCTCAAATGTCCTAATCACCACCATTTTTAAAAATTCAATTTTGTGTCTCTTTGATTGTATTTTAAAAATTGAAGACTATTATGACTGTAACCATGGAATCTTAAATATTAATACATCAAAATGTTCGCAACAGTCTCCACAATAACATTAAGTTTGGATCCGGACATTTCTTGTCTGTTAAATTACCTAATCAGCCACCATCCCTCCTTTTAAGGATACAAATTTTTGTGTCTTTTTGGTCGGATGATAATTGAGGAGTGCTACAACTTAAACCATGGGATGTTAAATATTAATACAACAAATTGTTTGCAACAGTCTCCTCTACAAGATTCAGTTGGGTCTCAGACATCTCTAGTCTTCTAAAATCTCCTAATCACCACCCCCTCCTTTTAAAGAATTCAAATTTTTCTGTCTTTTTGGTTAGATTTTAGTTAATTGAGGAGTAATATGACTCAAACCATGGGATCTTAAACATTATTTCATCAAAATGTTCGCATTAGTCTCCTCTACAAAATTCAGTTTGGTGTCAGATATATCTTGACAATTAAAATATCCTAATCACCCCCAATATAAAAATCAATTGTGAGTCGTTTTGTGTAATATGTAAAAAGTTGAAGAGTGTTATGTTTCCCACCATGGGATCTTAAATATTAATACATGAAAATGTTCACAACAGTGTTCTCTACAATATTTAGTTTGGTTCCAGACATTTCTAGTCGCCAAAAATGACCTAATCAAGCCACCCCTATTTTTAAGGATACAAATTTTTGTGTCTTTTTGGTTGGATTTTAGAAATTTGAGGAGTACACCGACTCCAACCATAGGATCTTAAATATTAATACATCAAAATGTTCGCAACAGTCTACACTACAATATTCAGTGTGGTGTCAGACATATCTTGACACCTAAAATGTTCTAAACACTATAAAAATCAATTATGCGTATTTTTGATTGTATTTTAAAAATTGAAGAGTGTTATGACTGCAACCATGGGACCTTAAATATTAATACACCAAACTGTTCGCAGCAGTCTAAACTATAACATTTAGTTTGGCTCCGGACATCTCTTGTCTTTTAAAATATCCTAATCAGCAACCCCCCTTTTAAGGGATACAAATGTTTTTGTCTTTTTGGTCGGATGTTAGATAATTGAGGAGTGCTAAAACTTACACCATGGAATGTTAAATATTAATACATCAAATTGTTTGGAACAGTCTCCTCTACAATATTCAGTCTGTTCTCAGACATCTCTAGACTACTTAAAAGTCCTAATCACCACCCCCCTTTTTAAAAATTCATATTTTGTGTCTTGTTGGTGGGATTTCAGAAAATTTAGGAGTGTACCGACTCCAACCATAGGATCTTAAATATTAATTCAACAAAATGTTCGCAACAGTCTTCTCTACAAGATTTAGTTTGGTTCCAGGCATTTTTAGTCACATAATATGACCTAATCACACCCTCCCTTTTTTAAGAATTCAAATTCTCCTGTGTTTTTGGATGGATTTTAGAAAATCGAGGAGTTTTATGACTCCAACCATGGGATCTTAAATATAAATACATTAAAATGTTCACAACAGTGTCCACTATGAGATTCAGTTTGGTTTCAGACGTCTCTAGTCTTCTAAAATGTCGTAATCAGCCTCCCCCCTTTTTTAAAATTCATATTTTGTGTCTTGTTTGTAGGATTTTAGAAAATTGAGGAGTGCACCGACTCCAACCATAGGATCTTAAATATGAATACATCAAAATATTCTTAACAGTCTCCTATACAAGATTTAGTTTGGCTCCATACACTTTTAGCCGATTAAAATGACCTAATCACGCCCCCCCCTTTTTTAACAATTCAAATTCTTGTGTGTTTTTGGTTGGATTTTAGAAAATTGGGGAGTCTTATGACTCCAACTATGGGATCTTAAATATAAATACATCAAAATGTTCACAACAGTCTTCTCTACAAGATTTAGCTTGGTTCCAGACATTTCTAGTCGCGTAATATGACCTAATCACCCCCCTTTTTTAAGAATTCAAATTTTTGTGTCTTTTTGGTTGGATATTAGAAAATTAAGGAGTGCACCGTCTCCAACCATAAGATCTTAAATATCAATACATCAAAATGTTCGCAACAGTCTCTTCTACAAGATTCAGTTTAGTGGAAGACATTTCTTGACAGCTAAAATTTTCTAATCACCCCCAATAACAAAATGAATTTTGTATTTTTTTATTGTATATTAAAAAATTGAGTAGCGTTATAACTGCAACCAAGGGATCTTAAATATTAATACTTCAAAATGCTCGCAACAGTGTCCACTATGAGACTCAGTTTTGTTCCAGACATATCTAGTCTTCTAAAATGTCCTGATCAGCCCCATTCCTTTTTAAAAATTCATATTTTGTGCCTTGTTTGTGGGATTTTAGAAAATTGAGGAATGCACTGTCTCCAAGCATTAAATCTGAAATAATAATTCGCCAAAATGTTCGCAACAGTCTCCTCTAGAAAATTTAGTTTGGCTCCAGACATTTTTAGCCGCCTAAAATGACCTAATAAAGAATCCCCTTTTTTAAGAATTCAATTTCTTGTGTATTTTTGGTTGGATTTTATAAAATTGAGGAGTGTTACAACTCCAAGCAAAGGACCTTAAATATTAATACATCAAAATGATCGCAACAGTCTCCTCTAGAAGATTCCGTTTGGTTCCAGATATATCTTGACACCGAAAATGTCCTAATCCTTCCCACTATAAAAATAAATTTTGTTTCTTTTTTTTTAAAAAATTGAGGAGTGTTATTCCTCCAACCATAGGATCTTAAATATTATTACATCAAAATGCTTACAACAGTCTCCTCTACAAAATTTAGTTTTGTTCCAGACATTTCTAGCCGCCTAATATGACCTAATCACGCTCCCCCTTTTTTTAAGAATTCAAAATTTTGTGTCTTTTTGGTTGGATTTTAGAAAATTGAGTAGTGCACTGACTCCAACCATAGGATTTTAAATATCAATACATCAAAATATTCACAACAGTTTCCTTTACAAGATTTAGTTTGGTGCTAGACATATCTTGACAGCTAAAATGTCCTAATCACAATAATATCAATTTTGTGTCATTTTGATTGTATTTTAAAAAAATTGAGGAGTGTTATGACTCAACCATGCGATCTTAAATAGTAATACATCAAAATATTCGCAACAGTGTCCTCTACAAGATTCAGTTTGGCTCCTGACATTTTTAGCCACCTAAAATGACCTAATAGAACCTCAACCTTTTTTAAGAATTCAAATTCTTGTGTATTTTTGGTTGGAATTTAGAAAATTGAGTTATGCACCGACTCCAACCATAGGATTTTAAATATCAATACATCAAAATATTCGCAACAGTTTCCTCTACAAGATTCAGTTTGGTGCCAGACATATCTTAACACCTAAAATGTCCTAATCACTATAAAAATCAATTTTGTGTCTTTTTGATTGTATTTTAAAAACATTGAGGAGTGTTATGACTCAACCATGGGATCTTAAATATTAATACATCAAAATATTCGCAACAGTGTCAACAATGAGATTCAGTTTGGTTTCAGAAATCTATAGTCTTCTAAAATGTCCTAATTAGCCCCCCGAAGTTTTAAAATTTCAATTTTTTGTGTCTTGTACGTGAGATTTTGTAAAATTGAGGAGTGTACTGACTCCAACCATAGGATCTTAAATATTAGCTCATAAATATGTTCGCAACAGTCTCAGCTACAATATTCAGTTTGGTGCCAGACATATCTTGACACCTAAAATGTCCTAATCACTATAAAAATCAATTTTGTGTCTCTTTGATTGTATTTTAAAAAATTGAAGACTATTATGACTGTAACCATGGGAACTTAAATATTAATACACCAAAATGTTCGCAACAGTCTCCACTATAACATTTAGTTTTGATCCGGAGATTTCTTGTCTTTTAAAATGACCTAATCAGCCACCCTCCCTCCTTTTTAAGGATACAAATTTTTGTGTCTTTTTGGTCGGATGTTAGATAATTGAGGAGTGCTACAACTTAAACCATGGGATGTTAAATATTAATACAACAAATTGTTTGCAACAGTCTCCTCTACAAGATTCAGTTGGGTCTCAGACATCTCTAGTCTTCTAAAATCTCTTAATCACCACCCCCTCCTTTTAAAGAATTCAAATTTTTCTGTCTTTTTGGTTAGATTTTAGTTAATTGAGGAGTAATATGACTCAAACCATGGGATCTTAAACATTATTTCATCAAAATGTTCGCATTAGTCTCCTCTACAAAATTCAGTTTGGTGTCAGATATATCTTGACAATTAAAATATCCTAATCACCCCCAATATAAAAATCAATTTTGTGTCTTTTTGTTTAATTTTTAAAAAGTTGAAGAGTGTTATGTTTCCCACCATGGGATCTTAAATATTAATGCAACAAAATGTTCACAACAGTGTTCCTACAATATTTAGTTTGGTTCCAGACATTTCTAGTCGCCAAAAATGACCTAATCAAGCCACCCCTATTTTTAAGGATACAAATTTTTGTGTCTTTTTGGTTGGATTTTAGAAATTTGAGGAGTACACCGACTCCAACCATAGGATCTTAAATATCAAAACATCAAAATGTTCGCAACAGTATCCGCTACAATATTCAGTTTGGTGCCAGATATATCTTGATACCTAAAATGCTCTAAACACTATAAAAATCAATTATGTGTCTTTTTGATTGTATTTTAAAAAATTGAAAAGTGTTATGACTGCAACCATGGGATCTTAAATATTAATACACCAAACTGTTTGCAGCAGTCTAAACTATAACATTTAATTTGGCTCCGTACATTTCTTGTCTTTTAAAATGACCTAATCAGCCACCCCCCTTTTGAGGGATACAAATTTTTGTGTCATTTTGGTCGGATGTTAGATAATTGAGGAGTGCTAAAACTTACACCATGGGATGTTAAATATTAATACAACAAATTGTTTGGAACAGTCTCCTTTACAATATTCAGTCTGTTCTCAGACATCTCTAGACTTCTTAAATGTCCTAATCATCACCCCCCTTTTTAAAAATTCATATTTTGTGTCTTGTTGGTGGGATTTCAGAAAATGTAGGAGTGTACCGACTCCAACCATAGGATCTTAAATATTAATTCAACAAAATGTTCGCAACAGTCTCCTCTACAAGATTTAGTTTGGTTCCAGACATTTCTAGTCACATAATATGAGCTAATCACACCCTCCCTTTTTTAAGAATTCAAATTCTCCTGTGTTTTTGGATGGATTTTAGAAAATCGAGGAATTTTATGACCCCAACCATGGGACCTTAAATGTAAATACATCAAAATATTCACAACAGTGTCTACTATGAGATTCAGTTTGGTTCCAGACATCTCTAGTCTTCTAAAATGTCGTAATCAGCCCCCCCGTTTTTTAAAATTCATATTTTGTGTCTTGTTTGTTGGATTTTAGAAAATAGAGGAGTGCACCGACTCCAACCATAGGATCTTAAATATGAATACATCAAAATATTCGCAACAGTCTCCTATACAAGATTTAGTTTGGCTCCATACACTTTTAGCCGCTTAAAATGACCTAATCACGCCCCCCCTTTTTTAACAATTCAAATTCTTGTGTGTTTTTGGTTGGATTTTAGAAAATTGGGGAGTCTTATGACTCCAACTATGGGATCTTAAATATAAATACATCAAAATGTTCACAACAGTCTTCTCTACAAGATTTAGCTTGGTTCCAGACATTTCTAGTCGCGTAATATGACCTAATCACCCCCCTTTTTTAAGAATTCAAATTTTTGTGTCTTTTTGGTTGGATATTAGAAAATTAAGGAGTGCACCGTCTCCAACCATAAGATCTTAAATATCAATACATGAACATCGTAACAGTCTCTTCTACAAGATTCAGTTTAGTGCAAGACATTTCTTGACAGCTAAAATTTTCTAATCACCCCCAATAACAAAATCAATTTTGTATTTTTTTATTGTATATTAAAAAATTGAATAGCGTTATAACTGCAACCAAGGAATCTTAAATATTAATACTTCAAAATGCTCGCAACAGTGTCCACTATGAGACTCAGTTTTGTTCCAGACATACCTAGTCTTCTAAAATGTCCTGATCAGCCCCATTCCTTTTTAAAAATTCATATTTTGTGCCTTGTTTGTGGGATTTTAGAAAATTGAGGATTGCACTGTCTCCAAGCATTAAATCTGAAATAATAATTCGCCAAAATGTTCGCAACAGTCTCCTCTAGAAAATTTAGTTTGGCTCCAGACATTTTTAGCCGCCTAAAATGACCTAATAAAGAATCCCCTTTTTTAAGAATTCAATTTCTTGTGTATTTTTGGTTGGATTTTATAAAATTGAGGAGTGTTACAACTCCAAGCAAAGGACCTTAAATATTAATACATCAAAATGATCGCAACAGTCTCCTCTAGAAGATTCCGTTTGGTTCCAGATATATCTTGACACCGAAAATGTCCTAATCCTTCCCACTATAAAAATAAATTTTGTTTCTTTTTTTTTAAATTTGAGGAGTGTTATTCCTCCAACCATAGGATCTTAAATATTATTACATCAAAATGCTTACAACAGTCTCCTCTACAATATTTAGTTTGGTTCCAGACTTTTCTAGTCGCCTAAAATGACCTAATCAGGCCCCCCTATTTTTAAGGAATCAAATTTATGTGTCTTTTTGGTTGGATTTTAGAAAATGGAGGGGAGTGTACTTATTCCAACCATAGGATCTTAAATATTAATTCATCAAAATGTTCACAACAGTCTCCCCTACAAGATTTAGTTTGGCTCCAGTCATTTTTAGGCGCCTCAAATATCCTAATCACGACCCCCTCCCTTTTTAAGAATTCAAATAATTGTGTATTTTTGGTTGGAATTTAGAAAATTGAGGAGAGTTACGACTCCAACCATAGGATCTTAAATATAAATACATGAAAATGTTCACAACAGTCTACTCTACCAGATTTTATTTGGTTCTAGACATTTCTAGTCGCCTTATATGACCTAATCACCACCATTTTTAAGAATTCAAAATTTTGTGTCTTTTTCGTTGAACTTTAGAAAATTGAGGAGTGCACAAACTAAAACCATAGGATCTGAAATATCAATACATCAAATTGTTCGCAACTGGCTCCTCAACAACATTTAGTTTTGATCCGGAGATTTCTTGTCTTTTAAAATGACGTAATCAGCCACCCTCCCTCCTTTTAAGGATACAAATTTTTGTGTCTTTTTGATTGTATTTTAAAAATTGAGAGTGTTATGACTGCAACAATGGGATCTTAAATATTATTACATCAAAATGTTCACAACAGTGCCCACTATGAGATTCAGTTTGTTTCCAGCTATCTCAAGTCTTCTAAAATGTCGTAATAAGCCCCCCCTTTTTAAAAATTCATATTTTGTGTCTTGTTGTTAGGATTTTAAAAAATTGAGGAGTGCACCGTCTCCAACCATAGGATCTTAAATATTAATTCATCACAATGTTCGCATTAGTCTCCTCTACAAGATACAGTTTGGTGTCAGATATATCTTGACAATTAAAATATCCTAATCACCCCCAATATAAAAATCAATTTTGTGTCTTTTTGTTTAATTTTTAAAAAAGTTGAAGAGTGTTATGTTTCCCACCATGGGATCTTAAATATTAATGCAACAAAATGTTCACAACAGTGTTCTCTACAATATTTAGTTTGGTTCCAGACATTTCTAGTCGCCTAAAATGACCTAATCAAGACCCCCCCATTTTTAAGGATACAAATTTTTGTGTCTTTTTGGTTGAATTTAAGAAAATTGAGGAGTACACCGAATCCAACCATATTATCTTAAATATTAATACATCAAAATGTTCGCAACAGTCTTCACTACAATATTCAGTGTGGTGTCAGACATATCTTGACACCTAAAATGTCCTAATAACTATAAAAATTAATTTGTGTCTTTTTGATTGTATTTTTAAAAAATTGAAGAGTGTTATGACTGCAACAATGGGATCTTAAATATTAATACACCAAAATGTTTGCAACAGTCTCCACTATAACATTTAGTTTAGTTCCGGACATTTCTTGTCTTTTAAAATGGCCTAATCCGCCCACCCCCCTTTTAAGGATACACATTTTTGTGTCTTTTTGGTCGGTTGTTATATAATTGAGGAATGCTACAACATAAACCATGGGATGTTAAATATTAATACAACAAATTGTTTGCAACAGTCTCCTCTACAAGATTCAGTTGGGTTCCAGACATCTCTAGTCTTCTAAAATCTCCTAATCTCCACCCCCCTCCTTATGAAGAATTCAAATTTTTCGGTCTTTTTGGTTGGATTTTAGATAATTGAGGATTAATACGATTCAAACCATGGGATCTTAAACATTATTTCATCAAAATGTTCGCAACAGTCTCCTCTACAAGATTCAGTTTGGAGTCAGACATTTCTTAACACCTAAAATGTCCTATTAACCCCCCTACCTATAAATATCAATTTTGTGTCTTTTTGATTGTATTTTAAAAATTGAGGAGTGTTATGACACCAACCATGGAATCTTAAATAATAATACATTAAAATATTCCCAACAGTGTCCACTATGATTATCAGTTTGGTTCCGGATATCTCTAGTCTTCTAAAATGTCCTAAACATCCCATTCCCTTTTTAAAAATTCAATTTTTTGTGTCTTGTTGGTGGGATTTTAGAAAATTGAGGAGTGTACTGATTCCAACCATAGAATCTTAAATATTAATTCATCAAAATGTTCGAAACAGTCTCCCCTACAAGATTTAGTTTGGCTCCAGTCATTTTTAGGCGCCTCAAATATCCTAATCACGCCCCCCTCCCTTTTTAAAAATTCAAATACTTGTGTCTTTTTGGTTGGAATTTAGAAAATTGAGGAGAGTTACGACTCCAACCATAGGATCTTAAATATAAATACATGAAAATGTTCACAACAGTCTACTCTACAAGATTTTATTTGGTTCTAGACATTTCTAGTCGCCTTATATGACCTAATCACCACCATTTTTAAGAATTCAAAATTTTGTGTCTTTTTCGTTGAACTTTAGAAAATTGAGGAGTGCACAAACTACAACCATAGGATCTGAAATATCAATACATCAAATTGTTCGCAACTGGCTCCTCAACAAGATTCAGTTTGGTGACAGACATCTTTTGACAGCTAAAATGTCAATCAACCCCACTACAAAATACAATTTTGTGTCTTTTTGATTGTATTTTAAAAAATTGAGAGTGTTATGACTGCAACAATGGGATCTGAAATATTAATACATCAAAATGTTCACAACAGTGCCCACTATGAGATTCAGTTTGGTTCCAGACATCTCTAGTCTTCAAAATGTCGTAATAAGCCCCCCCTTTTTAAAAATTCATATTTTGTGTCTTGTTGTTAGGATTTTAAAAAATTGAGGAGTGCACCGTCTCCAACCATAGGATCTTAAATATTAATTCATCACAATGTTCGCATTAGTCTCCTCTACAAGATACAGTTTGGTGTCAGATATATCTTGACAATTAAAATATCCTAATCACCCCCAATATAAAAATCAATTTTGTGTCTTTTTGTTTAATTTTTAAAAAAGTTGAAGAGTGTTATGTTTCCCACCATGGGATCTTAAATATTAATGCAACAAAATGTTCACAACAGTGTTCTCTACAATATTTAGTTTGGTTCCAGACATTTCTAGTCGCCTAAAATGACCTAATCAAGACCCCCCCCATTTTTAAGGATACAAATTTTTGTGTCTTTTTGGTTGAATTTTAGAAAATTGAGGAATACACCGAATCCAACCATAGGATCTTAAATATTAATACATCAAAATGTTCGCAACAGTCTCCACTACAATATTCAGTTTGGTGCCAGACATACCTTGACACCTAAAAAGTCCTAATCACTATAAAAATCAATTTTGTGTCTTTTTGATTGTATTTTAAAAAATTGAAGAGTGTTATGATTTAACCATGGGATCTTAAATATTAATACACCAAAATGTTCGGAACTGTCTCCACTATAATATTTAGTTTAGCTCCGGACATTTCTTGTCTTTTAAAATGAGCTAATCAGCCACCCCCCTTTTTAAGGATACAAATTTTTGTGTCTTTCTGGTCGGTTGTTAGATAATTGAGGAGTGCTACAACTTAAACCATGGGATGTTAAATATTAATACAACAAATTGTTTGCAACAGTCTCCTCTACAAGATTCAGTTGGGTCTCAGACATCTCTAGTCTTCTAAAATCTCCTAATCACCACCCCCTCCTTTTAAAGAATTCAAATTTTTCTGTCTTTTTGGTTAGATTTTAGTTAATTGAGGAGTAATATGACTCAAACCATGGGATCTTAAACATTATTTAATCAAAATGTTCGCATTAGTCTCCTCTACAAAATTCAGTTTGTGGTCAGATATATCTTGACAATTAAAATAGCCTAATCACCCCCAATATAAAAATCAATTTTGTGTCTTTTTGTTTAATTTTTAAAAAGTTGAAGAGTTTTATGACTCCAACCATGGGAACAGTGTTCTGTACAATATTTAGTTTGGTTCCTGATATTTCTAGTCGCCAAAAATGACCTAATCAAGCCACCCCTATTTTTAAGGATACAAATTTTTGTGTCTTTTTGGTTGGATTTTAGAAATTTGAGGAGTACACCGACTCCAACCATAGGATCTTAAATATCAAAACATCAAAATGTTCGTAACAGTATCTGCTACAATATTCAGTTTGGTGCCAGATATATCTTGATACCTAAAATGCTCTAAACACTATAAAAATCAATTATGTGTCTTTTTGATTGTATTTTAAAAAATTGAAAAGTGTTATGACTGCAACCATGGGATCTTAAATATTAATACACCAAACTGTTTGCAGCAGTCTAAACTATAACATTTAATTTGGCTCCGTACATTTCTTGTCTTTTAAAATGACCTAATCAGCCACCCCCCTTTTGAGGGATAAAAATTTTTGTGTCATTTTGGTCGGATGTTAGATAATTGAGGAGTGCTAAAACGTACACCATGGGATGTTAAATATTAATACAACAAATTGTTTGGAACAGTCTTCTCTACAATATTCAGTCTGTTCTTAGACATCTCTAGACTTCTTAAATGTCCTAATCACCACCCCCCTTTTTAAAAATTCATATTTTGTGTCTTGTTGGTGGGATTTCAGAAAATTTAGGAGTGTACCGACTCCAACCATAGGATCTTAACTATTAATTCAACAAAATGTTCGCAACAGTCTTCTCTACAAGATTTAGTTTGGTTCCAGGCATTTTTAGTCACATAATATGACCTAATCACACCCTCCCTTTTTTAAGAATTAAATTTTTAATTCAAATTCTCCTGTGTTTTTGGATGGATTTTAGAAAATCGAGGAGTTTTATGACTCCAACCATGGGATCTTAAATATAAATACATTAAAATGTTCACAACAGTGTCCACTATGAGATTCAGTTTGGTTTCAGACGTCTCTAGCCTTCTAAAATGTCGTAATCAGCCTCCCCCCTTTTCAAAAATTCATATTTTGCTTCTTGTTTGTAGGATTTTAGAAAATAGAGGAGGGCACCGACTCCAACCATAGGATCTTAAATATGAATACATCAAAATATTCTTAACAGTCTCCTATACAAGATTTAGTTTGGCTCCATACACTTTTAGCCGCTTAAAATGACCTAATCACGCCCCCCCTTTTTTAACAATTCAAATTCTTGTGTGTTTTTGGTTGGATTTTAGAAAATTGGGGAGTCTTATGACTCCAACTATGGGATCTTAAATATAAATACATCAAAATGTTCACAACAGTCTTCTCTACAAGATTTAGCTTGGTTCCAGACATTTCTAGTCGCGTAATATGACCTAATCACCCCCCTTTTTTAAGAATTCAAATTTTTGTGTCTTTTTGGTTGGATATTAGAAAATTAAGGAGTGCACCGTCTCCAACCATAAGATCTTAAATATCAATACATGAACATCGTAACAGTCTCTTCTACAAGATTCAGTTTAGTGGAAGACATTTCTTGACAGCTAAAATTTTCTAATCAATCCCCAATAACAAAATGAATTTTGTATTTTTTATTGTATATTAAAAAATTGAGTAGCGTTATAACTGCAACCAAGGGATCTTAAATATTAATACTTCAAAATGCTCGCAACAGTGTCCACTATGAGACTCAGTTTTGTTCCAGACATATCTAGTCTTCTAAAATGTCCTGATCAGCCCCATTCCTTTTTAAAAATTCATATTTTGTGCCTTGTTTGTGGGATTTTAGAAAATTGAGGATTGCACTGTCTCCAAGCATTAAATCTGAAATAATAATTCGCCAAAATGTTCGCAACAGTCTCCTCTAGAAAATTTAGTTTGGCTCCAGACATTTTTAGCCGCCTAAAATGACCTAATAAAGAATCCCCTTTTTTAAGAATTCAATTTCTTGTGTATTTTTGGTTGGATTTTATAAAATTGAGGAGTGTTACAACTCCAAGCAAAGGACCTTAAATATTAATACATCAAAATGATCGCAACAGTCTCCTCTAGAAGATTCCGTTTGGTTCCAGATATATCTTGACACCGAAAATGTCCTAATCCTTCCCACTATAAAAATAAATTTTGTTTCTTTTTTTTTAAAATTTGAGGAGTGTTATTCCTCCAACCATAGGATCTTAAATATTATTACATCAAAATGCTTACAACAGTCTCCTCTACAAAATTTAGTTTTGTTCCAGACATTTCTAGCCGCCTAATATGACCTAATCACGCTCCCCCTTTTTTTAAGAATTCAAAATTTTGTGTCTTTTTGGTTGGATTTTAGAAAATTGAGGATTGCACAAACTGCAACCATAGATTCTTAAATATCAATACATCAAAATGTTTTCAACAGTCTCCTCTACAAGATTCAGTTTGGTGAAAGACTTCTCTTGTCAGCTAAAATGTCCTAATCACCCCCAGTACAAAGATCAATTTTGTGTCTTTTTGATTGTATTTTAAAAAATTGAGGAGTGTTATGACTGCAACCATGGGATTTTAAATATTAATACATGAAAATGTTAAACACAGTGTCCACTATGAGATTCAGTTTTTTTCCAGACATCTCTAGTCTTCTAAAATGTCGGAATCAGCCCCCCCCCCTTTTTTAAAATTCATATTTTGTGTCTTGTTGTCGGGATTTTAGAAAATTAGGGGAGTGCACCGACTTCAACCATAAGATCTTAAATATTAATTCATCAAAATGTTCGCAACTGTCTTCTGTACAAGATTAAGTTTGGCTTCAGACAGTTTTAGCCACCTTAAATGACCTAATCACGCCCTCACCTTTTTTAAGAATTCAAATTCTTGTGCATTTTTGGTTGGATTTTAGAAAATTGAGGAGTGCACAAACTCCAACCATAGGATCTTAAATATCTATACATCCAAATGTTCGCAACAGTCTCCTCATCAAGATTCAGTTTGGTGTCAGAAATATCTTAAAAACTAAAATATCCTAATCACCCCCAAGATAAAAATCAATTTTGTGTCTTTTTGTTTGTTTTTCAAAAAGTTGAGGAGTGTTATGACTCCAACCATGGGATCTTAAATATTAATACAACAAAATGTTCACAACAGTGTCCTCTACAATATTTAGTTTGGTTCCAGACTTTTCTAGTCGCCTAAAATGACCTAATCAGGCCCCCCTATTTTTAAGGAATCAAATTTATGTGTCTTTTTGGTTGGATTTTAGAAAATGGAGGGGAGTGTACTTATTCCAACCATAGGATCTTAAATATTAATTCATCAAAATGTTCACAACAGTCTCCCCTACAAGATTTAGTTTGGCTCCAGTCATTTTTAGGCGCCTCAAATATCCTAATCACGACCCCCTCCCTTTTTAAGAATTCAAATAATTGTGTATTTTTGGTTGGAATTTAGAAAATTGAGGAGAGTTACGACTCCAACCATAGGATCTTAAATATAAATACATGAAAATGTTCACAACAGTCTACTCTACCAGATTTTATTTGGTTCTAGACATTTCTAGTCGCCTTATATGACCTAATCACCACCATTTTTAAGAATTCAAAATTTTGTGTCTTTTTCGTTGAACTTTAGAAAATTGAGGAGTGCACAAACTACAACCATAGGATCTGAAATATCAATACATCAAATTGTTCGCAACTGGCTCCTCAACAAGATTCAGTTTGGTGACAGACATCTTTTGACAGCTAAAATGTCAATCAACCCCACTACAAAAATCAATTTTGTGTCTTTTTGATTGTATTTTAAAAAATTGAGAGTGTTATGACTGCAACAATGGGATCTTAAATATTAATACATCAAAATGTTCACAACAGTGCCCACTATGAGATTCAGTTTGGTTCCAGACATCTCTAGTCTTCAAAATGTCGTAATAAGCCCCCCCTTTTTAAAAATTCATATTTTGTGTCTTGTTGTTAGGATTTTAAAAAATTGAGGAGTGCACCGTCTCCAACCATAGGATCTTAAATATTAATTCATCACAATGTTCGCATTAGTCTCCTCTACAAGATACAGTTTGGTGTCAGATATATCTTGACAATTAAAATATCCTAATCACCCCCAATATAAAAATCAATTTTGTGTCTTTTTGTTTAATTTTTAAAAAAGTTGAAGAGTGTTATGTTTCCCACCATGGGATCTTAAATATTAATGCAACAAAATGTTCACAACAGTGTTCTCTACAATATTTAGTTTGGTTCCAGACATTTCTAGTCGCCTAAAATGACCTAATCAAGACCCCCCCATTTTTAAGGATACAAATTTTTGTGTCTTTTTGGTTGAATTTTAGAAAATTGAGGAGTACACCGAATCCAACCATATTATCTTAAATATTAATACATCAAAATGTTCGCAACAGTCTTCACTACAATATTCAGTGTGGTGTCAGACATATCTTGACACCTAAAATGTCCTAATAACTATAAAAATTAATTTTGTGTCTTTTTGATTGTATTTTAAAAAATTGAAGAGTGTTATGACTGCAACAATGGGATCTTAAATATTAATACACCAAAATGTTCGCAACAGTCTCCACTATAACATTTAGTTTAGCTCCGGACATTTCTTGTCTTTTATAATGGCCTAATCCACCCCCCTTTTTAAGGATACACATTTTTGTGTCTTTTTGGTCGGTTGTTATATAATTGAGGAATGCTACAACATAAACCATGGGATGTTAAATATTAATACAACAAATTGTTTGCAACAGTCTCCTCTACAAGTTTCAGTTGGGTTCCAGACATCTCTAGTCTTCTAAAATCTCCTAATCACTACCCCCCTCCTTATGAAGAATTCAAATTTTTCGGTCTTTTTTTTGGATTTTAGATAATTGAGGATTAATACGATTCAAACCATGGGATCTTAAACATTATTTCATCAAAATGTTCGCAACAGTCTCCTCTACAAGATTCAGTTTGGAGTCAGACATTTCTTAACACCTAAAATGTCCTATTAACCCCCCTACCTATAAATATCAATTTTGTGTCTTTTTGATTGTATTTTAAAAATTGAGGAGTGTTATGACACCAACCATGGAATCTTAAATAATAATACATTAAAATATTCCCAACAGTGTCCACTATGATATTCAGTTTGGTTCCGGATATCTCTAGTCTTCTAAAATGTCCTAAACATGCCACTCCCTTTTTAAAAATTCAATTTTTTGTGTCTTGTTGGTGGGATTTTAGAAAATTGAGGAGTGTACTGATTCCAACCATAGAATCTTAAATATTAATTCATCAAAATGTTCGAAACAGTCTCCCTTACAAGGTTTAGTTTCGCTCCAGTCATTTTTAGGCGCCTCAAATATCCTAATCACGCCCCCCTCCCTTTTTAAAAATTCAAATACTTGTGTCTTTTTGGTTGGAATTTAGAAAATTGAGGAGAGTTACGACTCCAACCATAGGATCTTAAATATAAATACATGAAAATGTTCACAACAGTCTACTCTACAAGATTTTATTTGGTTCTAGACATTTCTAGTCGCCTTATATGACCTAATCACCACCATTTTTAAGAATTCAAAATTTTGTGTCTTTTTCGTTGAACTTTAGAAAATTGAGGAGTGCACAAACTACAACCATAGGATCTGAAATATCAATACATCAAATTGTTCGCAACTGGCTCCTCAACAAGATTCAGTTTGGTGACAGACATCTTTTGACAGCTAAAATGTCAATCAACCCCACTACAAAATACAATTTTGTGTCTTTTTGATTGTATTTTAAAAAATTGAGAGTGTTATGACTGCAACAATGGGATCTGAAATATTAATACATCAAAATGTTCACAACAGTGCCCACTATGAGATTCAGTTTGGTTCCAGACATCTCTAGTCTTCAAAATGTCGTAATAAGCCCCCCCTTTTTAAAAATTCATATTTTGTGTCTTGTTGTTAGGATTTTAAAAAATTGAGGAGTGCACCGTCTCCAACCATAGGATCTTAAATATTAATTCATCACAATGTTCGCATTAGTCTCCTCTACAAGATACAGTTTGGTGTCAGATATATCTTGACAATTAAAATATCCTAATCACCCCCAATATAAAAATCAATTTTGTGTCTTTTTGTTTAATTTTTAAAAAAGTTGAAGAGTGTTATGTTTCCCACCATGGGATCTTAAATATTAATGCAACAAAATGTTCACAACAGTGTTCTCTACAATATTTAGTTTGGTTCCAGACATTTCTAGTCGCCTAAAATGACCTAATCAAGACCCCCCCCATTTTTAAGGATACAAATTTTTGTGTCTTTTTGGTTGAATTTTAGAAAATTGAGGAATACACCGAATCCAACCATAGGATCTTAAATATTAATACAACAAAATGTTCGCAACAGTCTCCACTACAATATTCAGTTTGGTGCCAGACATACCTTGACACCTAAAAAGTCCTAATCACTATAAAAATCAATTTTGTGTCTTTTTGATTGTATTTTAAAAAATTGAAGAGTGTTATGATTTAACCATGGGATCTTAAATATTAATACACCAAAATGTTCGGAACTGTCTCCACTATAATATTTAGTTTAGCTCCGGACATTTCTTGTCTTTTAAAATGAGCTAATCAGCCACCCCCCCTTTTTAAGGATACAAATTTTTGTGTCTTTTTGGTCGGATGATAATTGAGGAGTGCTACAACTTAAACCATGGGATGTTAAATATTAATACAACAAATTGTTTGCAACAGTCTCCTCTACAAGATTCAGTTGGGTCTCAGACATCTCTAGTCTTCTAAAATCTCCTAATCACCACCCCCTCCTTTTAAAGAATTCAAATTTTTCTGTCTTTTTGGTTAGATTTTAGTTAATTGAGGAGTAATATGACTCAAACCATGGGATCTTAAACATTATTTAATCAAAATGTTCGCATTAGTCTCCTCTACAAAATTCAGTTTGTGGTCAGATATATCTTGACAATTAAAATAGCCTAATCACCCCCAATATAAAAATCAATTTTGTGTCTTTGTGTTTAATTTTTAAAAAGTTGAAGAGTGTTATGACTCCAACCATGGTAACAGTGTTCCTACAATATTTAGTTTGGTTCCAGACATTTCTAGTCGCCAAAAATGACCTAATCAAGCCACCCCTATTTTTAAGGATACAAATTTTTGTGTCTTTTTGGTTGGATTTTAGAAATTTGAGGAGTACACCGACTCCAACCATAGGATCTTAAATATCAAAACATCAAAATGTTCGCAACAGTATCTGCTACAATATTCAGTTTGGTGCCAGATATATCTTGATACCTAAAATGCTCTAAACACTATAAAAATCAATTATGTGTCTTTTTGATTGTATTTTAAAAAATTGAAAAGTGTTATGACTGCAACCATGGGATCTTAAATATTAATACACCAAACTGTTTGCAGCAGTCTAAACTATAACATTTAATTTGGCTCCGTACATTTCTTGTCTTTTAAAATGACCTAATCAGCCACCCCCCTTTTGAGGGATAAAAATTTTTGTGTCATTTTGGTCGGATGTTAGATAATTGAGGAGTGCTAAAACGTACACCATGGGATGTTAAATATTAATACAACAAATTGTTTGGAACAGTCTCCTTTACAATATTCAGTCTGTTCTTAGACATCTCTAGACTTCTTAAATGTCCTAATCACCACCCCCTTTTTAAAAATTCATATTTTGTGTCTTGTTGGTGGGATTTCAGAAAATTTAGGTGTGTACCGACTCCAACCATAGGATCTTAACTATTAATTCAACAAAATGTTCGCAACAGTCTTCTCTACAAGATTTAGTTTGGTTCCAGGCATTTTTAGTCACATAATATGACCTAATCACACCCTCCCTTTTTTAAGAATTCAAATTCTCCTGTGTTTTTGGATGGATTTTAGAAAATCGAGGAGTTTTATGACTCCAACCATGGGATCTTAAATATAAATACATTAAAATGTTCACAACAGTGTCCACTATGCGATTCATTTTGGTTTCAGACGTCTCTAGCCTTCTAAAATGTCGTAATCAGCCTCACCCCTTTTTTAAAATTCATATTTTGTGTCTTGTTTGTAGGATTTTAGAAAATTGAGGAGTGCACCGACTCCAACCATAGGATCTTAAATATGAATACATCAAAATATTCTTAACAGTCTCCTATACAAGATTTAGTTTGGCTCCATACACTTTTAGCCGATTAAAATGACCTAATCACGCCCCCCCTTTTTTAACAATTCAAATTCTTGTGTGTTTTTGGTTGGATTTTAGAAAATTGGGGAGTCTTATGACTCCAACTATGGGATCTTAAATATAAATACATCAAAATGTTCACAACAGTCTTCTCTACAAGATTTAGCTTGGTTCCAGACATTTCTAGTCGCGTAATATGACCTAATCACCCCCCTTTTTTAAGAATTCAAATTTTTGTGTCTTTTTGGTTGGATATTAGAAAATTAAGGAGTGCACCGTCTCCAACCATAAGATCTTAAATATCAATACATGAACATCGTAACAGTCTCTTCTACAAGATTCAGTTTAGTGGAAGACATTTCTTGACAGCTAAAATTTTCTAATCAATCCCCAATAACAAAATGAATTTTGTATTTTTTTATTGTATATTAAAAAATTGAGTAGCGTTATAACTGCAACCAAGGGATCTTAAATATTAATACTTCAAAATGCTCGCAACAGTGTCCACTATGAGACTCAGTTTTGTTCCAGACATATCTAGTCTTCTAAAATGTCCTGATCAGCCCCATTCCTTTTTAAAAATTCATATTTTGTGCCTTGTTTGTGGGATTTTAGAAAATTGAGGATTGCACTGTCTCCAAGCATTAAATCTGAAATAATAATTCGCCAAAATGTTCGCAACAGTCTCCTCTAGAAAATTTAGTTTGGCTCCAGACATTTTTAGCCGCCTAAAATGACCTAATAAAGAATCTCCTTTTTTAAGAATTCAATTTCTTGTGTATTTTTGGTTGGATTTTATAAAATTGAGGAGTGTTACAACTCCAAGCAAAGGACCTTAAATATTAATACATCAAAATGATCGCAACAGTCTCCTCTAGAAGATTCCGTTTGGTTCCAGATATATCTTGACACCGAAAATGTCCTAATCCTTCCCACTATAAAAATAAATTTTGTTTCTTTTTTTTTAAAATTTGAGGAGTGTTATTCCTCCAACCATAGGATCTTAAATATTATTACATCAAAATGCTTACAACAGTCTCCTCTACAAAATTTAGTTTTGTTCCAGACATTTCTAGCCGCCTAATATGACCTAATCACGCTCCCCCTTTTTTTAAGAATTCAAAATTTTGTGTCTTTTTGGTTGGATTTTAGAAAATTGAGGATTGCACAAACTGCAACCATAGATTCTTAAATATCAATACATCAAAATGTTTTCAACAGTCTCCTCTACAAGATTCAGTTTGGTGAAAGACTTCTCTTGACAGCTAAAATGTCCTAATCACCCCCAGTACAAAGATCAATTTTTTGTCTTTTTGATTGTATTTTAAAAAATTGAGGAGTGTTATGACTGCAACCGTGGGATTTTAAATATTAATACATGAAAATGTTAAACACAGTGTCCACTATGAGATTCAGTTTTTTTCCAGACATCTCTAGTCTTCTAAAATGTCGGAATCAGCCCCCCCCCCTTTTTTAAAATTCATATTTTGTGTCTTGTTGTCGGGATTTTAGAAAATTAGGGGAGTGCACCGACTTCAACCATAAGATCTTAAATATTAATTCATCAAAATGTTCGCAACTGTCTTCTGTACAAGATTAAGTTTGGCTTCAGACAGTTTTAGCCACCTTAAATGACCTAATCACGCCCTCACCTTTTTTAAGAATTCAAATTCTTGTGCATTTTTGGTTGGATTTTAGAAAATTGAGGAGTGCACAAACTCCAACCATAGGATCTTAAATATCTATACATCCAAATGTTCGCAACAGTCTCCTCATCAAGATTCAGTTTGGTGTCAGAAATATCTTAAAAACTAAAATATCCTAATCACCCCCAATATAAAAATAAATTTTGTGTTTTTGTTTGTTTTTCAAAAAGTTGAGGAGTGTTATGACTCCAACCATGGGATCTTAAATATTAATACAACAAAATGTTCACAACAGTGTCCTCTACAATATTTAGTTTGGTTCCAGACTTTTCTAGTCGCCTAAAATGACCTAATCAGGCCCCCCTATTTTTAAGGAATCAAATATTTGTGTCTTTTTGGTTAGATTTTAGAAAATTAAGGGAAGTGTACTTATTCCAACCATAGGATCTTAAATATTAATTCATCAAAATGTTCACAACAGTCTCCCCTACAAGATTTAGTTTGGCTCCAGTCATTTTTAGGCGCCTCAAATATCCTAATCACGACCCCCTTCCTTTTTAAGAATTCAAATAATTGTGTATTTTTGGTTGGAATTTAGAAAATTGAGGAGAGTTACGACTCCAACCATAGGATCTTAAATATAAATACATGAAAATGTTCACAACAGTCTACTCTACAAGATTTTATTTGGTTCTAGACATTTCTAGTCGCCTTATATGACCTAATCACCACCATTTTTAAGAATTCAAAATTTTGTGTCTTTTTCGTTGAACTTTAGAAAATTGAGGAGTGCACAAACTACAACCATAGGATCTGAAATATCAATACATCAAATTGTTCGCAACTGGCTCCTCAACAAGATTCAGTTTGGTGACAGACATCTTTTGACAGCTAAAATGTCAATCAACCCCACTACAAAAATCAATTTTGTGTCTTTTTGATTGTATTTTAAAAAATTGAGAGTGTTATGACTGCAACAATGGGATCTTAAATATTAATACATCAAAATGTTCACAACAGTGCCCACTATGAGATTCAGTTTGGTTCCAGACATCTCTAGTCTTCAAAATGTCGTAATAAGCCCCCCCTTTTTAAAAATTCATATTTTGTGTCTTGTTAGGATTTTAAAAAATTGAGGAGTGCACCGTCTCCAACCATAGGATCTTAAATATTAATTCATCACAATGTTCGCATTAGTCTCCTCTACAAGATACAGTTTGGTGTCAGATATATCTTGACAATTAAAATATCCTAATCACCGCCAATATAAAAATCAATTTTGTGTCTTATTTTTAAAAAATTTAAGTGTGTTATGTTTCCAACCATGGGATCTTAAATATTAATGCAACAAAATGTTCACAACAGTGTTCTCTACAATATTTAGTTTGGTTCCAGACATTTCTAGTCGCCTAAAATGACCTAATCAAGACCCCCCCATTTTTAAGGATACAAATTTTTGTGTCTTTTTGGTTGGATTTTAGAAATTTGAGGAGTACACCGACTCCAACCATAGGATCTTAAATATTAATACATCAAAATGTTCGCAACAGTCTACACTACAATATTCAGTGTGGTGTCAGACATATCTTGACACCTAAAATGTCCTAATAACTATAAAAATTAATTTTGTGTCTTTTTGATTGTATTTTAAAAAATTGAAGAGTGTTATGACTGCAACAATGGGATCTTAAATATTAATACACCAAAATGTTCGCAACAGTCTCCACTATAACATTTAGTTTAGCTCCGGACATTTCTTGTCTTTTATAATGGCCTAATCCGCCCCCCCTTTTAAGGATACACATTTTTGTGTCTTTTTGGTCGGATGTTATATAATTGAGGAATGCTACAACTTAAACCATGGGATATTATATATTAATACAACAAATTGTTTGCAACAGTCTCCTCTACAAGATTCAGTTGGGTTCCAGACATCTCTAGTCTTCTAAAATCTCCTAATCTCCGTCCCCCTCCTTATGAAGAATTCAAATTTTTTGGTCTTTTTGGTTGGATTTTAGATAATTGAGGATTAATACGATTCAAACCATGGGATCTTAAACATTATTTCATCAAAATGTTCGCAACAGTCTCCTCTACAAGATTCAGTTTGGAGTCAGACATTTCTTAACACCTAGAATGTCCTATTCACCCCCTTACCTATAAAAATCAATTTTGTGCCTTTTTGATTGTATTTTAAAAATTGAGGAGTGTTATGACACCAACCATGGAATCTTAAATAATAATACATTAAAATATTCCCAACAGTGTCCACTATGATTATCAGTTTGGTTCCGGATATCTCTAGTCTTCTAAAATGTCCTAAACATCCCATTCCCTTTTTAAAAATTCAATTTTTTGTGTCTTGTTGGTGGGATTTTAGAAAATTGAGGAGTGTACTGATTCCAACCATAGAATCTTAAATATTAATTCATCAAAATGTTCGAAACAGTCTCCCTTACAAGATTTAGTTTCGCTCCAGTCATTTTTAGGCGCCTCAAATATCCTAATCACGCCCCCCTCCCTTTTTAAAAATTCAAATACTTGTGTCTTTTTGGTTGGAATTTAGAAAATTGAGGAGAGTTACGACTCCAACCATAGGATCTTAAATATAAATACATGAAAATGTTCACAACAGTCTACTCTACAAGATTTTATTTGGTTCTAGACATTTCTAGTCACCTTATATGACCTAATCACCCCCTTTTTTAAGAATTCAAAATTTTGTGTCTTTTTGGTTGGACTTTAGAAAATTGAGGAGTGCACAAACTACAACCATAGGATCTGAAATATCAATACATCAAAATGTTCGCAACTGTCTCCTCTACAAGATTCAGTTTGGTGACAGACATCACTTGACAGCTAAAATGTCTTAATCACCCCCTCTACAAAAATCAATTTTGTGTCTTTTTGATTGTATTTTAAAAAATGAGAAGTGTTATGACTTCAACTATGGGATCTTAAATATTAATACATCAAAATGTTCACAACAGTGTCCACTATGAGATTCAGTTTGGTTCCAGACATCTCTAGTCTTCTAAAATATCGTAAACAGCCCCTGTCCTTTTTAGAAATTTATATTTTGGGTCTTGTTGGTGGGATTTTAGATAATTGAGGAGTGCACCGACTCCAACCATAGTATCTTAAATATTAATTCATCAAAATGTGCGCTTTAGTCTCCTCTACAAGATTCAGTTTGGTAACAGATATATCTTGACAATTAAAATATCCTAATCAACCCCAATATAAAAATCAATTTTGAGTCTCTTTGTTTAATTTTTAAAAAGTTGAGGAGTGTCATGACACCAAACAAGGTATCTTAAATATTAATGCAACAAATTGTTCACAACAGTGTTCTCTACAATATTTATTTCGGTTCCAGACATTTCTAGTCGCCTAAAATGATCTAATCAAGACCCCCATTTTTAAGAATTCAAATTTTTGTGAGTGTTTTGTTAGATTTTAGAAAATTGAGGATTGCACCGACAACAACCATAGGATCTTAAATATTAATACATCAAAATGTTTGCAACAGTCTCCACTACAAACTTAAGTTTGGAGCCAGACATCACGTGACAGATAAAATGTCCTAATCACCCCACTAAACAATTAAATTTTGAGTATTTTGATTGTATTTTAAAAATTGAAGAGTGTTATGACTATAAGCATGGGATCTTAAATATTAATACACCAAAAGGTTCGGAACTGTCTCCACTATAATATTTAGTTTAGCTCCGGACATTTCTTGTCTTTAAAATGAGCTAATCAGCCACCCCCTTTTTAAGGATACGAATTTTTGTGTCTTTTTGGTCGGATGTTAGATAATTGAGGAGTGCTACAACTTAAACCATGGGATGTTAAATATTAATACAACAAATTGTTTGCAACAGTCTCCTCTACAAGATTCAGTTGGGTCTCAGACATCTCTAGTCTTCTAAAATCTCCTAATCACCACCCCCTCCTTTTAAAGAATTCAAATTTTTCTGTCTTTTTGGTTAGATTTTAGTTAATTGAGGAGTAATATGACTCAAACCATGGGATCTTAAATATTAATACAACAAAATGTTCACAACAGTGTCCTCTACAATATTTAGTTTGGTTCCAGACTTTTCTAGTCGCCTAAAATGACCTAATCAGGCCCCCCTATTTTTAAGGAATCAAATTTATGTGTCTTTTTGGTTGGATTTTAGAAAATGGAGGGGAGTGTACTTATTCCAACCATAGGATCTTAAATATTAATTCATCAAAATGTTCACAACAGTCTCCCCTACAAGATTTAGTTTGGCTCCAGTCATTTTTAGGCGCCTCAAATATCCTAATCACGACCCCCTCCCTTTTTAAGAATTCAAATAATTGTGTATTTTTGGTTGGAATTTAGAAAATTGAGGAGAGTTACGACTCCAACCATAGGATCTTAAATATAAATACATGAAAATGTTCACAACAGTCTACTCTACCAGATTTTATTTGGTTCTAGACATTTCTAGTCGCCTTATATGACCTAATCACCACCATTTTTAAGAATTCAAAATTTTGTGTCTTTTTCGTTGAACTTTAGAAAATTGAGGAGTGCACAAACTACAACCATAGGATCTGAAATATCAATACATCAAATTGTTCGCAACTGGCTCCTCAACAAGATTCAGTTTGGTGACAGACATCTTTTGACAGCTAAAATGTCAATCAACCCCACTACAAAAATCAATTTTGTGTCTTTTTGATTGTATTTTAAAAATTGAGAGTGTTATGACTGCAACAATGGGATCTTAAATATTAATACATCAAAATGTTCACAACAGTGCCCACTATGAGATTCAGTTTGGTTCCAGACATCTCTAGTCTTCTAAAATGTCGTAATAAGCCCCCTTTTTAAAAATTCATATTTTGTGTCTTGTTGTTAGGATTTTAAAAATTGAGGAGTGCACCGTCTCCAACCATAGGATCTTAAATATTAATTCATCACAATGTTCGCATTAGTCTCCTCTACAAGATACAGTTTGGTGTCAGATATATCTTGACAATTAAAATATCCTAATCACCCCCAATATAAAAATCAATTTTGTGTCTTTTTGTTTAATTTTTAAAAAGTTGAAGAGTGTTATGATTCCAACCATGGGATCTTAAATATTAATGCAACAAAATGTTCACAACAGTGTTCTCTACAATATTTAGTTTGGTTCCAGACATTTCTAGTCGCCTAAAATGACCTAATCAAGACCCCCCCCATTTTTAAGGATACAAATTTTTGTGTCTTTTTGGTTGACTTTTAGAAAATTGAGGAGTACACCGAATCCAACCATATTATCTTAAATATTAATACATCAAAATGTTCGCAACAGTCTGCACTACAATATTCAGTGTGGTGTCAGACATATCTTGACACCTAAAATGTCCTAATAACTATAAAAATTAATTTTGTGTCTTTTTGATTGTATTTTAAAAAATTGAAGAGTGTTATGACTGCAACAATGGGATCTTAAATATTAATACACCAAAATGTTTGCAACAGTCTCCACTATAACATTTAGTTTAGTTCCGGACATTTCTTGTCTTTTAAAATGGCCTAATCAGCCACCCCCCTTTTTAAGGATACACATTTTTGTGTCTTTTTGGTCGGATGTTATATAATTGAGGAATGCTACAACTTAAACCATGGGATGTTATATATTAATACAACAAATTGTTTGCAACAGTCTCCTCTACAAGATTCAGTTGGGTTCCAGACATCTCTAGTCTTCTAAAATCTCCTAATCTCCACCCCCCTCCTTATGAAGAATTCAAATTTTTCGGTCTTTTTGGTTGGATTTTAGATAATTGAGGATTAATACGATTCAAACCATGGGATCTTAAACATTATTTCATCAAAATGTTCGCAACAGTCTCCTCTACAAGATTCAGTTTGGAGTCAGACATTTCTTAACACCTAGAATGTCCTATTCACCCCCTTACCTATAAAAATCAATTTTGTGCCTTTTTGATTGTATTTTAAAAATGAGGAGTGTTATGACACCAACCATGGAATCTTAAATAATAATACATTAAAATATTCCCAACAGTGTCCACTATGATATTCAGTTTGGTTCCGGATATCTCTAGTCTTCTAAAATGTCCTAATCAAATTACCCCCTTTTTAAAAATTCAATTTTTTGTGTCTTGTTGGTGGGATTTTAGAAAATTAAGGAGTGTACTGATTCCAACCATAGAATCTTAAATATTAATTCATCAAAATGTTCGCAACAGTCTCCCCTACAAGATTTAGTTTGGCTCCAGACAATTTCAGGCGCCTCAAATATCCTAATCTCGCCCCCCCCTCTTTTCAAATACTTGTGTCTTTCTGGTTGGAATTTAGAAAATTGAGGAGAGTTACGACTCCAACCATAGGATCTTAAATATATATATATGAAAATGTTCACAACAGTCTACTGTACAAGATTTTATTTGGTTCTAGACATTTCTAGTCGCCTTATATGACCTAATCACCCCCTTTTTTAAGAATTCAAAATTTTGTGTCTTTTTGGTTAAACTTTAGAAAATTGAGGAGTGCACAAACTACAACCATAGGATCTGAAATATCAATACATCAAAATGTTCGCAACTGTCTCCTCTACAAGATTGAGTTTGGTGACAGACATCTCTTGACAGCTAAAATGTCCTAATCACCCCCACTACAAAAATCAATTTTGTGACTTTTTGATTGTATTTTAAAAAATTGAGGAGTGTTATGACTGCAACAATGGGATCTTAAATATTGATACATCAAAATGTTCACAACAGTGTCCACTATGAGATTCAGTTTGGTTCCAGACATCTCTAGTCTTCTAAAATGTCGTAATCAGCCCCCCCTTTTTAAAAATTCATATTTTGTGTCTTGTTGTTGGGATTTTAGAAAATTGTGGAGTGCACCGTCTCCAACCATAGGATCTTAAATATTAATTCATCACAATGTTCGCATTAGTCTCCTCTACAAGATACAGTTTGGTGTCAGATATATCTTGACAATTAAAATATCCTAATCAACCCCAATATAAAAATCAATTTTGTGTCTTTTTGTTTAACTTTTAAAAAAGTTGAAGAGTGTTATGTTTCCCACCATGGGATCTTAAATATTAATGCAACAAAATGTTCACAACAGTGTTCTCTACAATATTTAGTTTGGTTCCAGACATTTCTAGTCGCCTTAAATGACCTAATCACGACCCCTCTTTTTTAAGAATTCAAATACTTATGTTTTATTGGTTGGAATTTAGAAAATTGAGGAGTGCACCGAATCCAACCATAGGAACTTAAATATTAATACATCAAATTGTTCGCAACAATCTCCTCTACAAGATTCAGTTTTGTGACAGACATATCTTGACACCTAAAATGTCCTAATCACTATAAAATTCAATTTTGTGTCTTTTTGATTGTATTTTAAAAAATTGAGGAGTGTTATGACATCAACCATGGGATCTTAAATATTAATACACCAAAATGTTCGGAACTGTCTCCACTATAACATTTAGTTTTGATCCGGACATTTCTTGTCTTTTAAAATGAGCTAATCAGCCACCCCCCCTTTTTAAGGATACAAATTTTTGTGTCTTTTTGGTCGGATGATAATTGAGGAGTGCTACAACTTAAACCATGGGATGTTAAATATTAATACAACAAATTGTTTGCAACAGTCTCCTCTACAAGATTCAGTTGGGTCTCAGACATCTCTAGTCTTCTAAAATCTCCTAATCACCACCCCCTCCTTTTAAAGAATTCAAATTTTTCTGTCTTTTTGGTTAGATTTTAGTTAATTGAGGAGTAATATGACTCAAACCATGGGATCTTAAACATTATTTCATCAAAATGTTCGCATTAGTCTCCTCTACAAAATTCAGTTTGGTGTCAGATATATCTTGACAATTAAAATATCCTAATCACCCCCAATATAAAAATCAATTTTGTGTCTTTTTGTTTAATTTTTAAAAAGTTGAAGAGTGTTATGACTCCAACCATGGTAACAGTGTTCCTACAATATTTAGTTTGGTTCCAGACATTTCTAGTCGCCAAAAATGACCTAATCAAGCCACCCCTATTTTTAAGGATACAAATTTTTGTGTCTTTTTGGTTGGATTTTAGAAAATGGAGGAGTGCACCGACTCCAACCATATGATCTTAAATATGAATACATCAAAATATTCTTAACAGTCTCCTATACAAGATTTAGTTTGGCTCCATACACTTTTAGCCGCTTAAAATGACCTAATCACTATAACAATTCAAATTCTTGTGTGTTTTGATTGTATTTTAGAAAATTGAAGAGTCTTATGACTCCAACTATGGGATCTTAAATATAAATACATCAAAATGTTCACAACAGTCTTCTCTACAAGATTTAGCTTGGTTCCAGACATTTCTAGTCGCATAATATGACCTAATCACCCCCCTTTTTTAAGAATTCAAATTTTTGTGTCTTTTTGGTTGGATATTAGAAAATTAAGGAGTGCACCGTCTCCAACCATAAGATCTTAAATATCAATACAACAAATTGTTTGGAACAGTCTCTTCTACAAGATTCAGTTTAGTGCAAGACATTTCTTGACAGCTAAAATTTTCTAATCACCCCCAATAACAAAATGAATTTTGTATTTTTTTATTGTATATTAAAAAATTGAATAGCGTTATAACTGCAACCATGGGATCTTAAATATTAATACAACAAAATGTTCGCAACAGTGTCCACTATGAGATTCAGTTTTGTTCCAGACATACCTAGTCTTCTAAAATGTCCTGATCAGCCCCATTCCTTTTTAAAAATTCATATTTTGTGCCTTGTTTGTGGGATTTTAGAAAATTGAGGAATGCACTGTCTCCAAGCATTAAATCTGAAATAATAATTCGCCAAAATGTTCGCAACAGTCTCCTCTAGAAAGATTTAGTTTGGCTCCAGACATTTTTAGCCGCCTAAAATGACCTAATAAAGAATCCTCTTTTAAGAATTCAATTTCTTGTGTATTTTTGGTTGATTTTATAAAATTGAGGAGTGTTACAACTCCAAAGGATCTTAAATATTAATACATCAAAATGTTCACAAGAGTTTCCTCTAGAAGATTCAGTTTGGGTCCAGATATATCTTGACACCTAAAATGTCCTAATCACCCCCACTATAAAAATCAATTTTGTGCCTTTTTGATCGAATTTTAAAAATGAGGAGTGTTATGACACCAACCATAGGATCTTAAATATTATTACATCAAAATGCTTACAACAGTCTCCTCTACAATATTTAGTTTGGTTCCAGACTTTTCTAGTCGCCTAAAATGACCTAATCAGGCCCCCCTATTTTTAAGGAATCAAATTTATGTGTCTTTTTGGTTGGATTTTAGAAAATGGAGGGGAGTGTACTTATTCCAACCATAGAATCTTAAATATTAATTCATCAAAATGTTTGAAACAGTCTCCCTTACAAGGTTTAGTTTGGCTCCAGACATTTTTAGGCGCCTCAAATGTCATAATCACGCCCCCTTTTTAAGAATTCAAATACTTGTGTCTTTTTGGTTGGAATTTAGAAAATTGAGGAGAGTTACGACTCCAACCATAGGATCTTAAATATAAATACATGAAAATGTTCACAACAGTCTACTCTACAAGATTTTATTTGGTTCTAGACATTTCTAGTCGCCTTATATGACCTAATCACCACCATTTTTAAGAATTCAAAATTTTGTGTCTTTTTCGTTGAACTTTAGAAAATTGAGGAGTGCACAAACTACAACCATAGGATCTGAAATATCAATACATCAAATTGTTCGCAACTGGCTCCTCAACAAGATTCAGTTTGGTGACAGACATCTCTTGACAGCTTAAATGTCCTAATCACCCCCTCTACAAAAATCAATTTTGTGTCTTTTTGATTGTATTTTAAAAAATGAGAAGTGTTATGACTTCAACTATGGGATCTTAAATATTAATACATCAAAATGTTCACAACAGTGTCCACTATGAGATTCAGTTTGGTTCCAGACATCTCTAGTCTTCTAAAATATCGTAATAAGCCCCCCCTTTTTAAAAATTCATATTTTGTGTCTTGTTGTTAGGATTTTAAAAAATTGAGGAGTGCACCGTCTCCAACCATAGGATCTTAAATATTAATTCATCACAATGTTCGCATTAGTCTCCTCTACAAGATACAGTTTGGTGTCAGATATATCTTGACAATTAAAATATCCTAATCACCCCCAATATAAAAATCAATTTTGTGTCTTTTTGTTTAATTTTTAAAAAGTTGAAGAGTGTTATGTTTCCCACCATGGGATCTTAAATATTAATGCAACAAAATGTTCACAACAGTGTTCTCTACAATATTTAGTTTGGTTCCAGACATTTCTAGTCGCCTAAAATGACCTAATCAAGACCCCCCCCCATTTTTAAGGATACAAATTTTTGTGTCTTTTTGGTTGAATTTTAGAAAATTGAGGAATACACCGAATCCAACCATAGGATCTTAAATATTAATACATCAAAATGTTCGCAACAGTCTCCACTACAATATTCAGTTTGGTGCCAGACATACCTTGACACCTAAAATGTCCTAATCACTATAAAAATCAATTTTGTGTCTTTTTGATTGTATTTTTAAAAACATTGAGGAGGAGTGTTATGACTGTAACCATGAGATCTTAAATATTAATACACCAAAAGGTTCGGAACAGTCTCCACTATAATATTTAGTTTAGCTCCGGACATTTCTTGTCTTTTAAAATGACCTAATCAGCCACCCTCCCTCCTTTTTAAGGATACAAATTTTTGTGTCTTTTCTGGTCGGATGATAATTGAGGAGTGCTACAACTTAAACCATGGGATGTTAAATATTAATACAACAAATTGTTTGCAACAGTCTCCTCTACAAGATTCAGTTGGGTCTCAGACATCTCTAGTCTTCTAAAATCTCCTAATCACCACCCCCTCCTTTTAAAGAATTCAAATTTTTCTGTCTTTTTGGTTAGATTTTAGTTAATTGAGGAGTAATATGACTCAAACCATGGGATCTTAAACATTATTTCATCAAAATGTTCGCATTAGTCTCCTCTACAAAATTCAGTTTGGTGTCAGATATATCTTGACAATTAAAATATCCTAATCACCCCCAATATAAAAATCAATTTTGTGTCTTTTTGTTTAATTTTTAAAAAGTTGAAGAGTGTTATGACTCCAACCATAGGATCTTAAATATTATTACATCAAAATGCTTACAACATTCTCCTCTACAAAATTTAGTTTTGTTCCAGACATTTCTAGTCGCCTAAAATGACCTAATATAGCCACCCCTATTTTTAAGGATACAAATTTTTGTGTCTTTTTGGTTGGATTTTAGAAAATGGAGGAGTGCACCGACTCCAACCATATGATCTTAAATATGAATACATCAAAATATTCTTAACAGTCTCCTATACAAGATTTAGTTTGGCTCCATACACTTTTAGCCGCTTAAAATGACCTAATCACGCCCCCTCTTTTTTAACAATTCAAATTCTTGTGTGTTTTTGGTTGGATTTTAGAAAATTGGGGAGTCTTATGACTCCAACCATGGGATCTTAAATATAAAGACATCAAAATGTTCACAACAGTCTTCTCTACAAGATTTAGCTTGGTTCCAGACATTTCTAGTCGCATAATATGACCTAATCACCCCCCTTTTTTAAGAATTCAAATTTTTGTGTCTTTTTGGTTGGATATTAGAAAATTAAGGAGTGCACCGTCTCCAACCATAAGATCTTAAATATCAATACATCAAAATGTTCGCAACAGTCTTCTACAAGATTCAGTTTAGTGCAAGACATTTCTTGACAGCTAAAATTTTCTAATCACCCCCAATAACAAAATCAATTTTGTATTTTTTTATTGTATATTAAAAAATTGAATAGCGTTATAACTGCAACCAAGGAATCTTAAATATTAATACTTCAAAATGCTCGCAACAGTGTCCACTATGAGACTCAGTTTTGTTCCAGACATACCTAGTCTTCTAAAATGTCCTGATCAGCCCCATTCCTTTTTAAAAATTCATATTTTGTGCCTTGTTTGTGGGATTTTAGAAAATTGAGGAATGCACTGTCTCCAAGCATTAAATCTGAAATAATAATTCGCCAAAATGTTCGCAACAGTCTCCTCTAGAAAATTTAGTTTGGCTCCAGACATTTTTAGCCGCCTAAAATGACCTAATAAAGAATCCCCTTTTTTAAGAATTCAATTTCTTGTGTATTTTTGGTTGGATTTTATAAAATTGAGGAGTGTTACAACTCCAAGCAAAGGACCTTAAATATTAATACATCAAAATTTTCTTAACAGTCTCCTCTAGAAGATTCCGTTTGGTTCCAGATATATCTTGACACCGAAAATGTCCTAATCCTTCCCACTATAAAAATAAATTTTGTGTCTTTTTGTTTGTTTTTAGAAAATTGAGGAGTGTTATGACTCAACCATGGGATCTTAAATATTAATACAACAAAATGTTCACAACAGTGTCCTCTACAATATTTAGTTTGGTTCCAGACTTTTCTAATCACCTAAAATGACCTAATCAGGCCCCCCTATTTTTTAAGATTCAAATATTTGTGTCTTTTTGGTTGGATTTTAGAAAATTGAGGGGAGTGTACTTATTCCAACCATAGGATCTTAAATATTAATTCATCAAAATGTTCACAACTGTCTCCCCTACAAGATTTAGTTTGGCTCCAGTCATTTTTAGGCGCCTCAAATATCCTAATCACGACCCCTCCTTTTAAGAATTCAAATAATTGTGTATTTTTGGTTGGAATTTAGAAAATTGAGGAGAGTTACGACTCCAACCATAGGATCTTAAATATAAATACATGAAAATGTTCACAACAGTCTACTCTACCAGATTTTATTTGGTTCTAGACATTTCTAGTCGCCTTATATGACCTAATCACCACCATTTTTAAGAATTCAAAATTTTGTGTCTTTTTCGTTGAACTTTAGAAAATTGAGGAGTGCACAAACTAAAACCATAGGATCTGAAATATCAATACATCAAATTGTTCGCAACTGGCTCCTCAACAAGATTCAGTTTGGTGACAGACATTTCTTGTCTAAAATGACGTAATCAGCCACCCTCTCCTTTTTAAAAATCAATTTTTGTGTCTTTTTGATTGTATTTTAAAAATTGAGAGTGTTATGACTGCAACAATGGGATCTTAAATATTGATACATCAAAATGTTCACAACAGTGCCCACTATGAGATTCAGTTTGGTTCCAGACATCTCTAGTCTTCAAAATGTCGTAATAAGCCCCCCATGTTAAAAATTCATATTTTGTGTCTTGTTGTTAGGATTTTATAAAAGTGAGGAGTGCACTGTCTCCAACCATAGGATCTTAAATATTAATTCATCACAATGTTCGCATTAGTCTCCTCTACAAGATACAGTTTGGTGTCAGATATATCTTGACAAATAAAATATCCTAATCACCGCCAATATAAAAATCAATTTTGTGTCTTATTTTTAAAAAATTTAAGTGTGTTATGTTTCCAACCATGGGATCTTAAATATTAATGCAACAAAATGTTCACAACAGTGTTCTCTACAATATTTAGTTTGGTTCCAGACATTTCTAGTCGCCTAAAATGACCTAATCAAGACCCCCCCATTTTTAAGGATACAAATTTTTGTGTCTTTTTGGTTGAATTTAAGAAAATTGAGGAGTACACCGAATCCAACCATATTATCTTAAATATTAATACATCAAAATGTTCGCAACAGTCTTCACTACAATATTCAGTGTGGTGTCAGACATATCTTGACATCTAAAATGTCCTAATAACTATAAAATTTAATTTTGTGTCTTTTTGATTGTATTTTAAAAAATTGAAGAGTGTTATGACTGCAACAATGGGATCTTAAATATTAATACACCAAAATGTTCGCAACAGTCTCCACTATAACATTTAGTTTAGCTCCAGACATTTCTTGTCTTTTATAATGGCCTAATCCGCCCCCCCTTTTAAGGATACACATTTTTGTGTCTTTTTGGTCGGATGTTATATAATTGAGGAATGCTACAACTTAAACCATGGGATGTTATATATTAATACAACAAATTGTTTGCAACAGTCTCCTCTACAAGATTCAGTTGGGTTCCAGACATCTCTAGTCTTCTAAAATCTCCTAATCTCCACCCCCCTCCTTATGAAGAATTCAAATTTTTCGGTCTTTTTGGTTGGATTTTAGATAATTGAGGATTAATACGATTCAAACCATGGGATCTTAAACATTATTTCATCAAAATGTTCGCAACAGTCTCCTCTACAAGATTCAGTTTGGAGTCAGACATTTCTTAACACCTAGAATGTCCTATTCACCCCCTTACCTATAAAAATCAATTTTGTGCCTTTTTGATTGTATTTTAAAAATTGAGGAGTGTTATGACACCAACCATGGAATCTTAAATAATAATACATTAAAATATTCCCAACAGTGTCCACTATGATATTCAGTTTGGTTCCGGATATCTCTAGTCTTCTAAAATGTCCTAAACATCCCATTCCCTTATTAAAAATTCAATTTTTTGTGTCTTGTTGGTGGGATTTTAGAAAATTGAGGAGTGTACTGATTCCAACCATAGAATCTTAAATATTAATTCATCAAAATGTTCGCAACAGTCTCCCCTACAAGATTTAGTTTGGCTCCAGACAATTTTAGGCGCCTCAAATATCCTAATCACGACCCCCTCCCTTTTTAAAAATTCAAATACTTGTGTCTTTTTGGTTGGAATTTAGAAAATTGAGGAGAGTTACGACTCCAACCATAGGATCTTAAATATAAATACATGAAAATGTTCACAACAGTCTACTCTACAAGATTTTATTTGGTTCTAGACATTTCTAGTCACCTTATATGACCTAATCACCACCATTTTTAAGAATTCAAAATTTTGTGTCTTTTTGGTTGAACTTTTGAAAATTGAGGAGTGCACAAACTACAACGATAGGATCTGAAATATCAATACAACAAAATGTTCGCAACTGGCTCCTCAACAAGATTCAGTTTGGTGACAGACATCTTTTGACAGCTAAAATGTCAATCAACCCCACTACAAAATACAATTTTGTGTCTTTTTGATTGTATTTTAAAAATTGAGGAGTGTTATGACTTCAACCATGGGATCTTAAATATTAATACATCAAAATGTTCACAACAGTGTCAACTATGAGATTCAGTTTGGTTCCAGACATCTCTAGTCTTCTAAAATGTCGTAATCAGCCACTCTCCTTCTAAAAATTCATATTTTGTGTCTTGTTGGTGGGATTTTTGATAATTGAGGAGTGCACCGACTCCAACCATAGTATCTTAAATATTAATTCATCACAATGTTCGCATTAGTCTCCTCTACAAGATACAGTTTGGTGTCAGATATATCTTGACAATTAAAATATCCTAATCACCCCAATATAAAAATCAATTTTGTGTCTTTTGTTTAATTTTTAAAAAGTTGAAGAGTGTTATGTTTCCCACCATGGGATCTTAAATATTAATGCAACAAAATGTTCACAACAGTGTTCTCTACAATATTTAGTTTGGTTCCAGACATTTCTAGTCGCCTAAAATGACCTAATCAAGACCCCCCCCCTTGTTAAGGATACAAATTTTTGTGTCTTTTTGGTTGAATTTTAGAAAATTGAGGAGTGCACAAAATCCAACCATAGGATCTTAAATATTAATACATCAAAATGTTCGCAACAGTCTCCACTACAATATTCAGTTTGGTGCCAGACATACCTTGACACCTAAAAAGTCCTAATCACTATAAAAATCAATTTTGTGTCTTTTTGATTGTATTTTAAAAAATTGAAGAGTGTTATGATTTAACCATGGGATCTTAAATATTAATACACCAAAATGTTCGGCAACAGTCTCCACTATAATATTTAGTTTAGCTCCGGACATTTCTTGTCTTTTAAAATGAGCTAATCAGCCACCCCCCTTTTTAAGGATACAAATTTTTGTGTCTTTCTGGTCGGTTGTTAGATAATTAAGGAGTGCTACAACTTAAACCATGGGATGTTAAATATTAATACAACAAATTGTTTGCAACAGTCTCCTCTACAAGATTCAGTTGGGTCTCAGACATCTCTAGTCTTCTAAAATCTCCTAATCACCACCCCTCCTTTTAAAGAATTCAAATTTTTCTGTCTTTTTGGTTAGATTTTAGTTAATTGAGGAGTAATATGACTCAAACCATGGGATCTTAAACATTATTTAATCAAAATGTTCGCATTAGTCTCCTCTACAAAATTCAGTTTGTGGTCAGATATATCTTGACAATTAAAATAGCCTAATCACCCCCAATATAAAAATCAATTTTGTGTCTTTTGTTTAATTTTTAAAAAGTTGAAGAGTGTTATGACTCCAACCATGGGAACAGTGTTCTGTACAATATTTAGTTTGGTTCCTGATATTTCTAGTCGCCAAAAATGACCTAATCAAGCCACCCCTATTTTTAAGGATACAAATTTTTGTGTCTTTTTGGTTGGATTTTAGAAAATTTGAGGAGTGCACCGACTCTACCCATAGGATCTTAAATATTAATACATCAAAATGTTCGCAACAGTCTCCTATACAAAATTCAATTTGGTTCCACACATCTCTAAGCCGCTTAAAATGACCTAATCACTATAACAATTCAAATTTTGTGTCTTTTTGATTGTATTTTAAAAATTGAAGAGTGTTATGACTGCAACTATGGGATCTTAAATATTAATACATCAAAATGTTCACAACAGTCTTCTCTATAAGATTTAGTTTGGTTCCAGACATTTCTAGTCTTTTAAAATGACCTAATCAGCCCCCTTTTTTAAGTATTCAAATGTTTGTGTCTTTTTTGTGGAATATTAGAAAATTGAGGAGTGCACCGTCTGCAACCATAGGATGTTAAATATTAATACAACAAATGTTAGCAACAGTCTCCTCTACAAGATTCAGTTTGGTGCAAGACATTTCTTGACAGCTAAAATTTTCTAATCACCCCCAATAACAAAATCAATTTTGTCTTTTTTATTGTATATTAAAAATTGAATAGCGTTATAACTGCAACCAAGGAATCTTAAATATTAATACTTCAAAATGTTCGCAACAGTGTCCACTATGAGACTCAGTTTTGTTCCAGACATACCTAGTCTTCTAAAATGTCCTAATCAGCCCCATTCCTTTTTAAAAATTCATATTTTGTGCCTTGTTTGTGGGATTTTAGAAAATTGAGGAATGCACTGCCTCCAACCATAGGATCTTAAATATTAATTCATCAAAATGTTCGCAATGGTCTCCTCTATAACATTTAGCTTGGCTCCAGACATCTTTAGCCGCCTAAAATGACCTAATAAAGAATCCCTTCCCCCCCATTTTTAACAATTCAAATTCTTGTGTCTTTTTTGTTGGATTTTAGAAAATTGAGGAGGGTTACGACTCCAACAATAGGATCTTAAATATTGATACATCAAAATGTTCGCAACGGTCTCCTACAAGATTCAGTTTGGTGCCAGACATATCTACACTTAAAATGTCCTAATCACCCCCATTTTAAATAAAAATCAATTTTGTGTCTTTTTGTTTCTTTTTTAAAAATTGAGGAGTGTTATGCCTCCAAAAATGGGAGCTTGTTTATTAATACATCAAACTGTTCACAACAGTCTCCTCTACAATATTTAGTTTGGTGCCAGACATTTCTAGTCTTCTAAAACGACCTAATCAGGCCCCCCTATTTTTTAAGATTCAAATATTTGTGTCTTTTTGGTTGGATTTTAGAAAATTGAGGGGAGTGTACTTATTCCAACCATAGGATCTTAAATATTAATTCATCAAAATGTTCACAACAGTCTCCCCTACAAGATTTAGTTTGGCTCCAGTCATTTTTAGGCGCCTCAAATATCCTAATCACGACCCCCTCCCTTTTTAAGAATTCAAATAATTGTGTATTTTTGGTAGGAATTTAGAAAATTGAGGAGAGTTACGACTCCAACCATAGGATCTTAAATATAAATACATGAAAATGTTCACAACAGTCTACTCTACAAGATTTTATTTGGTTCTAGACATTTCTAGTCACCTTATATGACCTAATCACCACCATTTTTAAGAATTCAAAATTTTGTGTCTTTTGATTGAACTTAGAAAATTGAGGAGTGCACAAACTAAAACCATAGGATCTGAAATATCAATACATCAAAATGTTCGCAACAGTCTCCACTATAACATTTAGTTTTGACAGACATTTCTTGACAGCTAAAATGACCTAATCAGCCACCCTCCCTCCTTTTAAGGAAACAAATTTTTGTGTCTTTTGATTGTATTTTAAAAATTGAGGAGTGTTATGACTGCAACAATGGGATCTTAAATATTAATACATCAAAATGTTCACAACAGTGCCCACTATGAGATTCAGTTTGGTTCCAGACATCTCTAGTCTTCTAAAATGTCGTAATAAGCCCCCTTTTTAAAAATTCATATTTTGTGTCTTTTTGTTAGATTTTAAAAATTGAGGAGTGCACTGTCTCCAACCATAGGATCTTAAATATTATTTCATCAAAATGTTCGCATTAGTCTCCTCTACAAAATTCAGTTTGGTGTCAGATATATCTTGACAATTAAAATATCCTAATCGCCCCCAATATAAAAATCAATTTTGTGTCTTTTTGTTTAATTTTTAAAAAGTTTAAGTGTGTTATGTTTCCAACCATGGGATCTTAAATATTAATGCAACAAAATGTTCACAACAGTGTTCTCTACAATATTTAGTTTGGTTCCAGACATTTCTAGTCGCCTAAAATGACCTAATCAAGCCACCCCTATTTTTAAGGATACAAATTTTTGTGTCTTTTTGGTTGGATTTTAGAAATTTGAGGAGTACACCGACTCCAACCATAGGATCTTAAATATTAATACATCAAAATGTTCGCAACAGTCTACACTACAATATTCAGTTTGGTGACAGACATCTCTTAACAGCTAAAATGTCCTAATAACTATAAAAATTAATTTTGTGTCTTTTTGATTGTATTTTAAAAAATTGAAGAGTGTTATGACTGCAACAATGGGATCTTAAATATTAATACACCAAAATGTTCGCAACAGTCTCCACTATAACATTTAGTTTAGTTCCGACATTTCTTGTCTTTTAAAATGACCTAATCAGCCACCCCCCTTTTAAGGATACACATTTTTGTGTCTTTTGGTCGGGTGTTAGATAATTGAGTAGTGCTACAACTTAAACCATGGAATGTTAAATATTAATACAACAAATTGTTTGCAACAGTCTCCTCTACAAGATTCAGTTGGGTCCCAGACATCTCTAGACTTCTAAAATCTCCTAATCACTACCCCTCCTTATGAAGAATTCAAATTTTTCTGTCTTTTTGGTTGGATTTTAGATAATTGAGGATTAATACGATTCAAACCATGGGATCTTAAACATTATTTCATCAAAATGTTCGCAACAGTCTCCTCTACAAGATTCAGTTTGGTGTCAGACATTTCTTAACACCTAAAATGTCCTAATCACCCCTACCTATAAATATCAATTTTGTGTCTTTTGATTGTATTTTAAAAATTGAGGAGTGTTATGACACCAACCATGGAATCTTAAATAATAATACATTAAAATGTTCACAACAGTGTCCACTATGATATTCAGTTTGGTTCCAGACATTTCTAGTCTTCTAAAATGACCTAATCATGCCACTCCCTTTTTAAAAATTCAATTTTTGTGTCTTGTTGGTTGGGATTTTAGAAAATTGAGGAGTGTACTGATTCCAACCATAGGATCTTAAATATTAATTCATCAAAATGTTCGAAACAGTCTCCTCTACAAGTTTCAGTTTTGGCTCCAGACATCTCTTTTTTCAGCTAAAATGTCCTAATCACGCCCCCTCCCTTTTTAAAAATTCAAATACTTGTGTCTTTTTGGTTGGAATTTAGAAAATTGAGGAGAGTTATGACTCAACCATAGGATCTTAAATATAAATACATGAAAATGTTCACAACAGTCTACTTCTACCAGATTTTATTTGGTTCTAGACATTTCTAGTCGCCTTATATGACCTAATCTCCACCATTTTTAAGAATTCAAAATTTTGTGTCTTTTTCGTTGAACTTTAGAAAATTGAGGAGTGCACAAACTACAACCATAGGATCTGAAATATCAATACATCAAATTGTTCGCAACTGGCTCCTCAACAAGATTCAGTTTGGTGACAGACATCTTTTGACAGCTAAAATGTCTAATCAACCCCACTACAAAAATACAATTTTGTGTCTTTTTGATTGTATTTTAAAAATTGAGAGTGTTATGACTGCAAACAATGGGATCTTAAATATTAATACATCAAAATGTTCACAACAGTGCCCACTATGAGATTCAGTTTGGTTCCAGACATCTCTAGTCTTCAAAATGTCGTAATAAGCCCCCCCCCTTTTTAAAAATTCATATTTTGTGTCTTGTTGTTAGGATTTTAAAAAATTGAGGAGTGCACCGTCTCCAACCATAGGATCTTAAATATTAATTCATCACAATGTTCGCATTAGTCTCCTCTACAAGATACAGTTTGGTGTCAGATATATCTTGACAATTAAAATATCCTAATCACCCCAATATAAAAATCAATTTTGTGTCTTTTTGTTTAATTTTTAAAAAGTTGAAGAGTGTTATGTTTCCTACCATGGGATCTTAAATATTAATGCAACAAAATGTTCACAACAGTGTTCTCTA
>JAHZMJ010000150.1:1029213-1248785 GCA_030067965.1 Latrodectus elegans
TGTAATATTTGTTATTTTATTACGCATAAGAATCAGAATTAAGTGACTTTATAAAATAATTATACAAAAATCTTAAATACTTTTCTTTTTTTTACAGATTTGATATTTATTATTGTACAATGCTCTTGCGAAGTGGTAAAGTTAAGCCTGATACTGTGCCACCCCCACGTATAAGAAGTAAGAATCTGTTTAAACATATGAAAATATTTCATTCTGTTACACTGAGTTAAACAGTTCATAAGGACTTTTTTTTTTTACGCGCGTATTGAAAGAACAAATATTGCAACTTATAAATTTGGCTTATTCGTGACTTATAATCAAACTAGTTAACGGTTTATTTAATAAGTTAATAGTTAATTTTAAGTTGCCCGATTATTTATTTTACTAGACACTCTACACTAAGATATTTTTAAATTTAAAAAATATTTGTTAAAATATTGGAAATAGTGGACCAGAGAAAGAAGCATCGTATTGAATTGAAATCTAATGATACAGATGAGATTCACTTAATATCTCAAAATGAATACAATTAAATCAATACCATGGGCATAACTAAACAAAACAACATTCACATGAATAGCGCCTCTCCTGGCTGAGCTGGTAGTCGAATGGTTAGCGCTCTCCCCTGAGTTTCCACAGTTCGTGGTTTCAAATCACACCGTAAGTTTGGATGCTTACAATAAATAGAATATTATGAGTTTAGAAAGAGTTAACACTGAACATGGCACATACGATAAATAAAATGGACCGGCTATCGTAGTCTATGGCCCTAGACCACGAAGCTTACTGGCCGAGCAGCGCATCGTGCGATAGTTAGGATTTTGTAATTCTACAGTGCGTATTCTCGCTTTCAAAACGGATCATTTATCACTAAGCGTTTGATTTTTCTGGAATTCCATGTATCTGACTGGGCACCACTGTGCACGGTGACACAAGTGTGAAATGCAGCATACAAATAGAGAGTTTAAATCACATCTGCCAACCCTGTTTTTAGTTGTATCGTAACGTATCACAGGGTTCCACGGTTGCTTGCTGTAAAAGCATTTCTCTTGGATATAGCCCGAACGGGATATGTCACGTGGACACAATATCGTGTCCACTGCTCCTAATCTGATTTAACGGTGTTCATAACGATAAACGTGGTTAGCAACATACATTGACTAGCATAGATTAGACTATAATGCAGTCACTTAGTGAGAAGTATCTTCTCACACGAATGTGCCATTCGTCATCAAGTTACTGAGTCAGAATTGTAATTATCACGTCAAAAATATTCAATCTACCGAAAATAGCGGAATAATTTTCCTAAGGCTATTTCCAATTTCCAAGGCAATTTATAATTGCACCACTGCAGGATGAGTGGTCTTGCGCAATTGCACCAAACTAGTATCATTGGCATATGGGATCTTGCTAAAGTATGCGGAATTCAGTGGTCGTACCTTTTCCTTGGTTTGGTATTTTCAAAGTTAAGTGTAAGTTAAGGGATTATCCTTAGATCAGTAGAGTTCTGCCGTTCAACAGGCCTTAGTAAATATTAGATCTAGCAAACTTTTGCTATTAATAATAGTTAAAATTTTAACTTTATACAGGAAAGTATAATATAATGAAATTCTTATTTTTGTAAATAAGTCAGTCTAGTAAAATAAGCCTAATTTAGAAAGCTCATTTTTAATTACATGTGTAAATGTATTAAGAGAATCTTGTACTCAGATCTTACATCTAGTGCACTTTCCTTCCACTTTTTGTTTGGAATTGGACCTTGCCCCATTAACCTCCAAAAATCAAAAGTACTCAGAAATTTTCACTTTCCATAGTAGTTTTTAGTTTTATTGTATGTCAAAAAATACAGGATTTTATGTTTTTTGGAAAATTGAAACGGGAAGTTATGTTTTCAAACCGAAAGAAAAAGGCATTTCGCTTTTTATTATATTTTTCTATGTGTTAATTTATAGCCATAACTATGAGGCCAGTATTTGGTTTACATAATCGGAAAAGAATGGCAAACTATCAATAGCGAAACTCTCAATTTAAATACAATTGCATCAAACTTTCCTTTTTGCAAAATCTCCAAGCTGTTAACAGGATAATTTAAGAAATATTTGTATAAAACTTTTTCTACGTGTTGGTGGGGCTGTTGGCTATGAAATGAAGAAAAAGTTTGAATATATATATATATATATATATATATATATATATATATATATATATATATATATATATAAATTTTTTTTAGTTATTTTTAAGGGGAATGTGTTCAATAAAATATCATTACCATATTGCAGTTTACTTGAAACTATATTTTCTGTGTATCTCAATACTTTTCTTAGATTTTGTTTCATTTCAAAAAGCATTGACAAACTTTATGACCAAATTCAGATTATGCAGCAATCTTTAGACTTTCAGTTTTGCTAAAATCCCCCCCAAAGCATTTAAACAAAACGTTTACTATATGTAATTAAAATGTTAACTAATTTAATATCTTTAAATCTATCTAGAAACAAGATGAAAGGAAATTAAAATTTATTTTTAAGATTTCGCTCTCGGATACAATAAATGATTTGCATCGGGATTTATCTCTGAATTTATTTTGTATATGTTGTACAGCGCATTTTTATTTGTATAACCTACACTAAATTTGGCAACCATCTTTGCCTTGGTATGAAAGACCTTTAAGAAACAAACTAAATCAAAGGACATTTATCCAAAATTCGTTTTTCTTAAATTTAGCAAATGCTGATATTTATAAAAATATTGCAGCTTCACATACGAAAGATTTAGAGCGAAGTTCTAATGCGAAAATTTACCATCAAGAGGTCAAATGCTTTTTCATTTTTATAAAATTTAGCAGTGTACTGTTAGTGACTTGACACTACTGAAAAATCAAACTAGTCTTTATGAAAAATGTTTGATCTCAAAACATACCAGTAAAATACAAATACTTATTGTATTTTCCTAGTATAGAAATGAATGTCCTTTGATGTTTGAAATTAAATTCCATAAAGAAGCAATTTTAAATGATCCAGTGCACAATTGTGCTCTACTACAGCAATAGATAATTGCTTTAATTTGCAACTATAGCAACGAATATTTACAGAGGCGAGGAAGACTTAAAAATGGAACCTTAGATTATTATTTACAAAGTTATGCTTTCAGTCTGGGCAATTTTATTTACTGAGTTAAGACTTGAATAATAATTTGAGGAAAGTAGCTTTTAACACTAAATTTCAGTCACTTTAAATAGAAACACTGCTCAAAATATTTTTCTTAATAAAAGAGCAGTCTTTTGCCAAGTGTACAATGCCTAATTTGAACTTTAATGGGGTATACATGCAAATAAGAGATAAAAACTATTTTGTAATTAGTTTTGTTCCTATTTCCCAACTAAATTTTACAATTCTGAATTTAAAGGTTCTCTTCTCAGGTCAAAACTAATATTGTTTATATGACACTAAATTATCGCATAAATTTTTTCATCAAGGTGTTTCTAAATGTGTTATGCTAATTATCTAAGTAGGTTTCTGTTTATATTAATTCATCCTATCTTTGATTATAAAGAAATTGCAATCTGCTTATGTCAAAAATCCTTAACTTAGTAAATTACAGAGAGACCAGGTACCTCCAGCTTAAATAAAAATATTTCTGACTGTAAATTCTCTTAGTAAAAATTCATTAATAATTTGTAAAAGCATAAGGAAGAAATTACCTCAAAGCATCTGAAACTGATGAAAATATATTGGAGATGGGAGAATTACTCATCATTATAAAGTATTTGCTTAATTCACAGAACTGAAGTTAATGTGCAAGTTACATAATATATGAACTTGCACAATAATTTTAGATAAAAGTATTCTTGTATGTGGAGGTGGAGGTGGAAAAACTAAGCATCTATACCAGATCTTTGCAAAGAAAGAAATGAAGTTAATGTGCAAGTGAGACATAATGTATGAACTTGCACAGTAACTTTAGATAAAAGTATTCTTTATGTGGAGGTGGAAAAACTAAGCATCTATACTAGATTTTTGCAAAGTAAGAACTGAAGTTAATGTGCAAGTTACATAATATATGAACTTGCACAATAACTTTAGATAAAAGTATTCTTTATGTAGAGGTGGAAAAACTAAGCATCTATACCAGATCTTTGCAAAGTAAGAACTGAAGTTAATGTGCAAGTGAGACATAATATGTGAACTTGCACAATATCTTTAGATAAAAGTATTCTTTATGTGGAGGTGGAAAACTAAGCATCTATACTAGATCTTTGCAAAGTAAGAACTGAAGTTAATGTGCAAATGAGACATAATATGTGAACTTGCACAATATCTTTAGATAAAAGTATTCTTTATGTGGAGGTGGAGGTGGAAAACTAAGCATCTATAATAGATCTTTGCAAAGTAAGAACTTAATGTGCAAGTGTGAGACAGGATATGTGAACTTACACAATAACTTTAGAAACAAACTACATTCTTGGATGTGGAGGTGGAAAAATGAAGTATGCGTACGAAATTTTTGTATTGTAAAAACTGAAGTTAATGTGGGAGTTACATAATATATGAATATTTCACAAATATTAAAAATATATTTAATCATGAGATTTCTTCGTAACTTATAAATTATGAAAGTTTAAAAAACTATGGTGTTATTTTATGGTTTACATTGTATAAAATCAGTTTTCCTATATCAACGTAATTTTACAATACCTGAGTTATATATGTAGAAAAGTTCAATGATTGCGAACATACCTTTCTTAACTGAAAGGGTAGAACTAAACACACCAATAAAAGTAGTCAAGTTTTCAGACTTAATTTGTGCTTATTTCCATTGCTCTAAATTCCCTATAAGAACTTTGGAATACATATTCCATGAAAAGTTGATTCTGCAGGGTAGCAATTTACTTCTGAATAGAAAGATTGGTTTTTCTAATGTTAACTAATGCAATCTCGAACGTATTTCCCTTTGTAAATATCAAATGTTACTGCAGTCAACCAAAAAAGAAAAGTGGTTTCCTTATTTCCCTACCAAATAATGCATATAAAAAACTAGGATTAAAAGTCAATTTGAATTTAAGAACACAGTGGTATTGTCCTCTATTTTAGACACTATTTCAACATGAAATGTAAATGTTATAAGCTCTTAAGGATGCCAAACGTACAGAAATTATAATGCAATGTGATACCAGATCTTAAATTTGAAAATTACAAGAAACTTCACTAATTTGGTTAATATTAGTATAAAAATTTTATTCAAATATTTCCAATAATGTGCAATAATTAGCCTTACAAGTATTTTAGTAAATATTGTAAATTGTAAATTCAATGTTATTTACATTACATGAAAATAAAATGCTTCTCGTTGGATTCAATAAATTAATCATTTGTTTATTGTGTGAAGAAAAATTAAATATATAATCAATTAGTATAAATTATTTTAGTCACGGAGATTAAATATTTAACTGACCCAAATTCATGTAAGGGGTTACCATAGATGAACATTCGTTTTTGAGAAAAGCTGTATTACAAAAATTTAACAAACACATATGAAGAATATATGAAAGGACCAAGTGTTCATACCCCTAAAAATTTTTATCATGAACCCCTATTGAGATAAGTTCTATCATAGCCTGGATGTATCGTATTTCATACATTTTGTATCGATCAACTCTATTAAATTTATCTTTTTTTTTTTTTTTTTTTTAAACTTTGGATAAAATTATCAAATGTTTAATATAAACAGGCTTTTTTTCCATAATCTCTTCTGAAAGTGCATTGCAGATTTAGAATATATAAACATATTCAAAGATAAAAAAATGGTTTTGCTTATCCCCATAATTGACCGGTTACAGCCCTTTTCTCCCTCGATCACTGTGAAGGCTAATGGCCACATTCCCTCAGCAGTGCAGCCTTCTAAAATCTTCTCACAAATGTCACGTGTACGATTAATTGTCCTGAAAATATAGCTTTTCCAAAACGAATGAATCATTTACGAAATCCCTGTTTATTCCAATGTTTTGAGAACTTTAGATGTAGTACAAATATTAATTTTAATTTGAGAAATTGCAACTCTTCGCATATTAAAACTGGAATACTAAATTTATATAATTTTAAACAGGGAGAAGAGGACTCCTCCCGGCCCAGATCCAGGCCATTATTAATAACCAGCCGAGAGTTGTATTGAGAAGGTATCAACCTTCTCCTCCCCCACAGCCACCCGCCCTCCCGCCTCCACCAAATTACTTTCCACTACCACCTCCTCCTGTTCATAGTCCCCCTGCACCTCCCGTACAAAATCCACCATCTCCACCACCAAATTACAACCCATCACCTCCTGCAGATCAACCACCAGTTTTTTCTCCACCTAGGAGATTTGTTTTTCCATCTCCCCCTCCACCCTCACCACCTTCGCCCTCGCCACCTTTATCGTCACCTTCGCCCTCGCCACCTCCTCCTCCACCAATGATTGCACCTCCTCCTCCACCAATGATTGCACCTCCTCCTCCACCAATGATTGCACCTCCTCCTCCACCAATGATTGCACCTCCTCCTCCACCAATGATTGCACCTCCTCCTCCTCCACCAATGATTGCACCTCCTCCTCCACCAATGATTGCACCTCCTCCTCCACCAATGATTGCACCTCCTCCTCCTGCAATAAATCAACCTCCTCCTCCACCACCTCCAGCTGGTTCTGCCCAGCTGCCACTCAGGCGGAGTGGGAGGAGAAGGTTCCATCCATTCCGCTTCTGGGTTGGCGAACGGCTCAGGTACGAAAGAGATAGTATGGGAAATGTACAACTGAAACATTATTCGAGTTATTTTGTGGAAGCTCCTTAAGTTTTTTAATTCCACACCTGAGCCGTCTCATGCACCTCCATATTATAATTTGATAATTTTAATTATGAATGCTTTTATTTCTCGAAAAAGGATGCATTTCAAAAAGAATTCAGCCTCCCCCAAAATTAAGAGCTCATAGCGAAAAAATGTGCTTCAAAACTAAAGACTGGCTGTTTAGCAAATGATATCGGATATTTTTAATGAGAAGAAATAATGAGCAAAAGCAAAATTTCTAGTAAATGGCTTTCATAAAGGGAATTGTGTAATTTAATTATAAACAATGAGACTCAAAATTATAGAAATACTTGTAAAAGTCTATTTAAGCTCTTCCGACAAATTTTATGAGCGCTGTTCTGGTGTTATTACGTAAATGGAAAGCAAATGGTCTTCATGACTTTTATAAGCATTTGCGAATGATTCAAACTGGATGTGATTACGATGCTTTGGATTCAATGCTCGACCTTGTCAGACTAAGCATAATATACGCAGATGACTGTCAAATGCGAAACAACTGCATTACAATGTTCTTAGTCCTTTGTGTGAATCAGAATACGTTCTATTAAGGTCAACGTATGAATTGCCAGAAGTGTTAATTTACCAATGAGAAAAATTTCAACTCGACAAGCTAAATCTCATACTTAATCTTCAGGTCAACAAGACAGGCTTCTTTTTAAGACAATTAGTCATTTTGTTGGCTTTTCTTTCTACCGTAAACTGGACCTTGCCAAACTGTACCGTCAGGGACTCTGGTGCCTCACGCCTTCCGCCCAGCCGGGACTCTGTGGTGCCTCACGCCTTCCGCCCAGCCGGGACTCTGTGGTGCCTCACGCCTTCCGCCCAGCCGGGACTCTGTGGTGCCTCACGCCTTCCGCCCAGCCGGGACTCTGTGGTGCCTCACGCCTTCCGCCCAGCCGGGACTCTGTGGTGCCTCACGCCTTCCGCCCAGCCGGGACTCTGTGGTGCCTCACGCCTTCCGCCCAGCCGGGACTCTGTGGTGCCTCACGCCGTCCGCCCCAGCCGGGACTCTGTGGTGCCTCACGCCTTCCGCCCAGCCGGGACTCTGTGGTGCCTCACGCCTTCCGCCCAGCCGGGACTCTGTGGTGCCTCACGCCTTCCGCCCAGCCGGGACTCTGTGGTGCCTCACGCCTTCCGCCCAGCCGGGACTCTGTGGTGCCTCACGCCTTCCGCCCAGCCGGGACTCTGTGGTGCCTCACGCCTTCCGCCCAGCCGGGACTCTGTGGTGCCTCACGCCTTCCGCCCAGCCGGGACTCTGTGGTGCCTCACGCCTTCCGCCCAGCCGGGACTCTGTGGTGCCTCACGCCTTCCGCCCAGCCGGGACTCTGTGGTGCCTCACGCCTTCCGCCCAGCCGGGACTCTGTGGTGCCTCACGCCTTCCGCCCAGCCGGGACTCTGTGGTGCCTCACGCCTTCCGCCCAGCCGGGACTCTGTGGTGCCTCACGCCTTCCGCCCAGCCGGGACTCTGTGGTGCCTCACGCCTTCCGCCCAGCCGGGACTCTGTGGTGCCTCACGCCTTCCGCCCAGCCGGGACTCTGTGGTGCCTCACGCCTTCCGCCCAGCCGGGACTCTGTGGTGCCTCACGCCTTCCGCCCAGCCGGGACTCTGTGGTGCCTCACGCCTTCCGCCCAGCCGGGACTCTGTGGTGCCTCACGCCTTCCGCCCAGCCGGGACTCTGTGGTGCCTCACGCCTTCCGCCCAGCCGGGACTCTGTGGTGCCTCACGCCTTCCGCCCAGCCGGGACTCTTATGGCTTATCATTCACACGCGCCAGAAGGAACTGTGGTTACTGTTTTATTTGAATCTGAAAATTCTTCTATTAAGTAGGTTTTAACAGATGTTGCCGTTTTCACATTTGTCAACAAAATTATATCAGTTAAATGAAACTACTGTACGAACAGTTCTTATAAAGTCAGGTTCTATTTTAAAAATGTTTTGAAACGCATTTCGAAAACCACTATCTTAATATTTATGCCAAAATATATTACTTTGTATTTTCCCCTTTTACAAAGTTTAATATTTTATCTTAAAGCACTTTATAGCATGTCAGTTTCATGAATGAAAATTCTGTTTTCAGAATTTATCGTACATTTTTTAAAATGTAATTTTAGATTAGTAAGATTTCACTGCAAATATGAAATATTAGAATCCTAATAGCAAGTAAACTGTTTTTTGAGTTTTGACTACAACTTTAAATATAATGTTGGACGTAAATGACTTAAAAATCTGGTCTGTCAGCTTGAATGAGTGATTCTTAATGATTTAAATGGTTTTATATTTGTGTCAAAAATTAAAATGTGATTTCTAAGAAAATTTGGACGTTTTAAAATGCATTTCAATATGTATAAATATGCACGCTTCAACATCTATTTTTTTAAAAATCACTGCTATTTGCAGTTTTAGGTTTATATATTAAATACGGTTTATTTGAATACAAATTTATATTTTTTGTATGCGAGATGTTAGCCCTCAAAAACGTAATTTATTAGTTAATGTAAAGTTATATTTATTAAGATTGAAATGAACTTAATTTTTTTTATTCATTAAAGATTTATGCAATATATTCAATGAAGTAGTTTGTAAAATTTCCGTAATAAATTTTTACGGAATTTTAAAGTTTAAATAAGTGAAATTCAAATTTCTTGTAAATAAGAATGCAAATTTTAATGAAGGACTTTGGGAAATAAAATCAAAATTTAATAATGATTGTTAAAACATTTTACACAAGACGCGCTTAGGAATTAAAATTCATAAGCTTTTCGTAGTTAATTTTCAGTTTTCTCCATATTTCTCAGTCACAACATCAGATTAAATTCTTATTTTAAAAATATTTTTTTAAAAATTCAAATCGTGAAAGAGTGTAAATGTATCAAATGTTGTACTGCACCACAATTTCAATCTTGTCCTAAGCAGTTAATTTTTGAATGAAATACTATTTTAATTCAGGAAACTGTCTTAAAATATTAGTATTTTTTCTCACTAAATTCTGTAATTTTAGTGTTTCATTCAAAATTACAAATTATATATAAACATCCACTCGCTTTACAAAATCTATTAATTGAAATTATAAATCAAGAAATCTTGTTTAGAAGAGACTTAGAGCTGTTTAGTTCTTAAATATATAGCTCTTTAAAAAATTTTGTATCATTATATTAATTATTTATGCTTTTGTTAAATATGTGATATCTATTAACAAGCCTTTAAAAACAAACTTCTGCAGAAGTACTTTTAAGTGCCCTCTAAAACTTACAAAAATAGATCATTAACATATTTTTATTTGCTGGTGTATAACATACTGACAGAAATAATAGTTTAACATAAAACCTACTAACCATTACAGTTAAAGCATAAATAATTAGATTTTGCGAACAGAATAAATTGAGGCTAAATTAACATTATTAGAATCTGAAATAATTTCTAAAAATTAAGTAATTTAAGTATATTATACGATAATTTTAATAAAATTTAAATACGAAATAAAAACAAAATTAAGAAAATTTTAACATTGTAAGTTTTTTATTTTATTATTGAAGATTGATAATTGTGGTGTTTTTAAATATTAACTTGAATAATAACTTTGCCATTATATAAAGCAGTCACATAAACCTTATTAATTCTGTTTTAAACTTTCATAAAAATTACCTCATCGTTAAACTTTTATTTTGAAATATCTTAATTGCCATAAATTAAGTTTTTCAGTATGAATTTCTTGATAAATCTGTAAAAAATGAATAAAAGTTTCCCACAATCCTAAGAATTGAGAAATATTTAAAGTGAACTTAACTTTTCTGGCAAAAATCATGGCAGCATGTGTTCACAGTGTTAAAATCATAATTTTTATTTCAGAAAGTATTTACTCACATTAATGAAAATCCTAATTTTTTGTGAAAACTTTTTGCCGTCAGTGTTTATATAAATATAAAAATGTTTTGCATAGAACTACATTGACTATTTTTTATGTAAAAATTAATAGAATCTCTATTTTCAAATAAGTTGATTGATGTAGCTTTATTTCCAGACATTGCTATCTAGAGGCATGAATTAAGAATTTGGGTAAGTCGAATGATTTTTCTTGAATATTTACCTGTATTTGTTATACTGGTTGGCCCTTTGCTCAATGTAGTCTTGAAATAAGGATAGTTTGTGCGTTATCCAAAAGTGGTAATACAGTATTTTAATCAACTATGCATTTATGGTTCTAAATTATTGTAGGTAACTATTAAGTGTGAAGCAGTAGCGAAATAATAATAGTCACATTTCATGTAATTGCTCATCCAAAAAAAAATAGCTTTGTGAGAATGTCCTTAAAAACAAATTGAATTCCATTCATTCAACTATTTTAAGCTCAACTATTTAAAGAACAGCAGTATTTCGTTCTTATTTTAAATACGTGATATATTTAAAATAGCTAGTATATGCAATTGTAAAATATATTTATAAAAGTCACATTCTTAAGTTCAAAGCATAAAACGAATTAATTTTAAAAAGAAAATCAGTCTTCTGATTGAAATGTTTTTAATAAAGAATATTCTCAAATTTTACTAAACGGTATATTGTTGATTGGATATATATTAAAGGGAAAACTCTATAAAGAGAAGCATTTAAACATGAGCGTTTGAAATATCCCTAAATTCTTTTTACGGTGTGTTTCTGTTACAGAACATATTTCCTAACTATAAGAGCAATGTAGTAAACTATTTTTAATTTCTGTTTATAGAGACAAACGCTTTTTGATAATTCAACAGAATACACGTTATAACTATGTAGTTAATCAATACAAAAACTTTGCTTTTAAGACAAAACATTGTACGGAATTGAATTAAGGAAGTTACACAGAAGATTTAAACTTCTATCGGTATGTTGGCATCTGCTTAAAATAAAAATTACAACGTTGAGATTAAAAGTCTTAACAGTGAATAGCTTTTAGTAATTTTGAATGCAACGTTTTTAAGTTTAAATCATGAGTGGCATCGATTTCAATTCCTTGCAGAGTTACTTATGTCATGAAGCAATGCAACATTCCTTCTAGTACGGAAATTCTCGCTTTAAAAAAGCTTTTACTTTTATTCACCATTTAAAATCTTGTATGCATTTAACCATAAAGAAAAGCATTCATTTCCTCAGACTTTCTGATTTCCCGAGTATATTTTCTTGGAAAAGTGCTTCTAACGTCTTCACCATCGAATTTTAAAATATGTAACAGGTCAGAAATGAATTTCAACGCAGAGTCTAGAATTTAACTTCGTAATAAATGACAGCAATACTAAGCATTACAAATATCTTTTGTTTTTTTCCTGTTCATTCGTATATACAACATTTTTCATCAGTTTAAGTTAATTAAGCTATTTTGTGTAACACACTTGTGTTAAGCTGAATATCAAACCGCAATCAGGATTTTTTAATATTCTCATTTCTGTATGTGAACTAGACTGTCATTTCATAACAAGATGAGCTTCTCGAAAACTAGGTACGTTTACCCTTGATGAAATGACCACCGCAGCTAAATGGTGAGTGCTCTTGACTTCGGTTCAATAATTCATGGATGCAAATTCCACTTTGACGCTTGCAAAAGTTCGGAATCCAATTGAAACCTTCGGTCTCTGTATGGATAACCACCGGGTGAGGACCGTTGAACGATAAACCAAATGAGCCTAATTAAATGCGCTATGCCATAGGTAAATTATAAATACATCCAACTATTTGTAAAATTAATCGAAACGAAGCGCTGGGGAACACTTCCATTTAAATATAACTTTTAAATGCCTCTTTTTAATAGGATCGTTAAAATAATGACCCGTAAATCTAAGTACAAATGTTTTCTAGATAACTATGGTGTCACAATTAGCAGCTTGCAAGTCAATGTTAAATTCACCTGCATTGCACATTTTTATTTAAATATTTGTGTAAGAATCTGCTCTGGAGCTTATCTTTAGCATGCTATAAAATTGTTTGTAAAATCTCTAGTCTTCTCTGGTAACGTGTATTTCATTGCACTTTAGGATGATTGCACAATGGATTTTAATTGCAAACAATACGAATGCAGTTGCTGTTTTTGCGAAAGCACTGTCCTTCTATGCTGAGAGATTAAATTGCTCGGTAAAATTATGTTGTTTTCAACTTAAAATTAATTGTCGCATTGTGTTTCATTCGGAAAATCTAAGGCAATTGAAAGTTTAAAAATTGCCTGCAATATTTAAACGATTTTAAGAAGTAGGTTTTATGCAATGAAAATAAAAAAAATATATTCAACTAAATTGCTTTTTTCACTTTTAAAATCAGAAAATTCAATAGTATATTGAGAGTAAAATAATTGATTATTCAAGTTTTGAAATTTTCTTGATCTACCATTCAATACAAAAGTATTTATATTTATGTTTAAAACTGTGATTCGAAATTTTTATTTTTGTTGCAATAGGTATTCTGAGTCTTAGAAAATTACACAAATGGGGCCCCTCGTTTATGTGATTCATTTTATTAAATGTCGAAGCAACTAATAGAAAATTTCGTAATCGCATTTTAAACTCACAGCCATGGCATACACCTACACATCACAAATCTAACAGTACTTAATACATTAACACACAATCCAATATCGTATAAATATTTTTGATTAAATGGTAGATTCGTATGCTAGTTACTATTTTTTCAGCAATTTATTCATATATAAAACAATTCGTTTAAAAGACTCTACTACCGCCACTTAATGAATTGCTTATTTTAAAATATAAAAAGCAATTTAGTTGCGATTTGCAGTTGAAATTAAAAATAACAGCTTTTGTGCGTTCGAAAGCTTTCATAGCATGTTTTCATTCATAGTTTTCATAAATGCTTCTGGAAGTATTTGATAATTTAAGTAAAACACTTTGTCCTGAGAGTCTAAATTTTAAATTATGCTAAAGAATTGACATTAACTTGCAGCAGCAGCAGTAGTAGAAATATTTTCAAATTAGCGTGATAATTTACTTTTCCATATAAATTAAGTCTGGTCACTTTATAAACAATTGCACTGTACTTAGATTTAATGGGAATTTAAATGTCTAACAACACATTTTTTTCATTCACACCCATAAAAGCAAAATCTCATGCAATATTTGCTTTTTAGGCCAATCCTTAACTTTTCGATGAAAGATATAAGTCATTTGTATCATAAACCATAGAACTCTTTAAACATTTGTAATCGAAGCTTTAAAAAAAGTATACATCTTTGAGTAGCAAGCAGGAAGGAATTTTAAAACTTAAAAATTCGTATCAATATAAGCTTTAATTCATTTAAATAACAATAAAATCTAAGTTAAATATTGTTTTATTTCTATCACATCAATTCAATAAACTAAACAGAAAAGGGATGTGGATAAAATAATGCGTATTTCCGTTTTAAGCTATAACAATGTTCCAGCTTCCTGCGTGACAGGATAAAAATGGAATGGTTAGCGCTTTTACCTTTATTCTTCAGTTTGTGTTTGGTTGCCAAATTAAGCTCGTGTGTTTACAAAAGGTTCGAAATCCATTTTAAACTATAGATTTTAGTCTAAGTATCCCTTTCACTCAAATGAACATCGCTACAGCAGTTCAAGCGTAGCAAATCCTGCAACGGGCACGCTGAGAACATTAACTGCAAACGGTTAACGTATTGTCCGGGAGAAGACTAACTATCCAGTCGCATTTTCACCCAATCATTCGGCCTCACACTTGTTGTCCCATTGGTAGTATAATCCAATACTATATTCTGTACACCGCATGCTCACTGATAATTCTGTTCAATAAGCACGTTTTAAGCTTATCTCGTTTTATCCAAGCTGAGACAACTGCTCGGTTAACTTCAGGACTGAAGGTTTCGATTGATTCATTTGAAATCAACGGATTCAAAGAGCACTTAGTTTACACCTGACTCAGCATATGCTTATTCAATTCAGATTTCATTATTGGAAAACATACCTATCTTTCAAGGTTTCTATCTAGTTCTTAAACACTGAGCCGGTTGTCCAATGGTCGTTCAGTTCAACAGTTCGGGCTTGTGATACTTCGGAATCCTCTTTAAGCTATGGCTTCTGTTCTAGCTTGACACTCGTGTGCGAAAAGGATTAGTTGAGATTATTTACTAATTGAAAATGCCTATTCTAGTATAAACCGAACACATATTAGATACTTTTGGTTCATGAGCTACTGAAACAAAATTTTAAGAAATCCAGTCTGACTGAATTTTGGTTTAAAAATAGATTTGAATTTCAACATTCTATCCCATTTAAGTTTATATTAAAACAATTAAACGTCCTAAAGATATTTCGCGATATGAAATGTCTTTGCGTAAGCATTTTGGAAAAAGCGAATTAAACCACGTGTGAAAAAATCTTTAGTTACGAATGCATCAAATGCTAAAGTCACCACAAACTTTGTCTGCTTTCCAATCGGTGATATATTTCGGAAGGAAAAAACATATTCACTGAAGAGTTCAATATTATTTCGCAAATGATAACTATACCAAATTAGAAAAAAATACTATAATATATTTCAAAAGAACCCCAAGCCGTAAGCTTTTCCCCTTTTTGCAGTAAATAATAGAGGAAGATTTTTTTTTTTTTGAAGCGAGAATTCCGAATGGGGAAATGTGACATCACTTAAACGCAAACTACCAGGCGTTCACATTAGCGTTAATTTGCATTTTAAATTGTAATTACTGTTAGTATCTCGAAATGATAGTTTCTAAAGTTAACTAAAGACTAATAATTTCATGTAAATATAATTTCATAAGAATTTTCAGTTCAATAAGACAAAAATTCGTTGAGTACAATTATGCTTTTATTTATGACTTCCGTATAAGTTTAAGGTGGTATTTAACTATTAGATTAAACTGAAAGATAGTTTTATTCGGGGAAAATTCCTTTTCCAGATGCAATCCATTTTCGCTTAAGGATTTATTTCAACAAAAGTAAAAAGCTACTTTTATCGATGAGCAATTGCATGGTATGTACAAATGATCAAGTGACTCGTTCGAACCACAACACTGTAACTTTGGTTGAGTTAATAAAACTTTTTTCAACTTTTCTGGTGTAAGCAAAAGAAAAGAGACTCGGGTCTAATCAGCTCTTGTGCAAAAAGTGTCAGGCAAACAATAGAAAAAGAATGATTAGGAATTTTAAAATGGATTTGGAATGGATTATAATTAGAAATAGATTTTAAGGAAACGTCAATATTTCTAGGAGTTCATTGTTAATATTAGCTTTTAAGATTAAATTTTTGTACCAATTTATTGAAGAGATCAATTCAATCACGATCAATAAAAGCGTTTCATTCACAGCAATAGAAATTTCAAATCTTGGTTGATTTTTATGTAATTCACAGAAATTTAACATTAAAATAAATGGTGTTTAAGTTTAGTCATACAATTAACTGCAATTATACTTGGAGTGGACAACATGTAGCATACTGTTGTTAAAGTGATAGGAGACAATTTGCATGAAATAAAGCAACTTTAGAGTTTGTTTACTACGTGTAATTAAAATATTAAGAAAAACTTAAAGCTTTATTTAAATTCACACATAAAGTTAAAAACTGAACTATAGTTTTTAGATGGCAAATATTCATTCGCATAGAAGTTTTGAGGGTTAGAGTAAAAATCTGAATCACACACTCTGAAATTGTTAATTTTAAAATAAATGATCAAACGTCATAAATTAAAGTTAACCACATTCGGCAAGTTTTGGTTTGTTTTGTATAATTTTGATTGTTCCATCACCTGGAACACTGAACCGCAAAGGTTAATACCTAATATATATATATATATATGGTAGAATCAAAATTGAATGTGTTTAGAATTATGTAAATAATTAAATGCCATGTATCTTTAAATAGTTGGATTATAATAAAAATTTTATTTAAAAAGGTCTTTTAAAACATTAAATTTAATTTCTAAAATTAAATGATAGATTTCAGGAGCCAATACAATTTTAACTGAACCGAGAAGTTTCTAAATTTTGAGCTCGCCTTATTAGATATGTATTACGGAAGTTGCGATGTACATCCGTCATACACTTCTCGGGGAAAGTTGAAATTTATTTGCTGCCTTTAGGTAATTCCGGATGCCCTAATTTTGAAGGAAAGGCTCTAAATTTCCGAGATCACAATTTCTGCCATATTTTGTTTCCAACCTCCATGAAAGAGCTGAACATCTATTCAACGAAAATGATGAAAGTGGAATTAGAACGACAATGAACAGTAGATCGCGGTGCAATTATTCCTAATCGACTGAAAGGTGCTGGCATTATGACAAGCCAACAAACAAAATCAAAACTTGTCGAACACGAAGTAATTGCTGTAATAAATTATACATTCGATTATCGGAAAGTGTTACATTTACGAGTCATCGCGCTATTCTTCTCTTCAGTGTAAGGATTCTGGAATACGAGAATTAATGCTAGAAATTTACGCCTCGTATTCAATTTTTGCTTAGACACTTGTCTTGACAAAATTTGTTTTAACTTGAAATTAATTTTTCACATTCGTACTGTAGGAATTAAAATGAATGTATCAAACTAAATTAAACTATTGATGTGGAAATTTAGTTTATAATCCTATAAAATAGTTGGTGAGAAATATTTGAACAAAATGTTGTGGAAGCCAATACTTGAACGAGCTTTGTAATGTTGATAATTTCTGTAGTGAATTTAAATTAGAATTAACATTGAGATTATATAGAATTGAAATTATATATATATTAAAGAATCCTTAGTCGTATGAAACAGTTAGTGTAAATTTAAGTTACTTATTGAACACAGAAAAATACCAAAGATTTAGCTTTCAGAAAATGTTAATAAAATGCACGAGATATATGAATGAGTTCTTTTATGAAAAAAATATATATTTGACTTTGTCGAATATGTTTATGATGATAGGATCAGATAAGTTTTTAAAACATAGCAATATGTTTTATACTAGTTGGTAAAGTGGGACTAGGATACGTTAAGAGTCAGGAAACCAATAAAAGTGGCGTTGTAATCGCACCTCTTCATATAAGAGTAATTTACTTACGTTTTTAACAAATAGCCATGAAGCTAATTTCTGAAGAAATGACTTCAAATGTACGGAATAATAATAATATTAAAAAAAATTAACATAGAAATTTAAAAAACAAGAGTAATAAAAATATTCGATTTATAAACATTGAATTGATAAAGTGCTTTAAGATAAAATCTTCATTATAGATTGCTTGATAGTGATTTATGTGCTCAACTGAATTCGATGTATTAACAGCATGGCAGTGCTTTTTGCAAAATAAAATGTCTTGATAAAAGTTGGTGTACAGAACACTATTTAAATTTCTCTTAGAATTCATGTATGAAATGTCAAGAAAGTAATTGTTACATTCATTATTTAGTGAAATTTAAGGAAGGTTTTAAATTAATTACATTTAATTTAAAATGATATTCGATATCAATTATGAAAATATATTCTGCACAACTCAAATGTGATGTGCAGATGACTTTGTTTACTAAAATATACGATTCTCTAAAAGTGTTAATACATATGTGTGTGCATTAAATCTGTTTAAATTCCGTAAATCTGTTACTGAGTTTCCGTACATGTGACGTGTTGTGGTTTTCGAACTGAAATTGCTCCATTGGAATATGTAAGTTGGAGGAGCACCTTGTTGTTGTTAGAAATACAATTAGAATTAGCTTGAATTTGTTCTGAAGATTTTTATTGAGTTATTTCTATGGGAATGCTGAATTTACAGAAGCTGCATGTGTCTACCAAATATCTTTTGTTTTTATGTAGTTTCTCTTGAAAAAGGCTCTCATCCACGGGTTGTGCTACTTTGACGTGGAGGTGGCACATGCAATACCCCTTGTACTCATATTTAATTTCATTGTAAGAAATATGTTTAGGGGGAGACGCAGTTTTTGTTTTGAAATATTTAATGAAAGACACTGATGTGAAGTTCATTAGCAGTGGACGTTTTGGTTTGTGGAATAGCTGAATTGTTCGCTTAAACATTGTGCGGTGTGAAGCAATATTCTTTCAATATGAATCCTTTTTAAATTGAAAAGTGAGGCTGTTTGGAAGAGCACTGTAATGGTGTTATATTTAAACTTGTGTTTTATTTTGCAAGGAGGTAAAAATGTATTTAGGGGGAGGCTGTATTAATTTCGATACTCGGATTCCAATGCTTCTAAATTAAATCGAGGGAGATGCGTTTCCTTAGATTTTATGCGAGCGTGCTTGCCTTCATGGGCTGTAAATTTAGACTTACCGAATGCAAGTTACAACGGCCTGTCCAACGTGTAGTTTGACAGCATCTCTGTTTCTCATCTAGAGTGCTGAACTCATCCAGTTGGTCTACCGTTATTAGTCGATCAGAATCGTATAAACACAATGAGTAAATTTGCGAAGGTACACTGTGTTGACGATCCAATGTGGGATTTAGTTTTAGCTGATGTTAAGACTTGATTTTATTATTCGGAAGAAGTACCATGCGTAATTTAATCTTCATTATACGGAGGTGGAAATAGGTTATTACTGACTTACAGTTTTTTGAAATTATTTATATAATGTACAGTATGTCCTGGTACCCTAAAGGGTTTGTTTTAGTCAATGTCCTTTTAAATATTCAGACTGTACTATTCTGTTCAGTATGTGTTGGCATTATTTCTTAAGTATCTATCATAGGGAGGTGAGATTATACTCTTTTAGGAAGAAGTTTAATTAAAACTGATGTGCTGAGGAGAAAATTTCTTCAAAAATGTTATTTGAAGGAAATGGTACTTTTGACGAATTTTATTCAAACGCGCTCACATTTTATATAAATATACTGTGTTTCTGTAGTGGACTTGTAATTGTGGAATAGGCTATTAAATATTTTTAATACGGATTTAATATTCTTATGCATAAGATGGCATTATATTATTCAGTTTACTTACTGTACACGAAGATTTAATTTTTAGGGTGAGGGTTGTCATTTGTTCCGAAGAATATTCAACTATGTTATATATGGGGAGGTGAACAACAGTAATTGTACGGATTTAATTGGAAGAGGTAGATATTTCATAAATATATTGTGTGTGTTGTTGGTCTTATACGGAGAATGCTTGGAATAAATGTTTTTATCAGCTGCAGCTGATAAAAATCGTGGTATTATAACTGATCTTGCATTATATACAGATTCTTACAGGAAGGTGTTTTTTTTTCTTTAGAGGACACCCCAATTCAAATTTTGTATTAAGTTTGAATTCATACTACAAAATATACGAATCACGGAGGCATGTTGCTTGAGGGGCGCATTGGAGTTACCATTTTATGAAAGTTTATTGTTCAGGAATATCTTGTATGGAATTTACCTTCAGGTAATATTCTTTCTTTCATTCATTCTCTGGTGGTTGCACAGGGTGGTGCGTGCACTTTGCTAGCTATTCTCGTATTTTATTTTCTATGGTGAATAAATATAATTTAAGGAAGTGTTTTAGTCAGTTCATTAAAACAGTTATTTTTGATGTTTGAGGGGAATCATTATTCGTCCGATCAGAAAATCTTTGAATTGATTGTTAGCATAATGATTATGCCGATTAGATATAAACGAGGAGAGTAAACTCTTGTTTTACAATCATTTACAGATGGTACAGTGCAGATGAATGTGTCGACGGTATTGTATTATTTCTAATTGAGGTGGAACTCTATATTTATTGGAGGATTTTCGAGCTTTTTTTCTAGCAATTTGAAAATGGGAAATATAAATGAATTATAAATATACAGTTATATCATGGTTAAATATATGATAAAGTTTTCTGAAGAGTATTTCTAAAAAAATTTTCCTAAAGACTATTTATCCTTGGCAGATATTATTCTAAATTTCTTTCGTTTACAAGGAATGTACTCTGTTCTGAAGAATAAGTTGGTGATATAATAAAGAGAAATACAAAATTTTATAAGGAGGTAGAATAATTTTTATTTAAAGGGAGGCTAGATTGAATTTAGTTCTTCAAGAAAGATTGAAAGAAAAAAAATGAAATTCAGGAGGCTTGAAGTTCTAAGAGGGAGTTTAGATATTCGTTGCTTATGTTGAAGTTCTAAGTCAGAACTTTGCTTTTAATTCCTTTTGTTGAATTTAATTAATTTAAATTACTTTGATTTTAATTCATTTTGTTGAAGTTCTAAGTCAGAACTTCGCTTTTAATTCCTTTTGTGCTATTTTTAAGGAAAAATTGTCTTTAGATAATATGTTTAGAGGTGGCTTTTTAATGTACGTTCGGGGGTCGCATTTGTGTTGATGAGGAGGTTGACTTGTAATATAGAAGCATAGCTGTCAATCGAATATACACGCGTGCAAAAGTTAATATGTTAATATGGTGGTGGCTTTAGAATGTTTGGAGGTGTTGTTATTTTTCAAATAATAAGGTCTTTTGTGGAGGTTGCTTTAAAATGTTTGGAGGTGTTGTTATTTTTCAAATAATAAGGTCTTTTGTGGAGGTGGCTTTAAAATGTTTGGAGGTGTTGTTATTTTTCAAATAATAAGGTCTTTTGTGGAGGTGGCTTTAAAATGTTTGGAGGTGCTGTTATTTTTCAAATAATAAGGTGGTCTTTTGTGGAGGTAGCATTAGAATTTTGATGTATAGTTTGCATTAAAATATTCAAGCGCAGGTGACACTAGAATAAACATTTGGAGGTTATAATAGAATACTGATGCCAAGGTGGTTTTAAAATGATGTTGCTAAGGTGCAATAAGCATCCAAATGCAAAGATTGCATTAGTATATACATTCTTAGTTTGAACTTTTCTTTTAATTCCTTTAGTTGAAGTTCTAAGTCAGAACTTTGTTTATAATTCCTTTTGTTGAAGTTCTAAGTCAGAACTTTTCTTTTAATTCCTTTTGTTGAAGTTCTAAGTCAGAACTTTTCTTTTAATTCCTTTTGTTGAAGTTCTAAGTCAGAACTTTTCTTTTAATTCCTTTTGTTGAAGTTCTAAGTCAGAACTTCGCTTTTAATTCCTTTTGTTCTATTTTTAAGAAAAAATTGTCTTTAGATAATATGTATAGAGGTGGCTTTTTAATGTACGTTCGGGGGTCGCATTTGTGTTGATGAGGAGGTTGACTTGTAATATAGAAGCATAGCTGTCAATCGAATATACACGCGTGCAAAAGTTAATATATTAATATGGTGGTGGCTTTAAAATGTTTGGAGGTGTTGTTATTTTTCAAATAATAAGGTCTTTTGTGGAGGTGGCTTTAAAATGTTTGGAGGTGTTGTTATTTTTCAAATAATAAGGTCTTTTGTGGAGGTGGCTTTAAAATGTTTGAGGTGTTATTTTTCAAATAAGGTCTTTTGTGGAGGTGGCTTTACAATGTTTGGAGGTGCTGTTATTTTTCAAATAATAAGGTGGTCTTTTGTGGAGGTAGCATTAGAATTTCGATGTATAGTTTGCATTAAAATATTCAAGCGCAGGTGACACTAGAATAAACATTTGGAGGTTATAATTGAATACTGATGCCAAGGTGGTTTTAAAATGAAGTTGCTAAGGTGCAATAAGCATCCAAATGCAAAGATTGCATTAGTATATACATTCTTAGTTTGAACTTTTCTTTTAATTCCTTTTGTTGAAAATCTAAGTCAGAACTATTCTTTTAATTCCTTTTGTTGAAGTTCTAAGTCAGAACTTCGTTTATAATTCTTTTTGTTGAAGTTCTAAGTCAGAACTTCGTTTATAATTCTTTTTGTTGAAGTTCTAAGTCAGAACTTCGTTTATAATTCCTTTTGTTGAAGTTCTAAGTCAGAACTTCGTTTATAATTCCTTTTGTTGAAATTCTAAGTCAGAACTTCGCTTTTAATTCCTTTTGTTCTATTTTTAAGAAAAAATTGTCTTTAGATAATATGTATAGAGGTGGCTTTTTAATGTACGTTCGGGGGTCGCATTTGTGTTGATGAGGAGGTTGACTTGTAATATAGAAGCATAGCTGTCAATCGAATATACACGCGTGCGAAATTTAATATGTTAATATGGTGGTGGCTTTACAATGTTTGGAGGTGTTGTTATTTTTCAAATAATAAGGTCTTTGTTGAGGTTGCTTGTTTGGAGGTGTTGTTATTTTCAAATAATAAGGTCTTTTGTGGAGTGGCTTTAAAATGTTTGGAGGTGTTGTTATTTTTCAAATAATGTCTTTGTGGAGGTGGCTTTACAATGTTTGGAGGTGGTGTTATTTTTCAAATAATAAGGTCTTTTGTGGAGGTGGTTTTACAATGTTTGGAGGTGCTGTTATTTTTCAAATAATAAGGTGGTTCTTTTATGGAGGTAGCATTAGAATTTCGATGTATAGTTTGCATTAAAATATTCAAGCGCAGGTGACACTAGAATAAACATTTGGAGGTTATAATAGAATACTGATGCCAAGGTGGTTTTAAAATGAAGTTGCTAAGGTGCAATAAGCATCCAAATGCAAAGATTGCATTAGTATATACATTCTTAGTTTGAACTTTTCTTTTAATTCCTTTTGTTGAAAATCTAAGTCAGAACTATTCTTTTAATTCCTTTTGTTGAAGTTCTAAGTCAGAACTTTGTTTATAATTCCTTTTGTTGAAGTTCTAAGTCAGAACTTCGCTTTTAATTCCTTTTGTTCTATTTTTAAGAAAAAATTGTCTTTAGATAATATGTATAGAGGTGGCTTTTTAATGTACGTTCGGGGGTCGCATTTGTGTTGATGAGGAGGTTGACTTGTAATATAGAAGCATAGCTGTCAATCGAATATACACGCGTGCAAAAGTTAATATGTTAATATGGTGGTGGCTTTAGAATGTTTGGAGGTGCTGTTATTTTTCAAATAATAAGGTGGTCTTTTGTGGAGGTAGCATTAGAATTTTGATGTATAGTTTGCATTAAAATATTCAAGCGCAGGTGACACTAGAATAAACGTTTGGAGGTGATAATAGAATACTGATGCCAAGGTGGTTTTACAATGAAGTTGCTAAGGTGCAATTAGAATCCAAATGCAGAGAATGCATTAGTGTATACATTCTTAGTCAGAACTTCGCTTTTAATTCCTTTAGTTGAAATGACTAAGCTTTTAAGTCCTTTAGTTGACTTTACTTTTAATTTCTTTTTTATGTTCCAAGTGAGGACTTCATTTTAAATTCCTTTTTAGAGTTCTCACTGAACTCGTGAATTATTTTTTATTTCCCTTTATTTAGCTAAATTCTAAGTATTTTTATAAATGTAAATATAAATGCACACACATAGTTTTGTTATGGTATAGTTCCTGGATTTATTTAAATTGTAGTATGTTTTTGTTAATAGCATATACCAATGTAAAAACTATATTTTTGACTATTATGTATAGCCACATAGAACTCTGATTTTCATTATTACTTTGCTGTTTATTGAGATTTAGCTATATGTACTGCTTTATCTTTAAGTTCGTTTTCTGTAAATTTTTATATTCACAAATATTATGCAGTGTTAAGTGTATTTTGTGCATCAATACTATTAATCATCATGTAGTTCAAAAGTTGTTTAATAAATTTTTGTAGGTTACTAAAAATCTGAATCACAAACTCTGAAATAGTTAATTTTAATGATGAAATGTTAATGACTGTTAATTTTAATGATAGATGTTAATTTTAATGATGAAACGTCTTTAACTACATTCGGCAAGTTTTGGTTTGTGTTAAATAATTTAAAACCTAATATATCAAACAAAATTAAATGCGTTTAAAGATAAGAATAATTTAAATAGTTAAACGCCTCGTTTCTTAAATGGTTGGTAATAAAAATTTTATTAAAAAATGTCTTTTTATAAAATATGAAAGTCAGTTCAATTTCTAAAATTAAATGATAGTTTTAATAGATATATAAGGATACAATACAATTTTAACTGAACCGGGAAGTTTCTAAATTTTGAGCTCACCTTATTACATATGTATTACGGAAGTTGCGATGTACGTCCGTGATACACTTCTCGGAGAAAGTTGAAATTTATTTGTGTGCTTTAGTTAAAATATTCCGGATACTTTAATGTTCTAATTTCGAAGGAAAGGCTCAGAATTTTCGAGGACTAAGATCACAATTTCTGTCATATTTAGTTTCCAGCCTCCATGAAACAGCTGTCAGATCCTTTCAATAACTTTCGACTAAGTTGTTGAAAGTGTAATCCGAACGACTATGAACAGTAGATCGCGATCTAATTTTTCTTAATCGGCTAAAAGGTGGTGGCATTAAGACTAGCCAACAAACAAAATCAAAACCTGCCGAACACGAAGTAGTTGCTGTAGTAAATTATACTTCATTAAATGAGAATTCCTTTTGTTGAAATTCTAAGTGAGAGGTGACAGTAGAATATACGTCCCAAGTGTGAACTCCACTTTAAATTCCTTTTTTGAGTTCTCATTCATCTCGTGAATAATTCTTGTCTTCTATTTATTTAGCTAAATCCTATAGCTTTAGAAATGTAATTATAAATGTGCACATACATACTGTGGTGATGGTATAGTTTCTGTATTTAAATTGTATTATGTTTTGGTAATTGCATATCGATGTAAAAACTTACGATTATTATGTATAACCACATAGAACTATGGCTTATATTATTACTCTGCTGTTTGATATAATTTAGTAATATGTATTGCTTCATCTTTTAAGTTTGTGATTTATATGTTCATAAAGATTGTGTTGTATCAATCCTAACTAAAAATTGCCATGTATTTCAAAAGAAGTTTATTAATAAATGTTCGTAACCATTATGTTTGCTATATTTTTTCTTCTCAAATTATTGCTCACATTTGTTTAACGATAGATTTGAAATTATTCACATATTTAGAACAAGAATTGTCAAAAAAATTTTTTTACAATTTTTAAAGCAATACATTAAAGGAGAAATATTTCTTGGGCTAAAACCTAATTTTTCCTACAAATGTCAAACTATTCAAAATGTTATCAGAGGAATACGCTTATAGAAATCAATGCTCCAAGAAATGAGCATACCATCTCTTTTCGAAAATTCTCCTAAACTGAAAAAAATGATCAGTTCTGTATGCTTTACAAATTAATTCTCGTGTAAAATGTTGATGACCTTGATAAATCATTGAAATAGGCCCGTGATTTATTTTTAAAATTTAAGTTTCGTTTCAATTGGTTCTATTTTGGACCTGGCGCCGAAAAATCTAATGTTAAGCATGCATTTTGTAATGATTGAAAGTTCATTTTAATCCATAACTTGCTGTAAACAAATATGCATGAAACTAAAATGAGATAAGAAGTTTCCACCAAAGTCCAAGAAAGAGGATTATCTATTGGGTCTAAATAAAGTTATTTCAGTTTAATGTCCATGATACTGTGTGTTTGTAAAACACCCTGTAGAGAAGCACACGGTTTTATTGTTTAAAATAGAGAATGAACAAACTATTCTGTTTGTCCACACAAAGAATCTTCTTCATTTTACTCTTCGCAAGACTTATCATTAAATTTATTAGTTGTAATCCTAAATTCGCTTGGGAGAAACGAGTCTCATCAGTTTTAGTAAATTGGCAATTTCATTGGAATCAATGTTAGTAAATTTTTACTGTGCCATGTTCAGTTTGAACAATTATTTTCAGCCTAATATAAAACAATACAATCTTCAATATATAATTCCGGTTTATAAAAATTAATATCCTGAAAACGTGTCTACACTTAAATTTTAGTGAAACATCGGGGGAATTTGAATTCAATTTTTAAGTTTATTATTGGCAAAGTATTTCGGAAATGCAATTTTTATTTACAATTTTCTTTAACTTGATTAAAGTAGGTAAACGATGCTGACGTGAAATTGTTAGTTATTTTACATATTATCAACCAATTTGCCTTGAGCTACAGATAAAGGGAAAAAATATTTGCCCTGTGGTAAGCTACTGAGGTATCACAGAAAGTTATTTCACAATATTTGACAGCGTTGTAAAAATGCAATAAAAAGAACACCGAAATATTACGGCATAAAAATTACTTATTGATGTTTATTTTTGCTTAAAAGTGCTTTGTTATGTTAAGATAATTTTATACATTTAACACACACAAATATGAAAATAAAATAATACGTGTTATACATGATATCTAGCTAAATGGAACATGTATATGGCAGTACTTTTACTTTAAAGCAAGAATTTCAAATTTAAAAAATATATTTTTTAAAATGTATCCACTTTAAATGCCCTATGTACTGCATAATTGAACTAAAAACTTTTCATTGTAATATTACGTGAATAAGTGCTACAGCATGTAAAATTGCCGTAATTATGAGACGAAAAGGCACTGAATTGGTTATCTTTTTTGCCTTTTGTTCAACAGTCCTCAGGTTCGAATCTGGTTAACAAAAGCCATGCAGCATCGAAACTACTACTGAATTCAGTTTCTTCTAAATTGGGAAAATAATTTTTTAAAAATTACACGTAAATGTGTGTGTGTTTTTCTAGACAAATGATGTTAATGCAATCGTTGTGCTATTTTGAAACTGAAGTCTTTCTAGTCTCAATTAAAATGAGAAGTATATCGAGATATCTTATTGTGGTTGTATTTTCCAGATTATCTTTTATTTATTTCTGATAGCTATCAAACAATATTAGTGATATATATTAGCCTTCAGCAATAGGTTTCCAATAGAGGGTGAATAATTACTTGAAAAAAAACTGTTCCATATATGCCTCCATCAGACATATAAAAGAGCTGGCGCAAATACTCATTTAGGGTATTGCAACGACCCTCTCTCGAAAATAAAGGTGTCAAAAGACACCATAATTTATTAAAACCTTTTTAAAAATAATGGTATATAAATACATCCATAAAATAATACTCTTTTTCTTATAAAATATCTGTGTTTCCATGTCAATTATTGACATATAAAGAGTCCGGAAAATATACATTAATATGTAGATTTTTTCTTTTTAAGATGTATCCCCAATCGAGTGTGGTGCAGGTCTGTTAGGTGAGTTTTGTGGAGTTAAAGAAATAAATGACAAAGCGACAAGCACGCCACCTGTGTGGACTCCTTTCTGGAATAATTGTTTTTGATGCGGTCGCCATGCATTTTAAAGTTATTTGTGTAAGTTATTGCTACTGTGTAACGTAAAATGGAGCCATAAAAGCGGTGGGCTTGTAGGCTCCTGGGTACCAAATATAAATAGTTTTATTTTTTTAATGCTTGTTATATTACAGATAACTTGTCAACTGCAAAATGCGATAGCAATCTTTTATTTATACCAATTATAATAATATTCCCTGCTAATTATGGAATTAAAAACAAGCCGGAAAATACATATTGATATACATTATTTTTTCTTCTCAAAAAAAAAAAAAACCAGAAGTGTGTGGTAGCGAGTTTTTTTGGAGCGAACCTATGATAATTTGACTAGCACGCCACCCGAGTTGATTTCCTAGTTTTTATAACCGTCCCTATATAAACTTTAAGGCCATTTTCCTACGTTCATCCCCACTGTAACTTCGAACGGAGCAATAAAAGCGGTGAAACTGCATGCTCTTGTCTACCAATAATAAACTATTCCAATTTTATATAATATTAAAGAAAGCTTGTCTACTGCAAATTTTGATCGTGTGTGTCCATATATTATAAATAATTTTAATAGTATTTTATGAATATTTAAACACAGGCTGGACAATGTATAAAATGTTATATTTTCTTTGTAAAATGTTACTCCAGCTGAATATGGTACACGTCTGTTCTGTTAGGTGAGTTTAGTGGAACGAACCTAACAAATGACAAATTAGATCACTATGACATCACCCGAGTTGACTCCTTAGTGGAATAATTGCTTTTATTGCCGTCGCTATAAATTTTAAAATCCTTTTTGAAAGTTTGTCACCACTATAAATGTGAGTGGACCAATAAAAGTGGTGCCCCTTTAACTTTTTGTTTACCAAAAATAAAAGATTCTAATTTTTTTTTATAATATTCTTTAATGATACACAAATAGCTTGTCTACTGAAAAATGCGATAGTAGTCATTCATTTATGATGATTATATTAATTTTTCATTATAATTAAGAAATTGAAAACAGGCTGGACAATCAATTTTAATATGTATATAACTATTTAAAAATGTATCAAAAATGTATCGCCAGCTGAGGGTAGTACGTGTCTGTTAGGTGAGCTAAGTAGAGCGATTAGAAGAAATAACGTGACTAGAACGACAACCGAGTTTACTCCTAAGCGAAATAATTGCTTTTATGGCTATCTCTATAAATTTTAAAGCCATTTTTTTATAAACTCTTCACCACTGAAACTGTGCAATAGAAGAAATGCTACTGCACTTGTTAACCAAAAATTAACTAGTTTTTTTCATATTTGTGATGCTAGGAAACTCTTGTCTACTGCAAATTTCGATATTAATCATACATTTTTACAAACTACAATATTATTCCTTATAAATTTTGGGCATATAAACAGGCCGGACAATGAATCTTAATTTGTAGGTTTGATCTCTTGAAAATGCACATACGACGTGGAAAAAAAAAATACGTCGGGATTCCAAATCGCTACCTTTCGAATATCAGAACTGCTCCCAAAGAAAGCTAGGAGATATCAGCCAATGATAATAAATGTTACTAAGTTGCTAATTAAATAACAAACAGATGTGTTACTAAATAAATAAATGCTACTATGTTTTATAACTTGATCGGCGCATTTTATGTATATCCATTAAAAAAATTAAATAAATAAATAATTCAATTTGATTCAGCTACATTGTTAAATTTCAGTCAACTTTTTTAATGCCAAATTGTACGATTAGGCTATTTATGACATTGAAATATCAATAGATTATGAAGAAGGATCTCGGTTCGATTCATGTGTCCGTTGAATTAGGCGTCTAATTTAGCACTTTTACAGTGCGCCGTCATATTTCATGCATCTTACATAAGATGAATGAGGTTCTTCTTTAAACTTTCACGAATTTTTACTAATTCACGTGTAAATTACTTATTTACATAGATTTGAATTTAATTTTTCGAGGGCACATTTCCGATGTTTCAGTTGTGTACGACTCTTTCCTTTATGCCTTAGGATTTTTCCCATGTGTGCTTTTAACTATGTAGTAGTGATTTAGACACGATATTACACGTATCACAGTAAAATTACGTAAATTACAGTTCTAAAATCTTAGTACGTTAGGTAGAAGTTACTGGGTTCGATTCCAGGTACCGTTGGAATAAGCATCACATTTGGCAATTTGGCATTGTGCATGCCTTCTTTATGAGTCTTGAAGGGAAAAATATAATCTGTATTTAAACACATTTTGATTACGTAATTTTACCACCAAAGGTCAGCATGTTCTTTGACTTATTAGGACAAGGGCGTTGTTCCGATATTTCAGTTTTGTAACACTATTTTTTTTATATTTTGTCAGATTTTTCATCGTGTGATACGAATTAGCACGTCCGACTGTAATAGTTTGCAAATTATGGTGTTAAAACATTAGTTCTTTAGGTAGGAGACTCTGTGTATGTGGGTTCAATTCCTAATAACGTCGAAACAATCGGTGTATTTGGGACTTTTGCTTTGGGCATGCATGTTCTGTACAGCTGAAATTTAGCTTCTGCTTTTAATCTTTCTTTGACGACACAATTTTAACCACGAATAGATATTCCCTCCTTATTCCCATTCAAGAAGACATTAAGATTTGCATGCCGTTTTATTATTTTTGTTATTTTGTTGGATTTCTAACTCTATGTTATGAATTCAGAAGCTCGTACAGAAAGATAACGCCGTGTTAATTCTGTAATACGAGAGGCAGAAATTTCTGAATTCGATTCTGGATAACATTTAAGTACGTGTCGCATTTGATAATTTTGCATTGCGTTTGCTTGCTTTGTACAGTCTGAAAGGAAAAAAAACCGTCCGCTTTTAAACTTTATTTGATTTCACAATTTTAAGTGTGAATAAGTGACACCATGCTCTTCGACTTAATCAGTAAAGGGCGCTACAGAAGTACGGAGGCTACTAACAAATTTTAGAACGATTTCGGGGCCATTTAATTAATGTTTGAAATACAACGACTATTTTTTAAATGTTTGATTTGAGTCTTTTTTCTGGACTCTTAGTCTGCATTGTAATTTCCATGATAGAAAGGTTTTTAGTAAATTTCAGGGGGCATTGCTCTTTATTCATTTTCCACTACTTTCCAGAGTCTATCTATCTTGGTTGGTTTGCATTTAGAAAGAGTTCTTTTTAACAGAACAAAAGCACAATAGTCCATATTTGAAACGTACGAAACGAACACAAAATTGATTTTTATATTGGGGGTGATTAGGAAATTTTAGCTGTCAAGTGATGTCTGGCACCAAACTGAATCTTGTAGATCAGACTGTTGCGATCATTTTCATACATAAATATTTAAGATCCTATGGTTGGAATCGGTGCATTCCTCAATTTTTCTAAAATCCAACCAAAAAGACACAAAAATTTTAATTCTTAAAAAAAGGTGTGATTAGTTCATATTAGGTAACTAGAAATGTCTGGAACCAAACTAAATCTTGTAGAGGAGACTGTTGCGAACATTTTGGTGTATTAATATTTTTGATCCCATGGTTGAAGTCATAACTCTCCTCAATTTTTTAGAATACAATCAAAAAGACGCATAATTGATTTTTATATTGGGTGATTAGGACATTTTAGCTATCAAGTGATGTCTGGCACCAAACTGAATATTGTAGAGGAGAATGTTGCGAAAATTTTGATGTATTAATATATAAGATGCTATTGTTTGAGTCATAACATTCCTCAATTTTCTAAATTCCAACCAATAAAACATAAGTATTTGAATTCTTAAAAAAGAGGGGTCGTGATTAGGTCATTTAAGGCAGCTAAAAATGTCTGGAGCCAAACTAAATCTTGTAGAGGAGTCTGTTGGGAACATTTTGATGATTTAATGTTTAAGATCCTATGGTTGGAGACGGTGCACTCCTTAATTTTCTAAAATCCAACCAAAAACACACAAGAATTTGAATTCTTAAAAATGGGTGTGGTTGCGTGATTAGGTCATTTTAGGCGTCTAAAAGTATCTGGAGCCAAACTAAAGCTTGTAGAAGAAACTGTTGCGAACATTTTGATTAATTAATGTTTAAGATCCCATGGTTGGAGACATAACACTCTTCAATTTTTAAAAAACAAACAAAAAGACAAAAAATTGATTTTTATAGGTGGATGGCGGGTGATTAGGACATTTTAGGTGTCAAGATATGTCTGGCACCAAACTGAATCTTGTAAAGGAGATAGTTGCGAACAATTTGATGTATTAATATTTAAGTTCCTATGGTTGGATTCGGTGCACTCCTCATTTTTTCTAAAATCCAACCAAAAAGAAACAAGAATTTGAATTGTTAAAAAATTGGGGGGGCGTGATTAGCTTATATTAGGCGTGTAGAAATGACTGGAACCATGCTATATCTTGTAGATGACACAGTTGTGAACATTTTGATGTATTAATATTTAAGATCCCATAGTTGCATTCATAAAACTCCTCAATTTTTTTAAATACAATCAAAAAGACACAAAATTGATTTTTATAGTGGGGGTGATTAGGACATTTGATCTGTCAAGAAATGTCTTGAACCAAACTGAATCTTGTAGAAGTAACTGTTGCAAACATTTTGATGTATTGATATTTAAGATCTTATGGTTGGAGCCGGTGCACTCCTCAATTTTCTAAAATCCATTCAAAAAGACACAAAAATTTCAATTCTTAAAAAAAGGGGGGTGATTTGGTCATTTTTGGGGACAAGAAATATCTGGAACCAAATTGAATCTCATAGTGGACACTGTTGCAAACATTTTGTTGTATTAATATTTAAGATCTCATGGTTGCAGTCAAAACACTCCTCAATTTTATTAAAAATACAATCAAAAAAGACACAAAATTTTGAACTCTTAAAAAGGAGGGGTGATTAGGTCATATTAGGCGAATAGAAATGTCTGGCACCAAAGTGTATCTAGTAGAGGAGACTATTGCGATCAATTTGATGTATTGATTTTTAAGATCCTATTGTTGGAAACGGAGCACTACTCAATTTTTTAAAATCGCACCAACAAGACTCAAAAATTGAGGTTTTAAAAACGGGGGTTGATTAGGACATTTTAGACGACTAGAGATGATTGGGTAAAGACTGAATCATGAAGAGTAGACTGTTGCGAACAATTTGATGAATTAATGTTTAAGATCCCATGGTTGGAGTCGTATCAATCCTCAATTATCGAAAATCCCATCATTAAGACACAAAAATTGAATTTCTTAAAAAGTTGGGAGGGGGCTGATTAGGAGATTTTTGAAGACTAGAGATGTCTGGAACCCAACTGAATCTTGTAGAGGAGACTGTTGCAAACAATTTGTTGTATTAATATTTTATATCCTATGGTTTAAGTTGTATTACACCTCAATTATCTAACAGCCTACAAAAAATACCCAAAAATTTGTATTCTTAAAAAGGTGGAGGTGCCTGAATAGGTCTTTTTTAAAAGGATAGAATTGTCCGGAGCCAAACTAAATGTTATAGTGGAGACTCTTGCGAACATTTTGGTGTATTAATATTTAAAATACCATGGTTGCAATCATAACACTCCTCAATTTTTGAAAAGAAGCAAAAGATACAAAATTGATTTTTATAGTTGGATGGCGGATGATAAGGAGATTTTAGGTGTTACAATATGTCTGGCACCAAACTGAATCTTTTAGAGGATATTGTTGCGAACATTTTGATGTATTAATATTTAAGTTCCTATGGTTGGAGTCGGTGCTCTCCTCAATTCTCTAATATCCCACCAAAAAGACACAATAATTTGAATTCTTAAAAAAGGGGTCACGTGATTAGCTCATATTAGGCGAATAGAAATGTCTGGAACCAAACTAAATCTTGTAGATGACACTTTTGTGAGCATTTTAATGTATTAATATTTAAGATTCCTATCGTTGGAGTCAGTGCACTCCTCAATTTTTAAAATCCACCAAAAAGACCCAATAATTTGAATTCTTAAAAAAATGGGGAGGCGTGTTTAGCTCATATTAGGCGTGTCAGAAATGCCTGGCACCAAAGAGAATATTGTAGAGGAGACTGTTGCGAACATTTTCATGTATTGATATTTAAGATCCTATGGTTGAAGTCGGTGCACTCCTCAATTTTCTAAAATCCAACCAAAAAGAGACAAAAATTTTAATTCTTAAAAAAGGGGATGATTAGTTCATATTAGCTAACTAGAAATGTTAGGAACCAAACTAAATCTTGTAGATGACACTTTTGTGAACATTTTAAAGTATTAATATTTAAGATCCCATGGTTGCAGTCATAACACTCCTCAATCTTTGAAAATACAATCAAAAAGACAAAAAATTGATTTTTATATAGGGTTGATTAGGACATTTTAGCATTCAAGTGATGTCTGGCACCTAACTGAATATTGTAGAGGAGAATGTTGCGAAAATTTTAATGTATTAATATTTAAGTTCCTATGGTTGGATTCGGTGCACTCCTCATTTTTTCTAAAATCCAACCAAAAAGAAACAAGAATTTGAATTCTTAAAAAAGGGGAATGCGGGATTAGGTCATTTTAGGCAGCTAAAATTATCTGGAGCCAAACTAAATCTTGTAGAGGAGACTGTTGCGAACATTTTGATGAATTAATTTTTAAGATCCTATGGTTAGAGTCTGTGCACTCCATTATTTTCTAAAATCCAGTAAAAAACAGACAAGAGTTTGAATACTAACTAAAAATGTATGAAGACAAACTAAAAATGGGTGTGGGGCGTGATAAGGCATTTTAGGCGACTAAAAGTCTCTGGAGCCAAACTAAATCTTGTAGAGGAGACTTGCGAACATTTTGATGAATTAATGTATAAGATCCCTTGGTTGGAGGCATAACACTCTTCAATTTTTAAAAAACAACCAAAAAGACAAAAAATTGATTTTTATAGGTGGATGGCGGGTGATCAGGACATTTTAGGTGTTAAGATATGTCTTGCACAAAACTGAATCTTGTAGAGGAGACTGCTGTGAACATTTGGATGTATTAATATTTAAGATCATATGGTTTAAGTTTAGCACTCCTCAATTTTCTAAAAGACCAAAAGCCACAAAAATTTGTATTCTTAAAAGGGTGGGTGGCTGATTAGGTCCTTTTAAGGCAAGAAATTTCTGGAGCCAAACTAAATGTTATAGAGGAGACTGTTGCGAACATTTTCATGTATTAATATTTAAGATCCTAATTTTAGAGTCTTAACACTCCTTAATTTTCTAAAATTCAACCAAAAAGACACAAGAATTCTAATTCTGAAAAATTGGGGTGGGGCGTGATTAGGTCATTTTAGGCGACTAAAAATGTACGGAGACAAACTAAATGTTATAGAGGAGACTATTGCGAACATTTTGGTTTATTAATATTTTAGATACCATGGTTGCAGTCATAACACTCCTCATTTTTTTTTAAAACACAATCAAGAAGACACAAAATTGATTTTTATAATGGGGGTCATTAAGACATTTTAGCTCTCAAGAGAAATCTGGCACCAAATTGAATCTTGTAGTGGAGACTGTTGCGAACATTTTAATGCATTTATATTTAAGATCCTATGGTTGGAGACGGTGCACTCCTCAATTTTCTAAAATCGCACCAACAAGACGCAAAAATTGAGTTTTTAAAAACGGGAGCCGATTAGGACATTTTAGAGGACTAAAGATGATGGGGAACACACTCAATCATGTAGATTAGACTGTTGCGAACATTTTGATGTATTAATGTTTAAGTTTCTATGGTTGGAGGCGGTGCTCTCCTCCATTCTCTAATATCCCACCAAAAAGACACAATAATTTGAATTCTTAAAAAAGGTGGGACGTGATTAGCTCATATTAGGCGGCTAAAAATGTCTGGAACCAAAGTAAATCTTGTAGATGACACTTTTGTGAACAATTTAAAGTATTAATATTTAAGATCCCATGGTTGCAGTCAAAACACTCCTCAATCTTTTAAAATACAATCAAAAAAACACAAAATTGATTTTTATGTTGGGGTGATTAGGACATTTTAGCTGTCAAGTGATGTCTGGCACCAAACTGAATATTGTAGAGGAGAATGTTGCGAACATTTTCATGTATTGATATTTAAGATCCTATGGTTGGAGGCGGTGCTCTCCTCCATTCTCTAATATCCCACCAAAAAGACACAATAATTTGAATTCTTAAAAAAGGGGGGACGTGATTAGCTCATATTAGGCGGCTAAAAATGTCTGGAACCAAAGTAAATCTTGTAGATGACACTTTTGTTAACATTTTAATGTATTAATATTTAAGATCCCATGGTGTCAGTCATAACACCCCTCAATCTTTTAAAATACAATCAAAAAGACACAAAATTGATTTTTGTAGTGGGGGTGATTAGGACATTTTAGCTGTCAAGTGATGTCTGGCACCAAACTGAATATTGTAGAGGAGAATGTTGCGAACATTTTCATGTCTTGATATTTAAGATCCTATGGTTGGAGTCGGTGCACTCCTCAATTTTCTAAAATCCAACCAAAAAGACACAAAAATTTGAACTCTTAAAAAGGAGGGGTGATTAGGTCATTTTAGGTGCCTAGAAATGTCTGGAGCCAAACTAAATCTGGTAGAAGAGTCTGTTTTGAACATTTTGATGTAATTATATTTAAGATCCCATGGTTGGAATCATAAGACTCCTCAATTTTCTAAAATCCAGTAAAAAACAGACAAGAATTTGAATTCTTAAAAATGGGAGTGGGGCGTAATAAGGTCATTTTAGGCGACTAAAATTGTCTGACGTCAAATTAAATCTTGTAGAGGACACTGTTGCGAACATTTTGATGAATTAATATTTAAGATCCTATGGTTGGAGTAGGTGCACTCCTCAATTTTCTAAAATCCCATCATTAAGACACAAAAATTGAATTGTTAAAAAGGGGGGAGGGGCTGATTAGGACATTTTAGAAATCTAGAGATATCTGGGTCCAGAATGAATCTTGTAGAGGAGACTGTTGCAAACAATTTGTTGTATTAATATTTAACATCATATGGTTTAAGTTTTAGCACTCCCCTCAATTATCTAACCTCCGACAAAAAGACACAAAAATTTTTATTCTTAAAAGGGGTGATGGCTGATTAGGTCATTTTAAAAGGCTAGAAATATCCAGAGCCAAACTAAATGTTATAGAGGAGACTGTTGCGAACATTTTGATGTATTAATATTTAAGATCCTATGGTTGGATTCGGTGCACTCCTCAATTTTCTAAAATCCAACCAAAAAGATACAAGAATTTGAATTCTTAAAAATGGGTGGAGGGCGTGATTACGCCATTTTAGCCGGCTAAAAATGTCTAAAGGCAAACTAAATATTATAGAGGAGACCATTGCGAATATTTTGATGAATTAATATTTAAAATCCTATGGTTGGAGGCATAACACTCTTCAATTTTTAAGAAACAACCAAAAAGACACAAAATTGATTTTTATAGGTGGATGGCGGGTGATTAGGACATTTTAGGTGTTAAAATATGTCTGGCACCAAACTGAATCTTGTAGAGGAGATTGTTGCGAACATTTTTATGTATAAATATTTAATTTTCTATGGTTGGAGTCGGTGCTCTCCTCAATTCTCAAATATCCCACCAAAAAGACACAATAATTCGAATTCTTAAAAAAAGGGGGGGAGGCGTGTTTAGCTCATATTAGGCGCGTAGAAATGCCTGGAACCAAATTGTATCTTGTAGATGACACTGTTGTGAACATTTTGATGCATAATTATTTAAGATCCCATGGTTGGAGTCGGTGCAATCCTCAAATTTCTAAAATCCATTGAAAAAGACACAAAAATTTGAATTCCTAAAAAAAGGGGATGAATTGGTCATATTAGGGGACAAGAAATATCTGGAACCAAACTGAATCTCATAGTCGACACTGTTGAGAACATTTTGATGTATTAATATTTTCGATACCATGGTTGAAGTCATAACTCTCCTCAATGTTTTAAAATACAATCAAAAGACACAAAATTGATTTTTATATTGGGGTGATTAGGACATTTTAGCTGTCAAGTCATGTCTGGCACCAAACTGAATATTGTAGAGGAGAATGTTGCGAACATTTTCATGTATTGATATTTAAGATCCTATGGTTGGAGGCGGTGCACTCCTCAATTTTCTAAAATCCAACCAAAAAGACACAAAATTTTGAACTCTTAAAAAGGAGGGGGTGATTAGGTCATATTAGGCGAATAGAAATGTCTGGAACCAAACTAAATCTTGTAGAGGAGACTGTTTTGAACATTTTGATGTATTTATATTTTAGATCCCATGGTTGGAATCATAAGACTCTTCAATTTTCTGAAATCCATGCAAAAACACACAAGAATTTGAATCCTTAAAAAAAAGAGAGGGCGTGATTAGGTCGTTTTAGGCCTCTAAATGTTTCTGACGTGAAACTAAATCTTGTAGAGGATACTGTTGCGAACATTTTGATGAATTAATATTTAGGATCTTATGGTTGCAGTAGGTGCACTCCTCAATTATCTAAAATCCCATCATTAAGACACAAAAAATTGATTTCTTAAAAAGTTGGGAGGGGGCTGATTAGGACATTTTAGAAAACTAGAGATATCTGGGACCAGAATGAATCTTGTAAAGGAGACTGTTTTAAACAATTTGTTGTATTAATATTTAACATCATATGGTTTAAGTTTAGCACTCCTCAATTGTCTAACTTCCGACCAAAAAGCCACAAAAATTTGTATTCTTAAAAGGGTGGGTGGCTGATTAGGTCCTTTTAAAAGGCAAGAAATTTCCGGAGCCAAACTAAATGTTATAGAGGAGACTGTTGCGAACATTTTGATGAATTAATATTTAAGATCCTATGGTTGGAGTCGGTTTACTCCTTAATTTTCTAAAATCCAACCAAAAACAGACAAGAATTTGAATTCTTAAAAATGGGTGTGGGGCGTGATAAGGTCATTTTAGGCGACTAAAAGTTTCTGGAGTCAAACTAAATCTTGTATAGGAGACTGTTGCGAACATTTTGATGAATTAATGTTTAAGATCCCATGGTTGGAGGCATAACACTCTTCAATTTTTAAGAAACAACCAAAAAGACACAAAATTGATTTTTATAGGTGGATGGCGGGTGATTAGGACATTTCAGGTGTCAAGATATGTCTTGCACCAAACTGAATCTTGTAGAGGAGACTGTTGCGAACATCTTGATATATTAATATTTAAATTCCTATCGTTGGAGTCGGTGCACTCCTCAATTTTTTAAAATCCCACCAAAAAGACCCAATAATTTGAATTCTTAAAAAAAATGGGGGGAGGCGTGTTTAGCTCATATTAGGCGTGTAGAAATGCCTGGAACCAAACTGTATCTTGTAGATGACACTGTTGTGAACATTTTGATGCATAATTATTTAAGATCCCATGGTTGGAGTCGGTGCAATCCTCAAATTTCTAAAATCCATTGAAAAAGACACAAAAATTTGAATTCCTAAAAAAAGGGGATGAATTGGTCATATTAGGGGACAAGAAATATCTGGAACCAAACTGAATCTCATAGTCGACACTGTTGAGAACATTTTGATGTATTAATATTTTCGATACCATGGTTGAAGTCATAACTCTCCTCAATGTTTTAAAATACAATCAAAAGACACAAAATTGATTTTTATATTGGGGTGATTAGGACATTTTAGCTGTCAAGTGATGTCTGGCACCAAACTGAATATTGTAGAGGAGAATGTTGCGAACATTTTCATGTATTGATATTTAAGATCCTATGGTTGGAGGCGGTGCACTCCTCAATTTTCTAAAATCCAACCAAAAAGACACAAAATTTTGAACTCTTAAAAAGGAGGGGTGATTAGGTCATATTAGGCGAATAGAAATGTCTGGAACCAAACTAAATCTTGTAGAGGAGACTGTTTTGAACATTTTGATGTATTTATATTTTAGATCCCATGGTTGGAATCATAAGACTCCTCAATTTTCTGAAATCCATGCAAAAACACACAAGAATTTGAATCCTTAAAAAAAGGGAGGGCGTGATTAGGTCATTTTAGGCCTCTAAATGTTTCTGACGTGAAACTAAATCTTGTAGAGGATACTGTTGCGAACATTTTGATGAATTAATATTTAGGATCTTATGGTTGCAGTAGGTGCACTCCTCAATTATCTAAAATCCCATCATTAAGACACAAAAAATTGATTTCTTAAAAAGTTGGGAGGGGGCTGATTAGGACATTTTAGAAAACTAGAGATATCTGGGACCAGAATGAATCTTGTAAAGGAGACTGTTTTAAACAATTTGTTGTATTAATATTTAACATCATATGGTTTAAGTTTAGCACTCCTCAATTGTCTAACTTCCGACCAAAAAGCCACAAAAATTTGTATTCTTAAAAGGGTGGGTGGCTGATTAGGTCTTTTTAAAAGGCAAGAAATTTCCGGAGCCAAACTAAATGTTATAGAGGAGACTGTTGCGAACATTTTGATGAATTAATATTTAAGATCCTATGGTTGGAGTCGGTTTACTCCTTAATTTTCTAAAATCCAACCAAAAACAGACAAGAATTTGAATTCTTAAAAATGGGTGTGGGGCGTGATAAGGTCATTTTAGGCGACTAAAAGTTTCTGGAGTCAAACTAAATCTTGTATAGGAGACTGTTGCGAACATTTTGATGAATTAATGTTTAAGATCCCATGGTTGGAGGCATAACACTCTTCAATTTTTAAAAAACAACCAAAAAGACACAAAATTGATTTTTATAGGTGGATGGCGGGTGATTAGGACATTTCAGGTGTCAAGATATGTCTTGCACCAAACTGAATCTTGTAGAGGAGACTGTTGCGAACATCTTGATATATTAATATTTAAATTCCTATCGTTGGAGTCGGTGCACTCCTCAATTTTTTAAAATCCCACCAAAAAGACCCAATAATTTGAATTCTTAAAAAAATGGGGGGAGGCGTGTTTAGCTCATATTAGGCGTGTAGAAATGCCTGGAACCAAACTGTATCTTGTAGATGACACTGTTGTGAACATTTTGATGCATAATTATTTAAGATCCCATGGTTGGAGTCGGTGCAATCCTCAAATTTCTAAAATCCATTGAAAAAGACACAAAAATTTGAATTCCTAAAAAGGGGATGAATTGGTCATATTAGGGGACAAGAAATATCTGGAACCAAACTGAATCTCATAGTCGACACTGTTGAGAACATTTTGATGTATTAATATTTTCGATACCATGGTTGAAGTCATAACTCTCCTCAATGTTTTAAAATACAATCAAAAGACACAAAATTGATTTTTATATTGGGGTGATTAGGACATTTTAGCTGTCAAGTCATGTCTGGCACCAAACTGAATATTGTAGAGGAGAATGTTGCGAACATTTTCATGTATTGATATTTAAGATCCTATGGTTGGAGGCGGTGCACTCCTCAATTTTCTAAAATCCAACCAAAAAGACACAAAATTTTGAACTCTTAAAAAGGAGGGTGATTAGGTCATATTAGGCGAATAGAAATGTCTGGAACCAAACTAAATCTGGTAGAAGAGTCTGTTTTGAACATTTTGATGTAATTATATTTAAGATCCCATGGTTGGAATCATAAGAATCCTCAATTTTCTGAAATCCATGCAAAAACACACAAGAATTTGAATCCTTAAAAAGGGAGGGCGTGATTAGGTCATTTTAGGCCTCTAAATGTTTCTGACGTGAAACTAAATCTTGTAGAGGATACTGTTGCGAACATTTTGATGAATTAATATTTAGGATCTTATGGTTGCAGTAGGTGCACTCCTCAATTATCTAAAATCCCATCATTAAGACACAAAAATTGATTTCTTAAAAAGTTGGGAGGGGCTGATTAGGACATTTTAGAAAACTAGAGATATCTGGGACCAGAATGAATCTTGTAAAGGAGACTGTTTTAAACAATTTGTTGTATTAATATTTAACATCATATGGTTTAAGTTTAGCACTCCTCAATTGTCTAACTTCCGACCAAAAAGCCACAAAAATTTGTATTCTTAAAAGGGTGGGTGGCTGATTAGGTCCTTTTAAAAGGCAAGAAATTTCCGGAGCCAAACTAAATGTTATAGAGGAGACTGTTGCGAACATTTTGATGAATTAATATTTAAGATCCTATGGTTGGAGTCGGTTTACTCCTTAATTTTCTAAAATCCAACCAAAAACAGACAAGAATTTGAATTCTTAAAAATGGGTGTGGGGCGTGATAAGGTCATTTTAGGCGACTAAAAGTTTCTGGAGTCAAACTAAATCTTGTATAGGAGACTGTTGCGAACATTTTGATGAATTAATGTTTAAGATCCCATGGTTGGAGGCATAACTCTCTTCAATTTTTAAAAAAAAAACCAAAAAGACACAAAATTGATTTTTATAGGTGGATGGCGGGTGATTAGGACATTTCAGGTGTCAAGATATGTCTTGCACCAAACTGAATCTTGTAGAGGAGACTGTTGCGAACATCTTGATATATTAATATTTAAATTCCTATCGTTGGAGTCGGTGCACTCCTCAATTTTTTAAAATCCCACCAAAAAGACCCAATAATTTGAATTCTTAAAAAAATGGGGGGAGGCGTGTTTAGCTCATATTAGGCGTGTAGAAATGCCTGGAACCAAACTGTATCTTGTAGATGACACTGTTGTGAACATTTTGATGCATAATTATTTAAGATCCCATGGTTGGAGTCGGTGCAATCCTCAAATTTCTAAAATCCATTGAAAAAGACACAAAAATTTGAATTCCTAAAAAAAGGGGATGAATTGGTCATATTAGGGGACAAGAAATATCTGGAACCAAACTGAATCTCATAGTCGACACGTTGAGAACATTTTGATGTATTAATATTTTCGATACCATGGTTGAAGTCATAACTCTCCTCAATGTTTTAAAATACAATCAAAAGACACAAAATTGATTTTTATATTGGGGTGATTAGGACATTTTAGCTGTCAAGTGATGTCTGGCACCAAACTGAATATTGTAGAGGAGAATGTTGCGAACATTTTCATGTATTGATATTTAAGATCCTATGGTTGGAGGCGGTGCACTCCTCAATTTTCTAAAATCCAACCAAAAAGACACAAAATTTTGAACTCTTAAAAGGAGGGGGTGATTAGGTCATATTAGGCGAATAGAAATGTCTGGAACCAAACTAAATCTTGTAGAGGAGACTGTTTTGAACATTTTGATGTATTTATATTTTAGATCCCATGGTTGGAATCATAAGACTCCTCAATTTTCTGAAATCCATGCAAAAACACACAAGAATTTGAATCCTTAAAAAAAAGGGAGGGCGTGATTAGGTCATTTTAGGCCTCTAAATGTTTCTGACGTGAAACTAAATCTTGTAGAGGATACTGTTGCGAACATTTTGATGAATTAATATTTAGGATCTTATGGTTGCAGTAGGTGCACTCCTCAATTATCTAAAATCCCATCATTAAGACACAAAAATTGATTTCTTAAAAGTTGGGAGGGGCTGATTAGGACATTTTAGAAAACTAGAGATATCTGGGACCAGAATGAATCTTGTAAAGGAGACTGTTTTAAACAATTTGTTGTATTAATATTTAACATCATATGGTTTAAGTTTAGCACTCCTCAATTGTCTAACTTCCGACCAAAAAGCCACAAAAATTTGTATTCTTAAAAGGGTGGGTGGCTGATTAGGTCCTTTAAAAGGCAAGAAATTTCCGGAGCCAAACTAAATGTTATAGAGGAGACTGTTGCGAACATTTTGATGAATTAATATTTAAGATCCTATGGTTGGAGTCGGTTTACTCCTTAATTTTCTAAAATCCAACCAAAAACAGACAAGAATTTGAATTCTTAAAAATGGGTGTGGGGCGTGATAAGGTCATTTTAGGCGACTAAAAGTTTCTGGAGTCAAACTAAATCTTGTATAGGAGACTGTTGCGAACATTTTGATGAATTAATGTTTAAGATCCCATGGTTGGAGGCATAACACTCTTCAATTTTTAAGAAACAACCAAAAAGACACAAAATTGATTTTTATAGGTGGATGGCGGGTGATTAGGACATTTCAGGTGTCAAGATATGTCTTGCACCAAACTGAATCTTGTAGAGGAGACTGTTGCGAACATCTTGATATATTAATATTTAAATTCCTATCGTTGGAGTCGGTGCACTCCTCAATTTTTTAAAATCCCACCAAAAAACCCAATAATTTGAATTCTTAAAAAAATGGGGGGAGGCGTGTTTAGCTCATATTAGGCGTGTAGAAATGCCTGGAACCAAACTGTATCTTGTAGATGACACTGTTGTGAACATTTTGATGCATAATTATTTAAGATCCCATGGTTGGAGTCGGTGCAATCCTCAAATTTCTAAAATCCATTGAAAAAGACACAAAAATTTGAATTCCTAAAAAAAGGGGATGAATTGGTCATATTAGGGGACAAGAAATATCTGGAACCAAACTGAATCTCATAGTCGACACTGTTGAGAACATTTTGATGTATTAATATTTTCGATACCATGGTTGAAGTCATAACTCTCCTCAATGTTTTAAAATACAATCAAAAGACACAAAATTGATTTTTATATTGGGGTGATTAGGACATTTTAGCTGTCAAGTCATGTCTGGCACCAAACTGAATATTGTAGAGGAGAATGTTGCGAACATTTTCATGTATTGATATTTAAGATCCTATGGTTGGAGGCGGTGCACTCCTCAATTTTCTAAAATCCAACCAAAAAGACACAAAATTTTGAACTCTTAAAAAGGAGGGGGTGATTAGGTCATATTAGGCGAATAGAAATGTCTGGAACCAAACTAAATCTTGTAGAGGAGACTGTTTTGAACATTTTGATGTATTTATATTTAAGATCCCATGGTTGGAATCATAAGACTCCTCAATTTTCTGAAATCCATGCAAAAACACACAAGAATTTGAATCCTTAAAAAAAGGGAGGGCGTGATTAGGTCATTTTAGGCCTCTAAATGTTTCTGACGTGAAACTAAATCTTGTAGAGGATACTGTTGCGAACATTTTGATGAATTAATATTTAGGATCTTATGGTTGCAGTAGGTGCACTCCTCAATTATCTAAAATCCCATCATTAAGACACAAAAATTGATTTCTTAAAAGTTGGGAGGGCTGATTAGGACATTTTAGAAAACTAGAGATATCTGGGACCAGAATGAATCTTGTAAAGGAGACTGTTTTAAACAATTTGTTGTATTAATATTTAACATCATATGGTTTAAGTTTAGCACTCCTCAATTGTCTAACTTCCGACCAAAAAGCCACAAAAATTTGTATTCTTAAAAGGGTGGGTGGCTGATTAGGTCCTTTTAAAAGGCAAGAAATTTCCGGAGCCAAACTAAATGTTATAGAGGAGACTGTTGCGAACATTTTGATGAATTAATATTTAAGATCCTATGGTTGGAGTCGGTTTACTCCTTAATTTTCTAAAATCCAACCAAAAACAGACAAGAATTTGAATTCTTAAAAATGGGTGTGGGGCGTGATAAGGTCATTTTAGGCGACTAAAAGTTTCTGGAGTCAAACTAAATCTTGTATAGGAGACTGTTGCGAACATTTTGATGAATTAATGTTTAAGATCCCATGGTTGGAGGCATAACTCTCTTCAATTTTTAAAAAAAAAACCAAAAAGACACAAAATTGATTTTTATAGGTGGATGGCGGGTGATTAGGACATTTCAGGTGTCAAGATATGTCTTGCACCAAACTGAATCTTGTAGAGGAGACTGTTGCGAACATCTTGATATATTAATATTTAAATTCCTATCGTTGGAGTCGGTGCACTCCTCAATTTTTTAAAATCCCACCAAAAAGACCCAATAATTTGAATTCTTAAAAATGGGGGGAGGCGTGTTTAGCTCATATTAGGCGTGTAGAAATGCCTGGAACCAAACTGTATCTTGTAGATGACACTGTTGTGAACATTTTGATGCATAATTATTTAAGATCCCATGGTTGGAGTCGGTGCAATCCTCAAATTTCTAAAATCCATTGAAAAAGACACAAAAATTTGAATTCCTAAAAAAAGGGGATGAATTGGTCATATTAGGGGACAAGAAATATCTGGAACCAAACTGAATCTCATAGTCGACACTGTTGAGAACATTTTGATGTATTAATATTTTCGATACCATGGTTGAAGTCATAACTCTCCTCAATGTTTTAAAATACAATCAAAAGACACAAAATTGATTTTTATATTGGGGTGATTAGGACATTTTAGCTGTCAAGTGATGTCTGGCACCAAACTGAATATTGTAGAGGAGAATGTTGCGAACATTTTCATGTATTGATATTTAAGATCCTATGGTTGGAGGCGGTGCACTCCTCAATTTTCTAAAATCCAACCAAAAAGACACAAAATTTTGAACTCTTAAAAAGGAGGGGTGATTAGGTCATATTAGGCGAATAGAAATGTCTGGAACCAAACTAAATCTGGTAGAAGAGTCTGTTTTGAACATTTTGATGTAATTATATTTAAGATCCCATGGTTGGAATCATAAGACTCCTCAATTTTCTGAAATCCATCCAAAAACACACAAGAATTTGAATCCTTAAAAAAAGGGAGGGCGTGATTAGGTCATTTTAGGCCTCTAAATGTTTCTGACGTGAAACTAAATCTTGTAGAGGATACTGTTGCGAACATTTTGATGAATTAATATTTAGGATCTTATGGTTGCAGTAGGTGCACTCCTCAATTATCTAAAATCCCATCATTAAGACATAAAAATTGATTTCTTAAAAAGTTGGGAGGGGCTGATTAGGACATTTTAGAAAACTAGAGATATCTGGGACCAGAATGAATCTTGTAAAGGAGACTGTTTTAAACAATTTGTTGTATTAATATTTAACATCATATGGTTTAAGTTTAGCACTCCTCAATTGTCTAACTTCCGACCAAAAAGCCACAAAAATTTGTATTCTTAAAAGGGTGGGTGGCTGATTAGGTCCTTTTAAAAGGCAAGAAATTTCCGGAGCCAAACTAAATGTTATAGAGGAGACTGTTGCGAACATTTTGATGAATTAATATTTAAGATCCTATGGTTGGAGTCAGTTTACTCCTTAATTTTCTAAAATCCAACCAAAAACAGACAAGAATTTGAATTCTTAAAAATGGGTGTGGGGCGTGATAAGGTCATTTTAGGCGACTAAAAGTTTCTGGAGTCAAACTAAATCTTGTATAGGAGACTGTTGCGAACATTTTGATGAATTAATGTTTAAGATCCCATGGTTGGAGGCATAACACTCTTCAATTTTTAAGAAACAACCAAAAAGACACAAAATTGATTTTTATAGGTGGATGGCGGGTGATTAGGACATTTCAGGTGTCAAGATATGTCTTGCACCAAACTGAATCTTGTAGAGGAGACTGTTGCGAACATCTTGATATATTAATATTTAAATTCCTATCGTTGGAGTCGGTGCACTCCTCAATTTTTTAAAATCCCACCAAAAAGACCCAATAATTTGAATTCTTAAAAATGGGGGGAGGCGTGTTTAGCTCATATTAGGCGTGTAGAAATGCCTGGAACCAAACTGTATCTTGTAGATGACACTGTTGTGAACATTTTGATGCATAATTATTTAAGATCCCATGGTTGGAGTCGGTGCAATCCTCAAATTTCTAAAATCCATTGAAAAAGACACAAAAATTTGAATTCCTAAAAAGGGGATGAATTGGTCATATTAGGGGACAAGAAATATCTGGAACCAAACTGAATCTCATAGTCGACACTGTTGAGAACATTTTGATGTATTAATATTTTCGATACCATGGTTGAAGTCATAACTCTCCTCAATGTTTTAAAATACAATCAAAAGACACAAAATTGATTTTTATATTGGGGTGATTAGGACATTTTAGCTGTCAAGTGATGTCTGGCACCAAACTGAATATTGTAGAGGAGAATGTTGCGAACATTTTCATGTATTGATATTTAAGATCCTATGGTTGGAGGCGGTGCACTCCTCAATTTTCTAAAATCCAACCAAAAAGACACAAAATTTTGAACTCTTAAAAAGGAGGGGTGATTAGGTCATATTAGGCGAATAGAAATGTCTGGAACCAAACTAAATCTTGTAGAGGAGACTGTTTTGAACATTTTGATGTATTTATATTTAAGATCCCATGGTTGGAGTCATAAGACTCCTCAATTTTCCGAAATCCATCCAAAAACACACAAGAATTTGAATCCTTAAAAAGGGAGGGGGTGATTAGGTCATTTTAGGCCTCTAAATGTTTCTGACGTGAAACTAAATCTTGTAGAGGATACTGTTGCGAACATTTTGATGAATTAATATTTAGGATCTTATGGTTGCAGTAGGTGCACTCCTCAATTATCTAAAATCCCATCATTAAGACACAAAAATTGATTTCTTAAAAAGTTGGGAGGGGCTGATTAGGACATTTTAGAAAACTAGAGATATCTGGGACCAGAATGAATCTTGTAAAGGAGACTGTTTTAAACAATTTGTTGTATTAATATTTAACATCATATGGTTTAAGTTTAGCACTCCTCAATTGTCTAACTTCCGACCAAAAAGCCACAAAAATTTGTATTCTTAAAAGGGTGGGTGGCTGATTAGGTCCTTTTAAAAGGCAAGAAATTTCCGGAGCCAAACTAAATGTTATAGAGGAGACTGTTGCGAACATTTTGATGAATTAATATTTAAGATCCTATGGTTGGAGTCAGTTTACTCCTTAATTTTCTAAAATCCAACCAAAAACAGACAAGAATTTGAATTCTTAAAAATGGGTGTGGGGCGTGATAAGGTCATTTTAGGCGACTAAAAATGTCTGGAGCCAAACTAAATCTTGTAGAGGAGTCTGTTGGGAACATTTTGATGATTTAATGTTTAAGATCCCATGGTTGGAGGCTTAACACTCCTCAATTTTTAAAAAACAAACAAAAAGACACAAAATTGATTTTTATAGGTGGATGGCGGGTGATTTGGACATTTTAGGTGTCAAGATATGTCTGGCACCAAACTGAATCTTGTAAAGGAGATAGTTGCGAACAATTTGATGTATTAATATTTAAGTTCCTATGGTTGGATTCGGTGCACTCCTCATTTTTTCTAAAATCCAACCAAAAAGAAACAATAATTTGAATTCTTAAAAAAATTTGGGGGAGGCGTGTTTAGCTCATATTAGGCGTGTAGAAATGCCTGGAACCAAACTGTATCTTGTAGATGACACTGTTGTGAACATTTTGATGCATAATTATTTAAGATCCCATGGTTGGAGTCGGTGCAATCCTCAAATTTCTAAAATCCATTGAAAAAGACACAAAAATTTGAATTCCTAAAAAGGGGATGAATTGGTCATATTAGGGGACAAGAAATATCTGGAACCAAACTGAATCTCATAGTCGACACTGTTGAGAACATTTTGATGTATTAATATTTTCGATACCATGGTTGAAGTCATAACTCTCCTCAATGTTTTAAAATACAATCAAAAGACACAAAATTGATTTTTATATTGGGGTGATTAGGACATTTTAGCTGTCAAGTGATGTCTGGCACCAAACTGAATATTGTAGAGGAGAATGTTGCGAACATTTTCATGTATTGATATTTAAGATCCTATGGTTGGAGGCGGTGCACTCCTCAATTTTCTAAAATCCAACCAAAAAGACACAAAATTTTGAACTCTTAAAAAGGAGGGGGTGATTAGGTCATATTAGGCGAATAGAAATGTCTGGAACCAAACTAAATCTTGTAGAGGAGACTGTTTTGAACATTTTGATGTATTTATATTTAAGATCCCATGGTTGGAATCATAAGACTCCTCAATTTTCTGAAATCCATCCAAAAACACACAAGAATTTGAATCCTTAAAAAAAAGGGAGGGCGTGATTAGGTCATTTTAGGCCTCTAAATGTTTCTGACGTGAAACTAAATCTTGTAGAGGATACTGTTGCGAACATTTTGATGAATTAATATTTAGGATCTTATGGTTGCAGTAGGTGCACTCCTCAATTATCTAAAATCCCATCATTAAGACACAAAAAATTGATTTCTTAAAAAGTTGGGAGGGGGCTGATTAGGACATTTTAGAAAACTAGAGATATCTGGGACCAGAATGAATCTTGTAAAGGAGACTGTTTTAAACAATTTGTTGTATTAATATTTAACATCATATGGTTTAAGTTTAGCACTCCTCAATTGTCTAACTTCCGACCAAAAAGCCACAAAAATTTGTATTCTTAAAAGGGTGGGTGGCTGATTAGGTCCTTTTAAAAGGCAAGAAATTTCCGGAGCCAAACTAAATGTTATAGAGGAGACTGTTGCGAACATTTTGATGAATTAATATTTAAGATCCTATGGTTGGAGTCGGTTTACTCCTTAATTTTCTAAAATCCAACCAAAAACAGACAAGAATTTGAATTCTTAAAAATGGGTGTGGTTGCGTGATTAGGTCATTTTAGGCGTCTAAAAGTATCTGGAGCCAAACTAAAGCTTGTAGAAGAAACTGTTGCGAACATTTTGATTAATTAATGTTTAAGATCCCATGGTTGGAGGCATAACACTCTTCAATTTTTAAAAAACAAACAAAAAGACAAAAAATTGATTTTTATAGGTGGATTGCGGGTGATTAGGACATTTTAGGTGTCAAGATATGTCTGTCACAAAACTGAATCTTGTAGAGGAGATTGTTGCGAACAATTTGATGTATTAATATTTAAGTTCCTATGGTTGGAGTCGGTGCACTCCTCAATTTTTTAAAATCCCACCAAAATGACCCAATAATTTGAATTCTTAAAAAAATGGGGGGAGGCGTGATTAGCTCATATTAGGCGTGTTGAAATGCCTGGAACCAAACTATATCTTGTAGATGACACTGTTGTGAACTATTTGATGTATAATTATTTAAGATCCCATGGTTGGAGTCGGTGCACTCCTCAATTTTCTAAAATCCATTCAAAAAGACACAAAAATTTGAATTCCTAAAAAAAGGGGATGAATTGGTCATATTAGGGGACAAGAAATATCTGTAACCAAACTGAATCTCATAGTGGACACTGTTGCGAACATTTTCATGTATTAATATTTTCGATACCATGGTTGAAGTCATAATTCTCCTCAATGTTTTAAAATACAATCAAAAGACACAAAATTGATTTTTATATTGGGATGATTATGACATTTTATCTGTCAAGTGATGTCTGGCACCAAACTGAATATTGTAGAGGATACTGTTGCGAACATTTTGATGAATTAATATTTAGGATCTTATGGTTGGAGTAGGTGCACTCCTCAATTATCTAAAATCCAACCAAAAGGCACAAAAATTTGAATTCTTAAAAAAGGGGGTGATTAGGTCATATTAGGCGAATAGAAATGTCTGGAACCAAACTAAATCTTGTAGAGGAGACTGTTCTGAACATTTTGATGTATTTATATTTAAGATCCCATGGTTGGAATCATAAGACTCCTCAATTTTCTGAAATCTATCGAAAAACACACAAGAATTTGAATCCTTAAAAAGAGGAGGGCGTGATTAGGTCATTTTAGGCCTCTAAATGTTTCTGACGTCAAATTAAATCTTGTAGAGGACACTGTTGCGAACATTTTGATGAATTAATATTTAAGATCCTATGGTTGGAGTAGGTGCACTCCTCAATTTTCTAAAATCCCATCAACAAGAAACAAAAAATTGAATTGTTAAAAAGGGGGGAGGGGCTGATTAGGACATTTTAGAAATCTAGAGATATCTGGGACCAGAATGAATCTTGTAGAGGAGACTGTTTTAAACAATTTGTTGTATTAATATTTAACATCATATGGTTTAAGTTTTAGCACTCCTCAATTATCTGACATCCGACCAAAAAGACACAAAAATTTGTATTCTTAAAAGAGAGGATGGCTGATTAGGTCATTTTAAAAGGCTAGAAATATCCAGAGCCAAACTAAATGTTATAGAGGAGACTGTTGCGAACATTTTGATGTATTAATATATAAGATCCTATGGTTGGAGTCGGTGCACTCCTTAATTTTCTAAAATCCAACTAAAAACACACAAGAATTTGAATTCTTAAAATGGGGGAGGGGCGTGATTAGGTCATTTAAGGCGACTAAAAGTTTCTGGAGCCAAACTAAATCTTGTATAGGAGACTGTTGCGAACATTTTGATGAATTAATGTTAAAGATCCCATTGATGGAGGCATAACACTCTTCAATTTTTCAGAAACAACCAAAGAGACACAAAATTGATTTTTATAGGTGGATGGCGGGTGATTAGGACATTTTAGGTGTCAAGATATGTCTTGCACCAAACTGAATCTTGTAGAGGAGACTGTTGCGAAAATCTTGATATATTAATATTTAAGTTCCTATCGTTGGAGTCGGTGCACTCCTCAATTTTTTAAAATCCCACCAAAAACACCCAATAATTTGAATTCTTAAAAAAATGGGGGAGGCGTGATTAGCTCATATTAGACGTGAAGAAATGCCTGGAACCAAACTATATCTTGCAGATGACACTGTTGTGAACATTTTGATGTATAATTATTTAAGATCCCATGGTTGGAGTCGGTGCACTCCTCAATTTTCTAAAATCCATTGAAAAAGACACAAAAATTTGAATTCCTAAAAAAAGGGGATGAATTGGTCATATTAGGGGACAAGAAATATCTGGAACCAAACTGAATATCATAGTGGACACTCTGGTGAACATTTTGATATATTAGTATTTTCGATAAAATGGTTGAAGTCATAACTCTCCTCAATGTTTTAAAACACAATCTAATGACACAAAATTGATTTTTATATTGGGATGATTAGGACATTTTATCTGTCAAGTGATGTCTGCCACCAAACTGAACATTGTAGAGAAGAATGTTGCGAACATTTTCCTGTATTGATATTTAAGATCCTATGGTTGGAGTCGGTTCACTCCTCAATTTTCTAAAATCCAACAAAAAAGACACAAAAATTTGAATTCTTAAAAAAGGGGATGGTGATTAGGTCATATTAGGCGAATAGAAATGTCTGGAACCAAACTAAATCTTGTAGAGGAGACTGTTGTGAACATTTTGATGTATTTATATTTAAGATCCCATGGTTGGAATCATAAGACTCCTCAATTTTCTGAAATCCATCCAAAAACACACAAGAATTTGAATCCTTAAAAAAAGGGAGGGCGTGATTAGGTCATTTTAGGCCTCTAAATGTGTCTGACGTCAAATTAAATCTTGTAGAGGACACTGTTGCGAACATTTTGATGAATTAATATTTAAGATCCTATGGTTGGAGTAGGTGCACTCCTCAATTTTCTAAAATCCCATCAACAAGAAACAAAAAATTGAATTGTTAAAAAGGGGGGAGGGGCTGATTAGGACATTTTAGAAATCTAGAGATATCTGGGTCCAGAATGAATCTTGTAGAGGAGACTGTTGCAAACAATTTGTTGTATTAATATTTAACATCATATGGTTTAAGTTTTAGCACTCCCCTCAATTATCTAACCTCCGACAAAAAGACACAAAAATTTTTATTCTTAAAAGGGGTGATGGCTGATTAGGTCATTTTAAAAGGCTAGAAATATCCAGAGCCAAACTAAATATTATAGAGGAGACTGTTGCGAACATTTTGATGCATTAATATATAAGATCCTATGGTTGGAATCATAAAACTCCTCAATTTTCTAAATTCCAACCAAAAAGACACAAGTATTTGAATTCATAAAAAAGGGGGGCGTGTTTAGGTCATTTAAGGCGGCTAAAAATGTCTGGAGCCAAACTAAATCTTGTAGAGGAGACTGTTGCGAACATTTTGATGAATTAATATTTAAGATCCTATGGTTGGAGTCGGTGCACTCCTTAATTTTCTAAAATCCAACCAAAAACACACAAGAATTTGAATTCTTAAAAATGGGTGTGGTTGCGTGATTAGGTCATTTTAGGCGTCTAAAAGTATCTGGAGCCAAACTAAATCTTGTATAAGAGACTGTTGCGAACATTTTGATGAATTAATGTTTAAGATCCTATGGTTGGAGGCATAACACTCTTCAATTTTTAAAAAACAAACAAAAAGACACAAAATTGATTTTTATAGGTGGATGGCGGGTGATTAGGACATTTTAGGTGTCAAGATATGTCTGGCACCAAACTGAATCTTGTAGAGGATATTGTTGCGAACATTTTGATGTATTAATATTTAAATTCCTATCGTTGGAGTCGGTGCACTCCTCAATTTTTTAAAATCCCACCAAAATGACCCAATAATTTGAATTCTTAAAAAAATGGGGGGAGGCGTGATTAGCTCATATTAGGCGTGTTGAAATGCCTGGAACCAAACTATATCTTGTAGATGACACTGTTGTGAACTATTTGATGTATAATTATTTAAGATCCCATGGTTGGAGTCGGTGCACTCCTCAATTTTCTAAAATCCATTCAAAAAGACACAAAAATTTGATTTCCTAAAAAGGGGATGAATTGGTCATATTAGGGGACAAGAAATATCTGGAACCAAACTGAATCTCATAGTGGACACTGTTGAGAATATTTTGATGTATTAATATTTTCGATACCATGGTTGAAGTCATAATTCTCCTCAATGTTTTAAAATACAATCAAAAGACACAAAATTGATTTTTATATTGGGATGATTATGACATTTAATCTGTCAAGTGATGTCTGGCACCAAACTGAATATTGTAGAGGAGAATGTTGCGAACATTTTCATGTATTGATATTTAAGATCCTATGGTTGGAGTCGGTTCAATCCTCAATTTTCTAAAATCCAACCAAAAAGACACAAAAATTTGAATTCTTAAAAAAGGGGAGGGTGATTAGGTCACATTAGGCGAATAGAAATGTCTGGAACCAAACTAAATCTTGTAGAGGAGAATGTTGTGAACATTTTGATGTATTTATATTTAAGATCCCATGGTTGGAATCATAAAACTCCTCAATTTACTGAAATCCATCCAAAAACACACAAGAATTTGAATCCTTAAAAAAAAGGAGAGCGTGATTAGGACATTTTAGGCCTCTAAATGTGTCTGACGTGATACTAAATCTTGTAGAGGATACTGTTGCGAACATTTTGATGAATTAATATTTAGGATCTTATGGTTGGAGTAGGTGCACTCCTCAATTATCTAAAATCCAACCAAAAGGCACAAAAATTTGAATTCTTAAAAAAGGGGGGGGGGTGATTAGGTCATATTAACCGAATAGAAATGTCTGGAACCAAACTAAATCTTGTAGAGGAGACTGTTCTGAACATTTTGATGTATTTATATTTAAGATCCCATGGTTGGAATCATAAGACTCCTCAATTTTCTGAAATCTATCGAAAAACACACAAGAATTTGAATCCTTAAAAAGAGCGAGGGCGTGATTAGGTCATTTTAGGCCTCTAAATGTTTCTGTCGTGAAACTAAATCTTGTAGAGGATACTGTTGCGAACATTTTGATGAATTAATATTTAGGATCTTATGGTTGCAGTAGGTGCACTCCTCAATTATCTAAAATCCAATCAACAAGACACAAAAAATTGAATTGTTAAAAAGGGGGGAGGGGGCTGATTAGGACATTTTAGAAAACTAGAGATATCTGGGACCAGAATGAATCTTGTAGAGGAGACTGTTTTAAACAATTTGTTGTATTAATATTTAACATCATATGGTTTAAGTTTAGCACTCCTCAATTAGCTAACATCCGACCAAAAATACACAAAAATTTGCATTCTTAAAAGGGTGGGTGGCTGATTATGTCATTTTAAAAGGCAAGATATTTCCGGAGCCAAACTAAATGTTATAGAGGAGACGGTTGCGAACATTTTGATGTATTAATATATAAGATCCTATGGTTGGAGTCATAAAACTCCTCAATTTTCTAAATTCCAACCAAAAAGACACAATTATTTGAATTCTTAAAATGGGGGAGGGGCGTGATTAGGTCATTTAAGGCGACTAAAAGTTTCTGGAGCCAAACTAAATCTTGTATAGGAGACTGTTGCGAACATTTTGATGAAATTATGTTAAAGATCCTATGGTTGGAGGCATAACACTCTTCAATTTTTAAGAAACAACCAAAGAGACACAAAATTGATTTTTATAGGTGGATGGCGGGTGATTAGGACATTTTAGGTGTCAAGATATGTCTTGCACCAAACTGAATCTTGTAGAGGAGACTGTTGCGAACAACTTGATATATTAATATTTAAGTTCCTATCGTTGGAGTCGGTGCTCTCCTCAATTCTCTAATATCCCACCAAAAAGACACAATAAATTGAATTCTTAAAAAAATGGAGGGAGGCGTGTTTAGCTCATATTAGGCGTGTAGAAATGCCTGGAACCAAACTGTATCTTGTAGATGACACTGTTGTGAACATTTTGATGCATAATTATTTAAGATCCCATGGTTGGAGTCGGTGCAATCCTCAAATTTCTAAAATCCATTGAAAAAGACACAAAAATTTGAATTCCTAAAAAAAGGGGATGAATTGGTCATATTAGGGGACAAGAAATATCTGGAACCAAACTGAATCTCATAGTCGACACTGTTGAGAACATTTTGATGTATTAATATTTTCGATACCATGGTTGAAGTCATAACTCTCCTCAATGTTTTAAAATACAATCAAAAGACACAAAATTGATTTTTATATTGGGGTGATTAGGACATTTTAGCTGTCAAGTGATGTCTGGCACCAAACTGAATATTGTAGAGGAGAATGTTGCGAACATTTTCATGTATTGATATTTAAGATCCTATGGTTGGAGGCGGTGCACTCCTCAATTTTCTAAAATCCAACCAAAAAGACACAAAATTTTGAACTCTTAAAAAGGAGGGGGTGATTAGGTCATATTAGGCGAATAGAAATGTCCTGAACCAAACTAAATCTTGTAGAGGAGACTGTTTTGAACATTTTGATGTATTTATATTTTAGATCCCATGGTTGGAATCATAAGACTCCTCAATTTTCTGAAATCCATGCAAAAACACACAAGAATTTGAATCCTTAAAAAAAAGGGAGGGGGTGATTAGGTCATTTTAGGCCTCTAAATGTTTCTGACGTGAAACTAAATCTTGTAGAGGATACTGTTGCGAACATTTTGATGAATTAATATTTAGGATCTTATGGTTGCAGTAGGTGCACTCCTCAATTATCTAAAATCCCATCATTAAGACACAAAAATTGATTTCTTAAAAAGTTGGGAGGGGCTGATTAGGACATTTTAGAAAACTAGAGATATCTGGGACCAGAATGAATCTTGTAAAGGAGACTGTTTTAAACAATTTGTTGTATTAATATTTAACATCATATGGTTTAAGTTTAGCACTCCTCAATTGTCTAACTTCCGACCAAAAAGCCACAAAAATTTGTATTCTTAAAAGGGTGGGTGGCTGATTAGGTCCTTTTAAAAGGCAAGAAATTTCCGGAGCCAAACTAAATGTTATAGAGGAGACTGTTGCGAACATTTTGATGAATTAATATTTAAGATCCTATGGTTGGAGTCGGTTTACTCCTTAATTTTCTAAAATCCAACCAAAAACAGACAAGAATTTGAATTCTTAAAAATGGGTGTGGGGCGTGATAAGGTCATTTTAGGCGACTAAAAGTTTCTGGAGTCAAACTAAATCTTGTATAGGAGACTGTTGCGAACATTTTGATGAATTAATGTTTAAGATCCTATGGTTGGAGGCATAACACTCTTCAATTTTTAAGAAACAACCAAAAAGACACAAAATTGATTTTTATAGGTGGATGGCGGGTGATTAGGACATTTCAGGTGTCAAGATATGTCTTGCACCAAACTGAATCTTGTAGAGGAGACTGTTGCGAACATCTTGATATATTAATATTTAAATTCCTATCGTTGGAGTCGGTGCACTCCTCAATTTTTTAAAATCCCACCAAAAAGACCCAATAATTTGAATTCTTAAAAAAATGGGGGGAGGCGTGTTTAGCTCATATTAGGCGTGTAGAAATGCCTGGAACCAAACTGTATCTTGTAGATGACACTGTTGTGAACATTTTGATGCATAATTATTTAAGATCCCATGGTTGGAGTCGGTGCAATCCTCAAATTTCTAAAATCCATTGAAAAAGACACAAAAATTTGAATTCCTAAAAAAAGGGGATGAATTGGTCATATTAGGGGACAAGAAATATCTGGAACCAAACTGAATCTCATAGTCGACACTGTTGAGAACATTTTGATGTATTAATATTTTCGATACCATGGTTGAAGTCATAACTCTCCTCAATGTTTTAAAATACAATCAAAAGACACAAAATTGATTTTTATATTGGGGTGATTAGGACATTTTAGCTGTCAAGTCATGTCTGGCACCAAACTGAATATTGTAGAGGAGAATGTTGCGAACATTTTCATGTATTGATATTTAAGATCCTATGGTTGGAGGTGGTGCACTCCTCAATTTTCTAAAATCCAACCAAAAAGACACAAAATTTTAAACTCTTAAAAAGGAGGGGGTGATTAGGTCATATTAGGCGAATAGAAATGTCTGGAACCAAACTAAATCTTGTAGAGGAGACTGTTTTGAACATTTTGATGTATTTATATTTAAGATCCCATGGTTGGAATCATAAGACTCCTCAATTTTCTGAAATCCATCCAAAAACACACAAGAATTTGAATCCTTAAAAAAAAGGGAGGGCGTGATTAAGTCATTTTAGGCCTCTAAATGTTTCTGACGTGAAACTAAATCTTGTAGAGGATACTGTTGCGAACATTTTGATGAATTAATATTTAGGATCTTATGGTTGCAGTAGGTGCACTCCTCAATTATCTAAAATCCCATCATTAAGACACAAAAATTGATTTCTTAAAATTTGGGAGGGGCTGATTAGGACATTTTAGAAAACTAGAGATATCTGGGACCAGAATGAATCTTGTAAAGGAGACTGTTTTAAACAATTTGTTGTATTAATATTTAACATCATATGGTTTAAGTTTAGCACTCCTCAATTGTCTAACTTCCGACCAAAAAGCCACAAAAATTTGTATTCTTAAAAGGGTGGGTGGCTGATTAGGTCCTTTTAAAAGGCAAGAAATTTCCGGAGCCAAACTAAATGTTATAGAGGAGACTGTTGCGAACATTTTGATGAATTAATATTTAAGATCCTATGGTTGGAGTCGGTTTACTCCTTAATTTTCTAAAATCCAACCAAAAACAGACAAGAATTTGAATTCTTAAAAATGGGTGTGAGGCGTGATAAGGTCATTTTAGGCGACTAAAAGTTTCTGGAGTCAAACTAAATCTTGTATAGGAGACTGTTGCGAACATTTTGATGAATTAATGTTTAAGATCCCATGGTTGGAGGCATAACACTCTTCAATTTTTAAGAAACAACTAAAAAGACACAAAATTGATTTTTATAGGTGGATGGCGGGTGATTAGGACATTTCAGGTGTCAAGATATGTCTTGCACCAAACTGAATCTTGTAGAGGAGACTGTTGCGAACATCTTGATATATTAATATTTAAATTCCTATCGTTGGAGTCGGTGCACTCCTCAATTTTTTAAAATCCCACCAAAAAGACCCAATAATTTGAATTCTTAAAAAAATGGGGGGAGGCGTGTTTAGCTCATATTAGGCGTGTAGAAATGCCTGGAACCAAACTGTATCTTGTAGATGACACTGTTGTGAACATTTTGATGCATAATTATTTAAGATCCCATGGTTGGAGTCGGTGCAATCCTCAAATTTCTAAAATCCATTGAAAAAGACACAAAAATTTGAATTCCTAAAAAGGGGATGAATTGGTCATATTAGGGGACAAGAAATATCTGGAACCAAACTGAATCTCATAGTCGACACTGTTGAGAACATTTTGATGTATTAATATTTTCGATACCATGGTTGAAGTCATAACTCTCCTCAATGTTTTAAAATACAATCAAAAGACACAAAATTGATTTTTATATTGGGGTGATTAGGACATTTTAGCTGTCAAGTGATGTCTGGCACCAAACTGAATATTGTAGAGGAGAATGTTGCGAACATTTTCATGTATTGATATTTAAGATCCTATGGTTGGAGGCGGTGCACTCCTCAATTTTCTAAAATCCAACCAAAAAGACACAAAATTTTGAACTCTTAAAAAGGAGGGGGTGATTAGGTCATATTAGGCGAATAGAAATGTCTGGAACCAAACTAAATCTTGTAGAGGAGACTGTTTTGAACATTTTGATGTATTTATATTTAAGATCCCATGGTTGGAGTCATAAGACTCCTCAATTTTCTGAAATCCATGCAAAAACACACAAGAATTTGAATCCTTAAAAAAAAGGGAGGGCGTGATTAGGTCATTTTAGGCCTCTAAATGTTTCTGACGTGAAACTAAATCTTGTAGAGGATACTGTTGCGAACATTTTGATGAATTAATATTTAGGATCTTATGGTTGCAGTAGGTGCACTCCTCAATTATCTAAAATCCCATCATTAAGACACAAAAATTGATTTCTTAAAAAGTTGGGAGGGGCTGATTAGGACATTTTAGAAAACTAGAGATATCTGGGACCAGAATGAATCTTGTAAAGGAGACTGTTTTAAACAATTTGTTGTATTAATATTTAACATCATATGGTTTAAGTTTAGCACTCCTCAATTGTCTAACTTCCGACCAAAAAGCCACAAAAATTTGTATTCTTAAAAGGGTGGGTGGCTGATTAGGTCCTTTTAAAAGGCAAGAAATTTCCGGAGCCAAACTAAATGTTATAGAGGAGACTGTTGCGAACATTTTGATGAATTAATATTTAAGATCCTATGGTTGGAGTCAGTTTACTCCTTAATTTTCTAAAATCCAACCAAAAACAGACAAGAATTTGAATTCTTAAAAATGGGTGTGGGGCGTGATAAGGTCATTTTAGGCGACTAAAAGTTTCTGGAGTCAAACTAAATCTTGTATAGGAGACTGTTGCGAACATTTTGATGAATTAATGTTTAAGATCCCATGGTTGGAGGCATAACACTCTTCAATTTTTAAAAAACAACCAAAAAGACACAAAATTGATTTTTATAGGTGGATGGCGGGTGATTAGGACATTTCAGGTGTCAAGATATGTCTTGCACCAAACTGAATCTTGTAGAGGAGACTGTTGCGAACATCTTGATATATTAATATTTAAATTCCTATCGTTGGAGTCGGTGCACTCCTCAATTTTTTAAAATCCCACCAAAAAGACCCAATAATTTGAATTCTTAAAAATGGGGAGGCGTGTTTAGCTCATATTAGGCGTGTAGAAATGCCTGGAACCAAACTGTATCTTGTAGATGACACTGTTGTGAACATTTTGATGCATAATTATTTAAGATCCCATGGTTGGAGTCAGTGCAATCCTCAAATTTCTAAAATCCATTGAAAAAGACACAAAAATTTGAATTCCTAAAAAGGGGATGAATTGGTCATATTAGGGGACAAGAAATATCTGGAACCAAACTGAATCTCATAGTCGACACTGTTGAGAACATTTTGATGTATTAATATTTTCGATACCATGGTTGAAGTCATAACTCTCCTCAATGTTTTAAAATACAATCAAAAGACACAAAATTGATTTTTATATTGGGGTGATTAGGACATTTTAGCTGTCAAGTCATGTCTGGCACCAAACTGAATATTGTAGAGGAGAATGTTGCGAACATTTTCATGTATTGATATTTAAGATCCTATGGTTGGAGGCGGTGCACTCCTCAATTTTCTAAAATCCAACCAAAAAGACACAAAATTTTGAACTCTTAAAAAGGAGGGGTGATTAGGTCATATTAGGCGAATAGAAATGTCTGGAACCAAACTAAATCTTGTAGAGGAGACTGTTTTGAACATTTTGATGTATTTATATTTAAGATCCCATGGTTGGAATCATAAGAATCCTCAATTTTCTGAAATCCATCCAAAAACACACAAGAATTTGAATCCTTAAAAAAAGGGAGGGCGTGATTAGGTCATTTTAGGCCTCTAAATGTTTCTGACGTGAAACTAAATCTTGTAGAGGATACTGTTGCGAACATTTTGATGAATTAATATTTAGGATCTTATGGTTGCAGTAGGTGCACTCCTCAATTATCTAAAATCCCATCATTAAGACACAAAAATTGATTTCTTAAAATTTGGGAGGGGGCTGATTAGGACATTTTAGAAAACTAGAGATATCTGGGACCAGAATGAATCTTGTAAAGGAGACTGTTTTAAACAATTTGTTGTATTAATATTTAACATCATATGGTTTAAGTTTAGCACTCCTCAATTGTCTAACTTCCGACCAAAAAGCCACAAAAATTTGTATTCTCAAAAGGGTGGGTGGCTGATTAGGTCCTTTTAAAAGGCAAGAAATTTCCGGAGCCAAACTAAATGTTATAGAGGAGACTGTTGCGAACATTTTGATGAATTAATATTTAAGATCCTATGGTTGGAGTCGGTTTACTCCTTAATTTTCTAAAATCCAACCAAAAACAGACAAGAATTTGAATTCTTAAAAATGGGTGTGAGGCGTGATAAGGTCATTTTAGGCGACTAAAAGTTTCTGGAGTCAAACTAAATCTTGTATAGGAGACTGTTGCGAACATTTTGATGAATTAATGTTTAAGATCCCATGGTTGGAGGCATAACACTCTTCAATTTTTAAGAAACAAAAAAAAAGACACAAAATTGATTTTTATAGGTGGATGGCGGGTGATTAGGACATTTCAGGTGTCAAGATATGTCTTGCACCAAACTGAATCTTGTAGAGGAGACTGTTGCGAACATCTTGATATATTAATATTTAAATTCCTATCGTTGGAGTCGGTGCACTCCTCAATTTTTTAAAATCCCACCAAAAAGACCCAATAATTTGAATTCTTAAAAAAATGGGGGGAGGCGTGTTTAGCTCATATTAGGCGTGTAGAAATGCCTGGAACCAAACTGTATCTTGTAGATGACACTGTTGTGAACATTTTGATGCATAATTATTTAAGATCCCATGGTTGGAGTCGGTGCAATCCTCAAATTTCTAAAATCCATTGAAAAAGACACAAAAATTTGAATTCCTAAAAAAAGGGGATGAATTGGTCATATTAGGGGACAAGAAATATCTGGAACCAAACTGAATCTCATAGTCGACACTGTTGAGAACATTTTGATGTATTAATATTTTCGATACCATGGTTGAAGTCATAATTCTCCTCAATGTTTTAAAATACAATAAAAAGACACAAAATTGATTTTTATATTGGCGTGATTAGGACATTTTAGCTGTCAAGTGATGTCTGGCACCAAACTGAATATTGTAGAGGAGAATGTTGCGAACATTTTCATGTATTGATATTTAAGATCCTATGGTTGGAGGCGGTGCACTCCTCAATTTTCTAAAATCCAACCAAAAAGACAGAAAATTTTGAACTCTTAAAAAGGAGGGGGTGATTAGGTCATATTAGGCGAATAGAAATGTCCTGAACCAAACTAAATCTTGTAGAGGAGACTGTTTTGAACATTTTGATGTATTTATATTTAAGATCCCATGGTTGGAATCATAAGACTCCTCAATTTTCTGAAGTCCATCCAAAAACACACAAGAATTTGAATCCTTAAAAAAAAGGGAGGGCGTGATTAGGTCATTTTAGGCCTCTAAATGTTTCTGACGTGAAACTACATCTTGTAGAGGATACTGTTGCGAACATTTTGATGAATTAATATTTAGGATCTTATGGTTGCAGTAGGTGCACTCCTCAATTATCTAAAATCCCATCATTAAGACACAAAAAATTGATTTCTTAAAAAGTTGGGAGGGGGCTGATTAGGACATTTTAGAAAACTAGAGATATCTGGGACCAGAATGAATCTTGTAAAGGAGACTGTTTTAAACAATTTGTTGTATTAATATTTAACATCATATGGTTTAAGTTTAGCACTCCTCAATTTTCTAACTTCCGACCAAAAAGCCACAAATATTTGTATTCTTAAAAGGGTGGGTGGCTAATTAGGTCCTTTTAAAAGGCAAGAAATTTCCGGAGCCAAACTAAATGTTATAGAGGAGACTGTTGCGAACATTTTGATGAATTAATATTTAAGATCCTATGGTTGGAGTCGGTTTACTCCTTAATTTTCTAAAATCCAACCAAAAACAGACAAGAATTTGAATTCTTAAAAATGGGTGTGGGGCGTGATAAGGTCATTTTAGGCGACTAAAAGTTTCTGGAGTCAAACTAAATCTTGTATAGGAGACTGTTGCGAACATTTTGATGAATTAATGTTTAAGATCCCATGGTTGGAGGCATAACACTCTTCAATTTTTAAGAAACAACCAAATAGACACAAAATTGATTTTTATAGGTGGATGGCGGGTGATTAGGACATTTCAGGTGTCAAGATATGTCTTGCACCAAACTGAATCTTGTAGAGGAGACTGTTGCGAACATCTTGATATATTAATATTTAAATTCCTATCGTTGGAGTCGGTGCACTCCTCAATTTTTTAAAATCCCACCAAAAAGACCCAATAATTTGAATTCTTAAAAAAATGGGGGGAGGCGTGTTTAGCTCATATTAGGCGTGTAGAAATGCCTGGAACCAAACTGTATCTTGTAGATGACACTGTTGTGAACATTTTGATGCATAATTATTTAAGATCCCATGGTTGGAGTCGGTGCAATCCTCAAATTTCTAAAATCCATTGAAAAAGACACAAAAATTTGAATTCCTAAAAAAGGGGATGAATTGGTCATATTAGGGGACAAGAAATATCTGGAACCAAACTGAATCTCATAGTCGACACTGTTGAGAACATTTTGATGTATTAATATTTTCGATACCATGGTTGAAGTCATAACTCTCCTCAATGTTTTAAAATACAATCAAAAGACACAAAATTGATTTTTATATTGGGGTGATTAGGACATTTTAGCTGTCAAGTGATGTCTGGCACCAAACTGAATATTGTAGAGGAGAATGTTGCGAACATTTTCATGTATTGATATTTAAGATCCTATGGTTGGAGGCGGTGCACTCCTCAATTTTCTAAAATCCAAACAAAAAAGACACAAAATTTTAAACTCTTAAAAAGGAGGGGGTGATTAGGTCATATTAGGCGAATAGAAATGTCTGGAACCAAACTAAATCTTGTAGAGGAGACTGTTTTGAACATTTTGATGTATTTATATTTTAGATCCCATGGTTGGAATCATAAAACTCCTCAATTTTCTGAAATCCATGCAAAAACACACAAGAATTTGAATCCTTAAAAAAAAGGGAGGGCTTGATTAGGTCATTTTAGGCCTCTAAATGTTTCTGACGTGAAACTAAATCTTGTAGAGGATACTGTTGCGAACATTTTGATGAATTAATATTTAGGATCTTATGGTTGCAGTAGGTGCACTCCTCAATTATCTAAAATCCCATCAATAAGACATAAAAATTGATTTCTTAAAAAGTTGGGAGGGCTGATTAGGACATTTTAGAAAACTAGAGATATCTGGGACCAGAATGAATCTTGTAAAGGAGACTGTTTTAAACAATTTGTTGTATTAATATTTAACATCATATGGTTTAAGTTTAGCACGCCTCAATTGTCTAACTTCCGACCAAAAAGCCAAAAAATTTGTATTCTTAAAAGGGTGGGTGGCTGATTAGGTCCTTTTAAAAGGCAAGAAATTTCCGGAGCCAAACTAAATGTTATAGAGGAGACTGTTGCGAACATATTGATGTATTAATATTTAAGATCCTATGGTTGGAGTCAGTTTACTCCTTAATTTTCTAAAATCCAACCAAAAACAGACAAGAATTTGAATTCTTAAAAATGGGTGTGGGGCGTGATAAGGTCATTTTAGGCGACTAAAAGTTTCTGGAGTCAAACTAAATCTTGTATAGGAGACTGTTGCGAACATTTTGATGAATTAATGTTTAAGATCCCATGGTTGGAGGCATAACACTCTTCAATTTTTAAGAAACAACCAAAAAGACACAAAATTGATTTTTATAGGTGGATGGCGGGTGATTAGGACATTTCAGGTGTCAAGATATGTCTTGCACCAAACTGAATCTTGTAGAGGAGACTGTTGCGAACATCTTGATATATTAATATTTAAATTCCTATCGTTGGAGTCGGTGCACTCCTCAATTTTTTAAAATCCCACCAAAAAGACCCAATAATTTGAATTCTTAAAAAAATGGGGGGAGGCGTGTTTAGCTCATATTAGGCGTGTAGAAATGCCTGGAACCAAACTGTATCTTGTAGATGACACTGTTGTGAACATTTTGATGCATAATTATTTAAGATCCCATGGTTGGAGTCGGTGCAATCCTCAAATTTCTAAAATCCATTGAAAAAGACACAAAAATTTGAATTCCTAAAAAAAGGGGATGAATTGGTCATATTAGGGGACAAGAAATATCTGGAACCAAACTGAATCTCATAGTCGACACTGTTGAGAACATTTTGATGTATTAATATTTTCGATACCATGGTTGAAGTCATAACTCTCCTCAATGTTTTAAAATACAATCAAAAGACACAAAATTGATTTTTATATTGGGGTGATTAGGACATTTTAGCTGTCAAGTCATGTCTGGCACCAAACTGAATATTGTAGAGGAGAATGTTGCGAACATTTTCATGTATTGATATTTAAGATCCTATGGTTGGAGGCGGTGCACTCCTCAATTTTCTAAAATCCAACCAAAAAGACACAAAATGTTGAACTCTTAAAAAGGAGGGGGTGATTAGGTCATATTAGGCTTACATAAGTAAGTTCTTTCTTTACATAAGTAAATATAAATCTCTTTCATTCCTTCCATAACTAACTGTAACCATCTTAAATCCTACATGAAGTTACATTTGTGATGAGTCATCTTCCTGGAAACAAACTGTTCTCATATGTGAGTTATAATTATTCAATTAGTGCTATTTCAAATAAAATTGTAAAATAATAATAATTTTAATGTATAAACTTTCTATGATCATGCTTTAATGAGATGCAGTCAATAAAAATTAGGCTAAAATGTTTGAGTATTTTAGGAATCTACATTATTTTTACCGCTTAACAAAACAATAGGATAGAAAAGTTTTGCTTATCAAATTGTATTGTGTTAGATTCTAGTAATTTTAACTTTATAAAAGGTTGTGAAATTTTAAAGCATTCAATTTTTATATAAATAAGTTAAAATTTTGGGTAGAATATTTTTTCCAGAAAGGTTTATTTTCAGTTTTTGAAAATTCTAAATTCTGTAAAATTACAAAAATAATGTTAATTATTTAAAATTTATTTCATTTACTATATTTCAAGAGGTACATCGTGTGTTTTCTTTGTAACAGAATATCTTTGTAATTTTCATTTCACTTGTTTATAAATGTGTACAATGTTGTTAATTGGTAAAATATTTAATGACTTTGCAGATACTTAACTAAATTATTCTTTAAGTTAGAAACTTTGAATAAGAGCTTATCTAGCTTCTTTTGTTTAAAGAAAAATATCTCAATGTGTTTGTGGGGATATACAGGTATTTGTGTTTGATCCGTCAAATGCCGCATTTTGTTATCAAATCTCAGCGCTTATTGTCACAACATGGTGTCCCACCTAAGGGGACAGGTTGTCATTTGTGCTAAGTGATGATGAGTTGTAGGTACAGTGCCATTGTAGTCAAGAGAAATTGTGATTGGCTGTAACATAACTGCATTTTTGATTCATTGTGATATTTTTCACTCTTAAGCTTTTTTTTTCTTTTTCTTTTTTGAGAGAGAGAGAATTTTTAAATCCATTTTATTTTATAATAAATGCATTCATTAATTACCCATTTTTTGTTTGTGACTTTATAGCCAGACCATATCATATTTTTGCTCGCTAACAATGTTATAATTTTTTTATAATTATTGGAGTTTTTGTGAGTGAAATGAAATATGAATTGAAATCAATAAATTTGCACAACAGATCTTTATTAATAATTGTTAATTGGAATCAGTTTCAGTACTTAATAATATGTCATAAATGTTTTACATGCACAAATTGATTTCAGTAATATTAGATGCACAAATTGCAAGTTTTATGATTATGGAAAATTTGAAAGGAATATATGTTAGCAATTGTTAACACAAATAAAACTCCATAGTTCTCAGATATTCTCAAAAAAATAAGAAAAAAGTGCCATTTTGATGATAGTAAACATGTTGATTCTTAAAAACAAGTAAAAAGGAAGCGTATTAAAACATATTTTCAAAGTAAATTTACTATAAACTCTGTTTTGATATCAATGTGTATGAAAAATCATCTATATAAATAAATTAAATAACCTTTAAGCGTATATGAATATTTTTTTAGTTTTTACATTGCTTACCATTTTTGTTTTCAATATTAAATTCAGTTAAATATGCTATCATTGAAATATATTAGTGTAAATATGAAAATAGCATGCAAATATATGTCACTTGTGGAATGATTGTTTTTTATAAGACAATCTTTATCCTAATTTTATCTCACAAAAATGCTAATTTTTATTTACTTTTCTTATTAATTTATTAAGTTTATCAGAGAAGTATTTTCAGTAAACTTATAAAATAGATCTTATTTAATATTAACTGTTAATTAGAATCAGTTTCGGTTTAAATGATATTTTATAAAATTTCAATTCAAGTGTATTGCTACAGAAATTTTGCTGCTGTATAAAATTGACTTAAATATTTGTTTCATTCATACTTAACTATGATGTACATGAATATTTATGACAAGATGAAGATAAAATAGTATAAAGATTTTTCCTGTCTACTTGGTTGCTTGGAAATCTGTGATAATTATGACAATAACTAATAAATATTTATTTCTGAAACACATTCTCAACACTGTACATTTGGAATATTTCCTAAGCTAATATTATTGTCTTATTACATTATAGAAAAAGATTGGAAAATAAATTCTTTGCATTTTTGCACTTTATAAACCCATTTAAATATTAAAAGTTTTTCACTAATATTAATAAACTTCCATTTAAAAATATAAAAATCAAAATCTTTTGTTAATGAAATTTTAAGAATAACACAAGAAAAACGTAGACACATACCTATCATATTTTACATACAAGTGTGTATGATGTCAAGACCTTAAACAAATACTTTGTTGGTTTAATTCATTTTTATAAAAAATGATTTTATTAATATATGTGGTACCAGTGGTTATGATATTTCAATATTAATATTTATTGTTCCTTTGCAATGAATGTTAATACATATCATAAAGAAATAAGTAAATGTACTTATAAATAACAGTGAATTATGATTTACTAATTATGCATACATTTTATTATTAATACAACAAATTTCAATATTAATATTTGTTGTTCCTTTGCAATGAATGTTAATACATATCATAAAGAAATAAGTAAATGTACTTATAAATAACAGTAAATTATGATTTACTAATTATGCATACATTTTATTTGCCATTAATCAAGAAGTTGATTAATTGCCTCTTCAATATCATTCACTTCAATTTTTTCCAACTCCACTCCTTAAAATACCGTCTCTCAAATGATCTTGTCTCATGGTGGATCATAAATATCAGAATTTATTTTAATTTACAGAACAAACACTCGCAACTAACAATTTAGGTTGAAATAGTAAATATTGTTTGTACTCTCATTATTTCAAAATACTAGAATATATGCAAGTTAAATGCATCCATGGAATTTAAGATTTAATTTCTTTGAAACATTGAGATATCTACTTATACATTTTTTTATAATAAAAGCATAAATATCCTTAGCCAAAGAGTGCTAATTTGTAATACTTTTTACTTTTCCAAAGCCAATACACTCAATGTTTAAGCTTTGTATTGACACTCAAATTCTCACTGGGTATTAGCATTGAATTGTTGGTCCTGATATAATTAAACCTTGTGTACAAAAAAAAAGTTTAATGACAAATAAACTAAACCAGGAATACAAGTATATTAGGAATATACCTGTATTCCTGGTTTAGTTATATTAGAAAAGAGAAATTTTAACAGTCATATCTCATGAATGTACTTTGAGAAGTTTTCTCAATCGTTTACTTTACCAATGAAGAATGTCTACTTATTTTTAATTCTTGAAAAGACATGCTTACAATTTTGAAATATTTATTTTTTAAATCAAAAGAGCTTGTTTTTCTTTTGAATTACTTTCATATGTTTTTTCTCATTGATATGTTTTCTTTTTTATTCAATAATTTATACATTCAAACATCTTTATAATTTTTTACAGTACAGAATAATAATTTCATTATATTCCTCTAGAATGATTTCTTTCAAATGAAAACAAGTTTTTTTATAAATTGTTATAACTAAGAATAGGTGTTAAAAAGTAAATGAATATGTGCAAGACAGAAAATAAAATTTGATAATTTTTATGGTCCATAAGTCAAGATTTCTTAAAGAGAAAATTTTTAACTAAGTTCATCATCTTTACAAAAAAAAAAAAAAATGTTACTTGTTAACACTGGACATTGAAATTTGTAAAAACATTGATAAATCAGTTATCTGAATTCACATATTTAAATTTTATCTAATGTGCTTTAGATATTTAGATAATAATTTAATAGCTTAAAAGTGTCGAACACAAAGAATAATTTATGAAATGTAATTAAATGTAATATTTTTAAATAATTATTTGTACTTCATTCATTTCTTAGGATGTTACTGGGCATATACTATTTGGTAGTTTAGGAAGATCTGGATGTTTCTCAAAAGGGTAAATTATGAGATCTAGTTTATTTATCTGATAAAATTAGTGATACTATAATTCCATTCTCATATTTTTATGTAGTCTAATTGAAATTACAATGAGTAAAATAAGACGAAACTTGTTCATTCATTTTATTCAAAACAAAATTTTTCTCAGTTTAAATTTGTATTTTATTGATTATTAAATTTGCAAATTTTAAGGACATGTAATGAAATTTTTTTATTTGTAATTAAATTTTATTCTGAGAAGTTTTCACTAATAATTAAGTTTTATGAAGTTTCCTTTTTTTGAGAGCTATATTTCATATTATTTTTATCAAAATACAATTAAAAGTTAACACTTTTTATTTGCAAAAGAAAATATAAAATATTGACTGAATATTGCTTGTTAAATAAATTTATCTAATCTCTTATAAAAAAAAATTAATAGCATGTTAAATTACATTTCAGAAAATTAAAATATTTAAAAAATATTTTAATTTTGATTTTATAAATAATCCTATTGAGAGAGAACTGCTAATGATATATTTATTAGCCAAAGCAATATTAATTAGATATTATAATTTTTCATAGGCATGTCAACCTGCAAAACCTGGAAAAAAAATTAAGACTCGCATAAAAGATCATTGAATCCTGCTGGATATATCTCATGAGAAAACAATAAGTTACATCTCATTAGCTTACTTTTTGGGAATCTCCCTGGATTATCGATCCATAAATCAAGGTCTATAACAACAACGCAATAATAATTTGCTAAATTATTTTATACCAAAATAGAAGACATTTAAAATATATAAAGAATTTTAAGTCTATAAATACAAAATAGAAATAATAGTTTCTTTTCGTCAACTTTCCTTTTTTCCGCAATCAGATACATTTTTTTTTTTGTACAGTTTTTATTTTTATGGAGGTATTTTGTAAATTAGAGTGATTTAAGTGAATAAATTTCCTAAATGAATAATTTTTAAATTCTAATAAAAAGATTTGGAATTTATTGATACAAATAATTTTACCACATAAATTGCAATTAACTTGTGTAAAAAAATGTTTCCCTTTAGCTAATAAAGTTAATTTTTTATTAACAATTTAAAAGATAATATGAGAGATAATATTTTAGCTAAGGATGCTTAGTTTCTTATTAAGAAAAAAAAATTTGGGCAGTACATTTAGGGGATAATATTTTTAAGGAAATAAACAAGTAATGCCTACTTTTTTTTTTAAAAAAAAATTGTATTTATATGTAATAAAGGAGTATATATCGTGATTGCAATTTTTTTTAATAAAGAAATAATATTTTTTTATTAGAAAAACTGCAAATGCAATATATTTTTTTACCTATATTTAAAATTTTGAAAAAGAATTACAATTTATAAATAAATATGGAAATTTATTTAGGTTGTTGAAATTAATTTAAGTATATGAATATTGAAATTTTATTTTAGGATATGCATTGAAAATTACAACATTAATAGATCTTCAAAATTATTTTTTTTACTAGTAAAATAATCTATTTGAGTAATTTTTAAGGTGACATAAATAATGGGGAAAAAGGGAATATCATAGCATTACATATATGTGTGTGTGAACTATTGAATAATAGAACATTTTCAAACCATCATAAAATTAGCTAAAATACTTAGCCCTGAAAATTAAAGAAAATTTATTATTGCAATATGCAATGAAAATCAGCTATAATTTTATGAAAAATAGAATGCATATTAAGTTTTAAACAATATATAACTTAAAAGAAAAATTCATTTATTCAGTATTTGTGATTCAGGGTTAGCTTATATTTTAAATAGTCTTTGGAAATAATTAAAAAAATATTTTCGGTTAAAAGTTGAAGATAAATTAATTAAGCATTTGTAACATGCAGATCTTTAATAATTTATGACACTGAGAATTTCTTTCTGAATGTATATTTCCTACAATTAATCTTTTTCTTTTAAATGAAAAATAAGTATTAAATATTAAAATAAGGCAAAAATATTTTTTATTGAAAAATAAATTTTAATTTTCATATTCAAAAAATTTATAATTAATCTTATAGTATTTTCTAAAGATATAAAGGCCATAAAGAAGAAGAATTATGTTATTAACTATGGCTATCAGATCTCGCAAAATTCATTCAAAATAAGAATTTTTTTTTATCAGACTAAGGGCAGCAACAGTTTTTAAATATTGGATCAAATTTTGACTTCAAAGTCTACCTTACTCTTGTGAAAACGTATGTGTAAAAGATACAAAATTAAAAACAAAGATACAATGAAACTGTTGTCTAGAGTTATTATTGACAGTATCATTTTTGTAATAGATTTAGTAATAAAGTAAAAAAATTGCTTATTTCTTATCAATAAATAATGATTATCAAAAAATAAAATAAAAAATAATTTTTCAGGCTTTGGGTGAATATAAATCTTGAAACATTTATTCCAGTTATAAGTTTTATTTTATTACATAGTTAATTCCACGCTTTTTAAGGGCTTGAAATTAAGTACGAATTTAAATTGTTTTATCAACTAAGATTTTGTAAATTATGGAAATATATAATGCTACCTACAAATAAAAATCAAATTAAATTGATAAAATAATAAATTTTAAACATGATGTGAGATAAAGTAAATTGATGGAAGATAAGATTAGAAATTTCATTTTAGAAGTAGTTAGATAAATGATCCATTGAGATTTCAGAATTTACTCCCCAAAAATTTTATACAATTTAAAAGAAACATAGAATTTTACGATCATTCTGTCATAAATAATTTTTTAATCAAAAATATTTAATCTTTTTTATTAAAGAGAAAAAATTTAAAATATTTATTATATTAAGCGATTTTAAATATTAGTGCATTAATTTGCTTTTGTATTCAAAAAATCTTTGTTTGTGTTTTTCACAATTGCTTACATTATTACACCTGCTCTATTAGTTGACGTCATTGCATGGGCCTCTTTTCAGTCATTCTCTTTAGGATTTGTATTAAATAAGAACCCTCGCCTAAATATACAAAGTATGGTTACAGTTTACTTTGAAGCCGCTAGTTCCCATAAACTCTCATGCTTGTAAAAATGCAAAGAAATTTCTTTGTAGAAAAAAAAATTTATTTGCAAGCTTCAAACCTTTCCAGCAATGAGAAATTTTATTTAAAAGATTCTACAAACACATTAATATGATTAATATCACATACTCATATATCAAGAATAAAAATCGAGAATAAATGTTGAATTAGAAAAAGTAATAATTTTTAAAATTGGTAGTGTGAATTCTTTGACTTGAGAAGGTAAACAAAAAGTAATTGTTATAAGTTTTTCTCTATACTTAAATATAGCAAACATATTAGCTTAAAACATTAAATTTTCTTATGTGCCTTAGATTATCACAAAGTTGTGTCTGAAAAAGTATGTTTGTATATGGAAAATTTATTTGTTGTTAGAAATTCAACTACATACTTTTAATTTTTCAGTTTACAAACTGTAATGGTCTTCAATTTTGAAGCGCTTTTTAACGTTAAGATTTTAGATCATCACATAGCTATTATGCTACAAAGTTTCTCAGACTTGTACTTTTTATTTATTACTCAAACAAATAAGTCTTCCTGCAGTAAAGCTGAACAAATAATTCAAATATTGTAATAATATCTTATTTTTTATTAAATAATAAATATTTCCCCACTCATATATATTTTAAGAAAGTAAGAAATTATTTTCATAATTTGAACAACTACTTTGTAAGTCTATATTTCATTTTGAGGTATACTTTATTTCTGTAATTTCTATTATCAATCCTTTTTTTTTTTAATCAAAATAAACATTTTTTATTTCGTCTATATTTTGATATTGTCAATTCAAATTGGTATAACAAAAACTAAGTGATTTCTTGTCCCATTTTTACATACCATTTCATATATGTTTCTCCTTAACGGGAAGTTCTTTGTTTTCAAAACTTTAATTCTTAAGAAGTATGTTTCAAAATATATTATTTATTATAGTTTAATAAAACACAATCAATCATATATGGAATATATCATTTTATGTTTAAAAGACCATTTTATGTTAAACCGGACACACATTAATTTTGTATTCAAATAAACATAGTAAGATAAATATAAACTGTTTTTCGCAATAAGAATTTCTCTCATTAAAAAAGTTAAATTTGAAAATCATTATTTATGTCTGCATGGATTATTTTAAAAATAAATTATTGTAGAACAAATGTATTAGCAATTTGTGTAATTTATAATTAATTTTGATAGAAAAATAGTTACTTAAATACTCTTTGATAAAATAATTACCTGTAAGTTCATGCTACATCCAAAGAATTAAGCTTTAAATATGATTTCAACTAATCACTAGTATACTATTTCAAAAAGATCATTCCATTTCATACATTGAAAAACATGAGCTAAAACTATTATATATATATATATATATATATATATATATATATATATATATATATATATATATAATATATATATAATATATATATAATATATATATATATATTATATATATATATATATATAATATATATATATATATATATATATGTATATGTATACACACACAAATTAAAAGTTTTAATTCATCTTTATATATTAAATAAATTTCAATTATTTTGCAAAACAATTTACTGTTTAAAAACTTGATGAATTAAATTCATCATAAATCTAATTTTTTAAAGATATTATAAATTTCTTAATAAGGATTATTTATTTTCCTGAATATTATCTTTATATCATATAAAAACTGTATATGGAATAAAAATTGGCGTCAGAATAAAGATAATGTTAGAAATATCGAATTTTCATTTTTTATTGTAGAAAATTTCTAATCGCTTGACATGTTTAAAAAAATAATATCTTTTTTTTATATTGGTATATTTAAATAATGATTAGTATAACAATAAATATTGTTAGTATATTTTGGTTTCTATATTATGTTTCTTTAAAAACAAAGTCAACACATGTGTATAATCAACTCAAATGACAATCCTATTACTTTTTTTTCTGTTAAGATATTTTTGTTTTAGTAGCAATATATATATATATATATATTTGACATGTGTTAGCAAAATGTAATTAGGCAGTATATATAGATTAAAAATTTTTGAAGTAATAAAATCAACTAAAATTAAAATTATTAATTGTATAAACTTGCATTTCATTTCTAAAATAATGATTACTAAAATTTAAAATTGAATCTTGGCAAAAGTAATCAACACTCTAAATATTTGGCTTGAAACTCTATTTTAGTTTTCAAAGAAAAGACTTCAAGGAGTACTCATTAAGACCAAACAATCATTTCACCTATTGGGCGAGATGAAAGTAATTGGTTTCTATACTGTGAGTAAAAATGTGTCATAAACATTTTTAGATTGGAATTCTTCAACGTACTTATTTCATTACTGGCCGCTTTTGCCTAGTAAATATTTGGGAAATCTCTGCAGTATCTGGCCATTATATGACCAGCTTATTGTGCCATGACAGATTAGTCATGGGTACTCAGTTAAATCAAAATTTTCAATGCATTAAAAAATGGACAAACTTAATGAATTGAGTCTTAAAAATAATTAAATTTTTTTATTTAATCACTTTACATAAATACTTAAAAAAATTGCTTTGTTTTTAATGTGTATTTATAAATTAATATTTAATTCCCAAAATTAACCCTAAGCAGTTCCTATGTAAAAAATGGTAAAATATTTGCAAGCTTGTAAGTGTTAAATTGAATATAATATGATGAGAAACGTCTAGTTAGTACATGTACCTTGTGATAAAAATAATCTAAAAAGTAGTGTCACCTTAAAGTTTCATACTGAGAATTAAAAAGCTTAAAGGATAATTCAATATTCCTACATTTACCAATAACTAATGTAAAAGTTCATTTTATTAAACTTGCGTAAAATCCAAAATATATTAATTTAATTAGAATTATAATTTTTATAGGACTTATTACCCACTGAAAGAATAAGAATGAACAATCAAATTTTTTCTTTTGCAATTCATATAGCACTCTAATTGTCACATTTTTTCTCTCTCTCTACTATTTGAAAAGTTATGAAACTGGATGAGATATGTTAGAATGATTTTCTTTGGATGTAAAATACATTGTTGTAAACTTCAAAGGACGTGTGTCACTGCATAGGTTAATTTAAGAACATCGTATTTGGTTAATTTATCTCGCAGCTACACTCCTAACAAGATCAAAAAAACTTCCCATTGAAAGTGGAGAATATTTGATGATTTGTTGCCAGTTTTAGGGAGATGATATGATCCAAAACAGGACAGCAACTGGTTTCCCACATTTTTGAAATTTCCTGGAATATCTAGTCGACTATGAAACTTAAGAAAATCATTTTGAATAAATTTTATGGGGGAAAATTTAGCGCATGCTTTATGCTCATTTAAATATATGCTGTTTTCTTATTTAGAAGCTGCATAATTATTTATATCTCACAAAAGGATTTTATATACAAACTGCTGAAGTAAACAATCTGAAGGCTATACATCTGTAACTCTAAAAACGACCAAATTCTTTCAAAATAATATACTTAAAGAAGAAGAAACATAATTGTTTAATGAATGTGATTGTTATTAAAAAATCTTACCTCTTTAATGATTGAAATAACTTTTACATCATTTTTAATGTAAACAGATCCAATTACTTTTTTCTTTATTTGGTTCTAAACTTTTAAATGTTAATATTTCAATTAGTTATCTGTTTTATTTTATTTAATTGAAATACATTGTTCATCTATTGTGCAGTTCTAAAATTTAAATTTTGAGGAAAGATTTTATGTCTTTATTAAATGGAAATGCTGTACTAACATTTTCATAAAAGTGAGATTTACATACGATTGGTAATTCAAAATTTAAGTAATTTTTCTTTAAATAAAAGCAATAAATTGTATTATGAAATATGAAAAATATCTGAATTTCTTGACAAATTACTTTACAAATTCAATTTTAATGTAATTTTTTTATTCTCAGTGATGAAAAGGAAAAAATATTTCATGAGTTAGTAAAATTGTACATCTGAAAAATATTTTTAATATTTTAGGTTATTTTATATTTCATGCATTAATTATTTAGAAGAATAATGGTTCCAGTAATTGAAATTAATGTTCTGATAACTGTAAATTTGGACTTCATTTTGCAATAAATTTAGTCCAAGGATGAAATTGAAGTTGCATATTTTGATCGCCATTTATTAAGTAAGTTACAGTTAATGAGGAAAGGGTACAATCGTTGAATACACGCTTCCACTCTCCCTTGTACTGTTGAGAAATATATGAATTAAATTTTTTCCTTATGAAAATTTGTTTTTAAAGAAAGCTCCAATGAACTAATCAAAGAGTTTGCCTTGTTTCAGATGAACACGTTGGAATAACTGAGAAAACAATAAATATAATCTCAAAATGAAGTAGATAAATTATTTCTCCCTAAATTGAATTTGAAATATGTATCAGCATATAATAAGTAATAAAGCCTAAATGAGTATAAATTTTAAATGTTATAGTTGGTCTAAAATTTTGACATCCATTCTAAAATCTTTCTTTTATATCATAATTGTTCTATTATTTTGTGCTGAAAAAGATTAAATGTTTTTAATATCTTTTTAAAGATATTTTCATTTAGCCCTTTTATTGTAATGTATTTGTATGTTTTAACTAACTGTATGATAAAGCTAATTTTATCATGCATAAAAATTGAATCTAAAATTGAAGATGGACTTTTTCAAAGATTTAAAAGAAAGGTTGTTTAAACAGTATAGTTTATTTCTATCTAGTTTTTTTTTTATAAATACAAATGAAATATTTTATTTCTATTTATTCATTTGTTTTAAATTTTAGTCTTAATTAGCGACAAAAATGTTTTATGAAAATTATATATATATATTGTGTGTAGAACTCAAAAGTCTGGAATCAATTTTTTTTTTCCTAAGCTGGGTTTGATATTTTCTACTTACACTTGTCTCATCTTAGTAATCATTTCCTGTACATTTTATTATATTGATACAAAATTAGATTTTACTGATTGAAATGCAATTTTAAGAATATTTCTTTATTATTCTGAATTGTTTTTAAAGTGCTTCTGTAGATCATACTCATAGTACATATTTATTTACATTGCATACAAAAAAATTATAACAAAGTGTGCTGTGTTTCAAACCTTAATTGATTTTAAACTTTTCAATCAATATGAGTTATTTTAAGGAATGGTTGTCATTTTTCCCTGTAAAATTCCATTGAAATATTGTGCTAAATGCATTTCTCATTTATTTAGGTGGATATCACTGATCAGCTTATTTAGAAAGGCGGCAATATAAGCTATTCCAGAATTTCACAAGTTCTTTATTTTTGAAAATAAGATCTTATTCCTTTATTTTGTGTTTACTGTATATTATTTTGTACATGTTGATCATATATTCTATAAATTAAGTGAATTACAATATCTTTATTCCAGGTATTGATGTAACATTTTGAAGTGTGATTGCTGGGCATCTGTATTCAACATTACAGAGGGTATTAACACATTTTTACAACGCTTTCGATAACGAATTAGAAAAAAGAAATGTTTTAGATTAAAAATTTTGGGCAACAGCTTATTTGAAATGAGAAATATATTCTTCTGTCAAAATGTCACATATAAACATGCTGTGAACTGAAGGATATGCTTCTGCGCTTTCCGAAGATAAATGTTCTTATTCCAGAATTCAAAAGCGTTGGGAAATGCATGGTATTAAATTTCTAAGTTCAAAATAAGCAATATTAATCGGATAGGTAAAACCTGTCAATCATTATTTCTACATAGAAAGAAGACTCCAAACGAATATCTGTAAAAGGTACGTATCGTTTCAAATGCTTATAAAATGAAATCGCTGGTAGAAAAAATCCGAAAATACAGAAATCAATTGCAAAGTCTTTAGATACATCTGTAGCAACAATAAATAAAGTAATAAACCAGTATTTACAACTTAAAATTGCTGAAAACATAATGTTCACCAGCTTTTGCCGAGACATGTGGCTGAATGCAAGAGATAAGTGGAAAAACATTGTGACCCTTGATGAAGCATGGGTTTACCTAAATGACTGCAACAAAAAAGGTCTACTTACTACACAAAACAAGGAGAAAAATGTACAAACCTGGTTCCGACAATTTAATGAAAGTTTCACAGTAAGGAATTTGATAGTCTCAGGTTTCTCTTTAAATGGGTAATTAAAAATAAGAAGAGTGGAAAGAAATGTTTAAATCAACTTATCGTACAATCAGGAGAAGGTTTTACGTCCAATATTTACAAAAGAAATTCCACTTTTTATCCCAGTGACTTTGAAAGAAAGAAACTTCATCAAGACAAAGCTATAAGTCATACTTCGAAAACTACCACTGCATTCCTTGAAAAATTGATGACTAATACAGGTATTGCAAGTATACATTTTCAACATATCCCTGCGAACTCTCCTGACATTTCAATGGACTATTGTGCCTTTGCTCTGTTAAAAAGAACTCTTTCTAAACGCAAACCCACCACGATAGATGGACTCTGGAAAGTAGTGGAAAAGGAATAGAGAGCAATACCGCCTGAAATTTCATGAAAAACCCTTCGATCATGGAAATCACAATGTAGACTAATAGTCCAGAAAAAAAGCTATCAGATCGAACATTTAAAAAAATAATCTTTACATTTGAAACATTAATTAAACTGCTGTTAAATCGTTCTAAAAGTGTGTTAATACCCTCTGTATAAATAGGCTATGTTGCCGAGTCAAATGATTTAATCGTGTTATGAGGGTTGTATCAAAACACTAACTACATAGCATGTTAAATTTTTTGGCAGAAAATTTTGGAGAGCTGCTGCTAATAACATAATTTACTATGTAAAACAAAGCCAAGGTCTATTTTATTTGGAGTATACTTTGTGATAATTGCATTTGTTATTTGGCTGTAGTTTTAGTTTAAATTAAGTATTGAAACTCCAACACATTGTACGATTTTTATGCTATCGAATGCTGCTGCGTTGGAAAAGCACATTTCAATATTTGGAGCAACTTTCTATATTATATTTAATGATGTATCACGTGTTCTTATATCTCATAATACGGAATAAGCATTCAAATCTAACTTTTTCTGTTTGTATAATTATTGACAAAAAAAGTATAGCAATCAATTATTCATAAATTTTTATTCATAACTATCTTTATTAATTGCTAATTATTGAAAACTAAAATAATTGTAATCTGTTAAATGCTATAATTTTATATAATTATTAAATAAATTTACATGCAACTGTTAAATTGTTTGTAAATTATTAGATAGACAGTTAAAAGAAAGTTGTGCTTCAATAAATAGTTATACATTATTATATTTTAAAAATTTCCTATTATGATAAATTACCAGCATATTAGAAAAAGATGTACTACAAATCTAATTTGGGAGCAAGACTTTATTAATTGAATTCATGTTGATAATTTACTTGAAAACAAATGAGATTAATGACTGTAACCCAACAAATGAAATCTGTTTATTCACTATTAGGGAAAATGTTAATATTTAAAAATTAACAGCAGATCAAAACTAAAAATGCTATTTTTTAGTATACATATTAGATTTAATAATAAGAAATTGAACATTGTTACCAAATTTGTATCTGTAAAAAAGATTTCTCTTCTGTTACAGCTACTATTTTTGTTTCATGGTTGACTAGAGGTTGATTTTGAGCAGCTACTATTTGCAAAGCTGCAATGATTGGACTGTCAGTAATAAGTCATTATCATTATGTTACATTGTAACAGACTGCTTCCCATAATAACAGAGAGCTTGTGGCAAGTCATTATGTAATCGCTTTAAATTAATGCAACTCAAATGCTTAAACTCTAAATACTAATGAAATTGAACAGATTAAATCGAGTAAAACTTGGAATATTTATCAAATAATATATAATTTTTGACGATAAATAATCAAAAGATATTAAATTTCATAGAATAGATTAACAGAGTGGATCTGTTCTGTTTCAAAATAAATGCTTAAAGAAAATTAAATATTGAAGTAATTAAAAAAAAAAAAACTTAATTCACATTAAAGTATGTTCGCGTGGCAAAATTAGACGAATTGTTAGACAATAATAAGAAGCAAATTATTTTTATCTGCAAATTGCCCGAATATTTATCAAATGATATTGTGCAACGTCATTTATAATCTTGAGAGAGAAACAATTTTATAAAATATTATTAGGCGAATAGAAATGTCTGGAACCAAACTAAATCTTGTAGAGGAGTCTGTTTTGAACATTTTGATGCATTTATATTTAAGATCCCATGGTTGGAATCATAAGAATCCTCAATTTTCTGAAATCCATCCAAAAACACACAAGAATTTGAATCTTTAAAAAAAAGGAGGGCGTGATTAGGTCATTTTAGGCCTCTAAATGTGTCTGACGTGAAATTAAATCTTGTAGAATATACTTTAGCGAACATTTTGATCAATTAATATTTAGGATCTTATGGTTGGAGTAGGTGCACTCCTCAATTATCTAAAATCCCATCAACAAGACACAAAAAATTGAAGTATTAAAAAGGGAGGGGCTGATTAGGACAATTTAGAACACTAGAGATATCTGGGACCAGAATGAATCTTGTAGAGGAGACTGTTTTAAACAATTTGTTGTATTAATATTTAACATCATATGGTTTAAGTTTAGCACTCCTCTCAATTATCTAACATCCGACCAAAAAGACACAAAAATTTTTATTCTTAAAAGGGTGGGTGGCTGATTAAGTCATTTTAAAAGGCAAGAAATTTCCGGAGCCAAACTAAATATTATAGAGGAGGCTGTTGCGAACATTTTGATGCATTAATATATAAGATCCTATGGTTGGAATCATAAAACTCCTCAATTTTCTAAATTCCAACCAAAAAGACACAAGTATTTGAATTCTTAAAATGGGGGGGGGCGTGATTAGGTCATTTAAAGCGGCTAAAAATGTCTGGAGCCAAACTAAATCTTGTAGAGGAGACCGTTTCGAACATTTTGATGAATTAATATTGAAGATCCTATGGTTGGAGACGGTGCACTCCTTAATTTTCTAAAATCCAACCAAAAACACACAAGAATTTGAATTCTTAAAAATGGGTGTGGTTGCGTGATTAGGTCATTTTAGGCGTCTAAAAGTATCTGGAGCCAAACTAAAGCTTGTAGAAGAAACTGTTGCGAACATTTTGATTAATTAATGTTTAAGATCCCATGGTTGGAGGCATAACACTCTTCAATTTTTAAGAAACAACCAAAAAGACACAAAATTGATTTTTATAGGTGGATGGCGGGTGATTAGGACATTTTAGGTGTCAAGATATGTCTTGCACCAAACTGAATCTTGTAGAGGAGACTGTTGCGAACATCTTGATATAATAATATTTAAATTCCTATCGTTGGAGTCGGTGCACTCCTCAATTTTTTAAAATCCCACCAAAATGACCCAATAATTTGAATTCTTAAAAAAATGGGGGGAGGCGTGATTAGCTCATATTAGGCGTGTTGAAATGCCTGGAACCAAACTATATCTTGTAGATGACACTGTTGTGAACTATTTGATGTATAATTATTTAAGATCCCATGGTTGGAGTCGGTGCACTCCTCAATTTTCTAAAATCCATTCAAAAAGACACAAAAATTTGATTTCCTAAAAAAAGGGGATGAATTGGTCATATTAGGGGACAAGAAATATCTGGAACCAAACTGAATCTCATAGTGGACACTGTTGCGAATATTTTCATGTATTAATATTTTCGATACCATGGTTGAAGTCATAATTCTCCTCAATGTTTTAAAATACAATCAAAAGACACAAAATTGATTTTTATATTGGGATGATTATGACATTTAATCTGTCAAGTGATGTCTGGCACCAAACTGAATATTGTAGAGGAGAATGTTGCGAACATTTTCATGTATTGATATTTAAGATCCTAAGGTTGGAGTCGGTTCAATCCTCAATTTTCTAAAATCCAACCAAAAAGACACAAAAATTTGAATTCTTAAAAAAGGGGAGGGTGATTAGGTCACATTAGGCGAATAGAAATGTCTGGAACCAAACTAAATCTTGTAGAGGAGAATGTTGTGAACATTTTGATGTATTTATATTTAAGATCCCATGGTTGGAATCATAAAACTCCTCAATTTACTGAAATCCATCCAAAAACACACAAGAATTTGAATCCTTAAAAAAAGGAGAGCGTGATTAGGACATTTTAGGCCTCTAAATGTGTCTGACGTGATACTAAATCTTGTAGAGGATACTGTTGCGAACATTTTGATGAATTAATATTTAGGATCTTATGGTTGGAGTAGGTGCACTCCTCAATTATCTAAAATCCAACCAAAAGGCACAAAAATTTGAATTCTTAAAAGGGTGGTGATTAGGTCATATTAACCGAATAGAAATGTCTGGAACCAAACTAAATCTTGTAGAGGAGACTGTTCTGAACATTTTGATGTATTTATATTTAAGATCCCATGGTTGGAATCATAAGACTCCTCAATTTTCTGAAATCTATCGAAAACACACAAGAATTTGAATCCTTAAAAAGAGCGAGGGCGTGATTAGGTCATTTTAGGCCTCTAAATGTTTCTGTCGTGAAACTAAATCTTGTAGAGGATACTGTTGCGAACATTTTGATGAATTAATATTTAGGATCTTATGGTTGCAGTAGGTGCACTCCTCAATTATCTAAAATCCCATCATTAAGACATAAAAAATTGATTTCTTAAAAAGTTGGGAGGCGGCTGATTAGGACATTTTAGAAAACTAGAGATATCTGGGACCAGAATGAATCTTTTAAAGGAGACTGTTTTAAACAATTTGTTGTATTAATATTTAACATCATATGGTTTAAGTTTAGCACTCCTCAATTGTCTAACTTCCGACCAAAAGCCACAAAAATTTGTATTCTTAAAAGGGTGGGTGGCTGATTAGGTCCTTTTAAAAGGCAAGAAATTTCCGGAGCCAAACTAAATGTTATAGAGGAGACTGTTGCGAACATTTTGATGAATTAATATTTAAGATCCTATGGTTGGAGTCGGTTTACTCCTTAATTTTCTAAAATCCAACCAAAACAGACAAGAATTTGAATTCTTAAAAATGGGTGTGAGGCGTGATAAGGTCATTTTAGGCGACTAAAAGTTTCTGGAGTCAAACTAAATCTTGTATAGGAGACTGTTGCGAACATTTTGATGAATTAATGTTTAAGATCCCATGGTTGGAGGCATAACACTCTTCAATTTTTAAGAAACAACCAAAAAGACACAAAATTGATTTTTATAGGTGGATGGCGGGTGATTAGGACATTTCAGGTGTCAAGATATGTCTTGCACCAAACTGAATCTTGTAGAGGAGACTGTTGCGAACATCTTGATATATTAATATTTAAATTCCTATCGTTGGAGTCGGTGCACTCCTCAATTTTTTAAAATCCCACCAAAAAGACCCAATAATTTGAATTCTTAAAAAAATGGGGGGAGGCGTGTTTAGCTCATATTAGGCGTGTAGAAATGCCTGGAACCAAACTGTATCTTGTAGATGACACTGTTGTGAACATTTTGATGCATAATTATTTAAGATCCCATGGTTGGAGTCGGTGCAATCCTCAAATTTCTAAAATCCATTGAAAAAGACACAAAAATTTGAATTCCTAAAAAAAGGGGATGAATTGGTCATATTAGGGGACAAGAAATATCTGGAACCAAACTGAATCTCATAGTCGACACTGTTGAGAACATTTTGATGTATTAATATTTTCGATACCATGGTTGAAGTCATAACTCTCCTCAATGTTTTAAAATACAATCAAAAGACACAAAATTGATTTTTATATTGGGGTGATTAGGACATTTTAGCTGTCAAGTGATGTCTGGCACCAAACTGAATATTGTAGAGGAGAATGTTGCGAACAATTTCATGTATTGATATTTAAGATCCTATGGTTGGAGGCGGTGCACTCCTCAATTTTCTAAAATCCAACCAAAAAGACACAAAATTTTGAACTCTTAAAAAGGAGGGGGTGATTAGGTCATATTAGGCGAATAGAAATGTCTGGAACCAAACTAAATCTTGTAGAGGAGACTGTTTTGAACATTTTGATGTATTTATATTTTAGATCCCATGGTTGGAATCATAAGACTCCTCAATTTTCTGAAATCCATGCAAAAACACACAAGAATTTGAATCCTTAAAAAAAGGGAGGGCGTGATTAGGTCATTTTAGGCCTCTAAATGTTTCTGACGTGAAACTAAATCTTGTAGAGGATACTGTTGCGAACATTTTGATGAATTAATATTTAGGATCTTATGGTTGCAGTAGGTGCACTCCTCAATTATCTAAAATCCCATCATTAAGACACAAAAAATTGATTTCTTAAAAAGTTGGGAGGGGGCTGATTAGGACATTTTAGAAAACTAGAGATATCTGGGACCAGAATGAATCTTGTAAAGGAGACTGTTTTAAACAATTTGTTGTATTAATATTTAACATCATATGGTTTAAGTTTAGCACTCCTCAATTGTCTAACTTCCGACCAAAAAGCCACAAAAATTTGTATTCTTAAAAGGGTGGGTGGCTGATTAGGTCCTTTTAAAAGGCAAGAAATTTCGGAGCCAAACTAAATGTTATAGAGGAGACTGTTGCGAACATTTTGATGAATTAATATTTAAGATCCTATGGTTGGAGTCGGTTTACTCCTTAATTTTCTAAAATCCAACCAAAAACAGACAAGAATTTGAATTCTTAAAAATGGGTGTGGGGCGTGATAAGGTCATTTTAGGCGACTAAAAGTTTCTGGAGTCAAACTAAATCTTGTATAGGAGACTGTTGCGAACATTTTGATGAATTAATGTTTAAGATCCTATGGTTGGAGGCATAACACTCTTCAATTTTTAAGAAACAACCAAAAAGACACAAAATTGATTTTTATAGGTGGATGGCGGGTGACTAGGACATTTCAGGTGTCAAGATATGTCTTGCACCAAACTGAATCTTGTAGAGGAGACTGTTGCGAACATCTTGATATATTAATATTTAAAATCCTATCGTTGGAGTCGGTGCACTCCTCAATTTTTTAAAATCCCACCAAAAAGACCCAATAATTTGAATTCTTAAAAAAATGGGGGGAGGCGTGTTTAGCTCATATTAGGCGTGTAGAAATGCCTGGAACCAAACTGTATCTTGTAGATGACACTGTTGTGAACATTTTGATGCATAATTATTTAAGATCCCATGGTTGGAGTCGGTGCAATCCTCAAATTTCTAAAATCCATTGAAAAAGACACAAAAATTTGAATTCCTAAAAAAAGGGGATGAATTGGTCATATTAGGGGACAAGAAATATCTGGAACCAAACTGAATCTCATAGTCGACACTGTTGAGAACATTTTGATGTATTAATATTTTCGATACCATGGTTGAAGTCATAACTCTCCTCAATGTTTTAAAATACAATCAAAAGACACAAAATTGATTTTTATATTGGGGTGATTAGGACATTTTAGCTGTCAAGTCATGTCTGGCACCAAACTGAATATTGTAGAGGAGAATGTTGCGAACATTTTCATGTATTGATATTTAAGATCCTATGGTTGGAGGTGGTGCACTCCTCAATTTTCTAAAATCCAACCAAAAAGACACAAAATTTTAAACTCTTAAAAAGGAGGGGGTGATTAGGTCATATTAGGCGAATAGAAATGTCTGGAACCAAACTAAATCTTGTAGAGGAGACTGTTTTGAACATTTTGATGTATTTATATTTTAGATCCCATGGTTGGAATCATAAGACTCTTCAATTTTCTGAAATCCATCCAAAAACACACAAGAATTTGAATCCTTAAAAAAAAGGGAGGGCGTGATTAGGTCATTTTAGGCCTCTAAATGTTTCTGACGTGAAACTAAATCTTGTAGAGGATACTGTTGCGAACATTTTGATGAATTAATATTTAGGATCTTATGGTTGCAGTAGGTGCACTCCTCAATTATCTAAAATCCCATCATTAAGACACAAAAAATTGATTTCTTAAAATTTGGGAGGGGGCTGATTAGGACATTTTAGAAAACTAGAGATATCTGGGACCAGAATGAATCTTGTAAAGGAGACTGTTTTAAACAATTTGTTGTATTAATATTTAACATCATATGGTTTAAGTTTAGCACTCCTCAATTGTCTAACTTCCGACCAAAAAGCCACAAAAATTTGTATTCTTAAAAGGGTGGGTGGCTGATTAGGTCCTTTTAAAAGGCAAGAAATTTCCGGAGCCAAACTAAATGTTATAGAGGAGACTGTTGCGAACATTTTGATGAATTAATATTTAAGATCCTATGGTTGGAGTCGGTTTACTCCTTAATTTTCTAAAATCCAACCAAAAACAGACAAGAATTTGAATTCTTAAAAATGGGTGTGAGGCGTGATAAGGTCATTTTAGGCGACTAAAAGTTTCTGGAGTCAAACTAAATCTTGTATAGGAGACTGTTGCGAACATTTTGATGAATTAATGTTTAAGATCCCATGGTTGGAGGCATAACACTCTTCAATTTTTAAGAAACAACCAAAAAGACACAAAATTGATTTTTATAGGTGGATGGCGGGTGATTAGGACATTTCAGGTGTCAAGATATGTCTTGCACCAAACTGAATCTTGTAGAGGAGACTGTTGCGAACATCTTGATATATTAATATTTAAATTCCTATCGTTGGAGTCGGTGCACTCCTCAATTTTTTAAAATCCCACCAAAAAGACCCAATAATTTGAATTCTTAAAAAAATGGGGGGAGGCGTGTTTAGCTCATATTAGGCGTGTAGAAATGCCTGGAACCAAACTGTATCTTGTAGATGACACTGTTGTGAACATTTTGATGCATAATTATTTAAGATCCCATGGTTGGAGTCGGTGCAATCCTCAAATTTCTAAAATCCATTGAAAAAGACACAAAAATTTGAATTCCTAAAAAAAGGGGATGAATTGGTCATATTAGGGGACAAGAAATATCTGGAACCAAACTGAATCTCATAGTCGACACTGTTGAGAACATTTTGATGTATTAATATTTTCGATACCATGGTTGAAGTCATAATTCTCCTCAATGTTTTAAAATACAATAAAAAGACACAAAATTGATTTTTATATTGGCGTGATTAGGACATTTTAGCTGTCAAGTGATGTCTGGCACCAAACTGAATATTGTAGAGGAGAATGTTGCGAACATTTTCATGAATTGATATTTAAGATCCTATGGTTGGAGGCGGTGCACTCCTCAATTTTCTAAAATCCAACCAAAAAGACAGAAAATTTTGAACTCTTAAAAAGGAGGGGGTGATTAGGTCATATTAGGCGAATAGAAATGTCCTGAACCAAACTAAATCTTGTAGAGGAGACTGTTTTGAACATTTTGATGTATTTATATTTAAGATCCCATGGTTGGAATCATAAGACTCCTCAATTTTCTGAAGTCCATCCAAAAACACACAAGAATTTGAATCCTTAAAAAAAAGGGAGGGCGTGATTAGGTCATTTTAGGCCTCTAAATGTTTCTGACGTGAAACTACATCTTGTAGAGGATACTGTTGCGAACATTTTGATGAATTAATATTTAGGATCTTATGGTTGCAGTAGGTGCACTCCTCAATTATCTAAAATCCCATCATTAAGACACAAAAAATTTGATTTCTTAAAAAGTGGGAGGGGGCTGATTAGGACATTTTAGAAAACTAGAGATATCTGGGACCAGAATGAATCTTGTAAAGGAGACTGTTTTAAACAATTTGTTGTATTAATATTTAACATCATATGGTTTAAGTTTAGCACTCCTCAATTTTCTAACTTCCGACCAAAAAGCCACAAATATTTGTATTCTTAAAAGGGTGGGTGGCTAATTAGGTCCTTTTAAAAGGCAAGAAATTTCCGGAGCCAAACTAAATGTTATAGAGGAGACTGTTGCGAACATTTTGATGAATTAATATTTAAGATCCTATGGTTGGAGTCGGTTTACTCCTTAATTTTCTAAAATCCAACCAAAAACAGACAAGAATTTGAATTCTTAAAAATGGGTGTGGGGCGTGATAAGGTCATTTTAGGCGACTAAAAGTTTCTGGAGTCAAACTAAATCTTGTATAGGAGACTGTTGCGAACATTTTGATGAATTAATGTTTAAGATCCCATGGTTGGAGGCATAACACTCTTCAATTTTTAAGAAACAACCAAATAGACACAAAATTGATTTTTATAGGTGGATGGCGGGTGATTAGGACATTTCAGGTGTCAAGATATGTCTTGCACCAAACTGAATCTTGTAGAGGAGACTGTTGCGAACATCTTGATATATTAATATTTAAATTCCTATCGTTGGAGTCAGTGCACTCCTCAATTTTTAAAATCCCACCAAAAAGACCCAATAATTTGAATTCTTAAAAATGGGGAGGCGTGTTTAGCTCATATTAGGCGTGTAGAAATGCCTGGAACCAAACTGTATCTTGTAGATGACACTGTTGTGAACATTTTGATGCATAATTATTTAAGATCCCATGGTTGGAGTCGGTGCAATCCTCAAATTTCTAAAATCCATTGAAAAAGACACAAAAATTTGAATTCCTAAAAAAAGGGGATGAATTGGTCATATTAGGGGACAAGAAATATCTGGAACCAAACTGAATCTCATAGTCGACACTGTTGAGAACATTTTGATGTATTAATATTTTCAATACCATGGTTGAAGTCATAACTCTCCTCAATGTTTTAAAATACAATCAAAAGACACAAAATTGATTTTTATATTGGGGTGATTAGGACATTTTAGCTGTCAAGTGATGTCTGGCACCAAACTGAATATTGTAGAGGAGAATGTTGCGAACATTTTCATGTATTGATATTTAAGATCCTATGGTTGGAGGCGGTGCACTCCTCAATTTTCTAAAATCCAAACAAAAAGACACAAAATTTTAAACTCTTAAAAAGGAGGGGGTGATTAGGTCATATTAGGCGAATAGAAATGTCTGGAACCAAACTAAATCTTGTAGAGGAGACTGTTTTGAACATTTTGATGTATTTATATTTTAGATCCCATGGTTGGAATCATAAAACTCCTCAATTTTCTGAAATCCATGCAAAAACACACAAGAATTTGAATCCTTAAAAAAAAGGGAGGGCTTGATTAGGTCATTTTAGGCCTCTAAATGTTTCTGACGTGAAACTAAATCTTGTAGAGGATACTGTTGCGAACATTTTGATGAATTAATATTTAGGATCTTATGGTTGCAGTAGGTGCACTCCTCAATTATCTAAAATCCCATCAATAAGACACAAAAAATTGATTTCTTAAAAAGTTGGGAGGGGGCTGATTAGGACATTTCAGAAAACTAGAGATATCTGGGACCAGAATGAATCTTGTAAAGGAGACTGTTTAAAACAATTTGTTGTATTAATATTTAACATCATATGGTTTAAGTTTAGCACGCCTCAATTGTCTAACTTCCGACCAAAAAGCCAAAAAAATTTGTATTCTTAAAAGGGTGGGTGGCTGATTAGGTCCTTTTAAAAGGCAAGAAATTTCCGGAGCCAAACTAAATGTTATAGAGGAGACTGTTGCGAACATTTTGATGAATTAATATTTAAGATCCTATGGTTGGAGTCGGTTTACTCCTTAATTTTCTAAAATCCAACCAAAAACAGACAAGAATTTGAATTCTTAAAAATGGTTGTGGGGCGTGATAAGGTCATTTTAGGCGACTAAAAGTTTCTGGAGTCAAACTAAATCTTGTATAGGAGACTGTTGCGAACATTTTGATGAATTAATGTTTAAGATCCCATGGTTGGAGGCATAACACTCTTCAATTTTTAAGAAACAACCAAAAAGACACAAAATTGATTTTTATAGGTGGATGGCGGGTGATTAGGACATTTCAGGTGTCAAGATATGTCTTGCACCAAACTGAATCTTGTAGAGGAGACTGTTGCGAACATCTTGATATATTAATATTTAAATTCCTATCGTTGGAGTCGGTGCACTCCTCAATTTTTTAAAATCCCACCAAAAAGACCCAATAATTTGAATTCTTAAAAAAATGGGGGGAGGCGTGTTTAGCTCATATTAGGCGTGTAGAAATGCCTGGAACCAAACTGTATCTTGTAGATGACACTGTTGTGAACATTTTGATGCATAATTATTTAAGATCCCATGGTTGGAGTCAGTGCAATCCTCAAATTTCTAAAATCCATTGAAAAAGACACAAAAATTTGAATTCCTAAAAAGGGGATGAATTGGTCATATTAGGGGACAAGAAATATCTGGAACCAAACTGAATCTCATAGTCGACACTGTTGAGAACATTTTTGATGTATTAATATTTTCGATACCATGGTTGAAGTCATAACTCTCCTCAATGTTTTAAAATACAATCAAAAGACACAAAATTGATTTTTATATTGGGGTGATTAGGACATTTTAGCTGTCAAGTCATGTCTGGCACCAAACTGAATATTGTAGAGGAGAATGTTGCGAACATTTTCATGTATTGATATTTAAGATCCTATGGTTGGAGGCGGTGCACTCTCAATTTTCTAAAATCAACCAAAAAGACACAAAATGTTGAACTCTTAAAAAGGAGGGGGTGATTAGGTCATATTAGGCTTACATAAGTAAGTTCTTTCTTTACATAAGTAAATATAAATCTCTTTCATTCCTTCCATAACTAACTGTAACCATCTTAAATCCTACATGAAGTTACATTTGTGATGAGTCATCTTCCTGGAAACAAACTGTTCTCATATGTGAGTTATAATTATTCAATTAGTGCTATTTCAAATAAAATTGTAAAATAATAATAATTTTAATGTATAAACTTTCTATGATCATGCTTTAATGAGATGCAGTCAATAAAAATTAGGCTAAAATGTTTGAGTATTTTAGGAATCTACATTATTTTTACCGCTTAACAAAACAATAGGATAGAAAAGTTTTGCTTATCAAATTGTATTGTGTTAGATTCTAGTAATTTTAACTTTATAAAAGGTTGTGAAATTTTAAAGCATTCAATTTTTATATAAATAAGTTAAAATTTTGGGTAGAATATTTTTTCCAGAAAGGTTTATTTTCAGTTTTTGAAAATTCTAAATTCTGTAAAATTACAAAAATAATGTTAATTATTTAAAATTTATTTCATTTACTATATTTCAAGAGGTACATCGTGTGTTTTCTTTGTAACAGAATATCTTTGTAATTTTCATTTCACTTGTTTATAAATGTGTACAATGTTGTTAATTGGTAAAATATTTAATGACTTTGCAGATACTTAACTAAATTATTCTTTAAGTTAGAAACTTTGAATAAGAGCTTATCTAGCTTCTTTTGTTTAAAGAAAAATATCTCAATGTGTTTGTGGGGATATACAGGTATTTGTGTTTGATCCGTCAAATGCCGCATTTTGTTATCAAATCTCAGCGCTTATTGTCACAACATGGTGTCCCACCTAAGGGGACAGGTTGTCATTTGTGCTAAGTGATGATGAGTTGTAGGTACAGTGCCATTGTAGTCAAGAGAAATTGTGATTGGCTGTAACATAACTGCATTTTTGATTCATTGTGATATTTTTCACTCTTAAGCTTTTTTTTTCTTTTTTGAGAGAGAGAGAATTTTTAAATCCATTTTATTTTATAATAAATGCATTCATTAATTACCCATTTTTTGTTTGTGACTTTATAGCCAGACCATATCATATTTTTGCTCGCTAACAATGTTATAATTTTTTTATAATTATTGGAGTTTTTGTGAGTGAAATGAAATATGAATTGAAATCAATAAATTTGCACAACAGATCTTTATTAATAATTGTTAATTGGAATCAGTTTCAGTACTTAATAATATGTCATAAATGTTTTACATGCACAAATTGATTTCAGTAATATTAGATGCACAAATTGCAAGTTTTATGATTATGGAAAATTTGAAAGGAATATATGTTAGCAATTGTTAACACAAATAAAACTCCATAGTTCTCAGATATTCTCAAAAAAAAATAAGAAAAAAGTGCCATTTTGATGATAGTAAACATGTTGATTCTTAAAAACAAGTAAAAAGGAAGCGTATTAAAACATATTTTCAAAGTAAATTTACTATAAACTCTGTTTTGATATCAATGTGTATGAAAAATCATCTATATAAATAAATTAAATAACCTTTAAGCGTATATGAATATTTTTTTAGTTTTTACATTGCTTACCATTTTGTTTTCAATATTAAATTCAGTTAAATATGCTATCATTGAAATATATTAGTGTAAATATGAAAATAGCATGCAAATATATGTCACTTGTGGAATGATTGTTTTTTATAAGACAATCTTTATCCTAATTTTATCTCACAAAAATGCTAATTTTTATTTACTTTTCTTATTAATTTATTAAGTTTATCAGAGAAGTATTTTCAGTAAACTTATAAAATAGATCTTATTTAATATTAACTGTTAATTAGAATCAGTTTCGGTTTAAATGATATTTTATAAAATTTCAATTCAAGTGTATTGCTACAGAAATTTTGCTGCTGTATAAAATTGACTTAAATATTTGTTTCATTCATACTTAACTATGATGTACATGAATATTTATGACAAGATGAAGATAAAATAGTATAAAGATTTTTCCTGTCTACTTGGTTTGCTTGGAAATCTGTGATAATTATGACAATAACTAATAAATATTTATTTCTGAAACACATTCTCAACACTGTACATTTGGAATATTTCCTAAGCTAATATTATTGTCTTATTACATTATAGAAAAAGATTGGAAAATAAATTCTTTGCATTTTTGCACTTTATAAACCCATTTAAATATTAAAAGTTTTTCACTAATATTAATAAACTTCCATTTAAAAATATAAAAATCAAAATCTTTTGTTAATGAAATTTTAAGAATAACACAAGAAAAACGTAGACACATACCTATCATATTTTACATACAAGTGTGTATGATGTCAAGACCTTAAACAAATACTTTGTTGGTTTAATTCATTTTTATAAAAATGATTTTATTAATATATGTGGTACCAGTGGTTATGATATTTCAATATTAATATTTATTGTTCCTTTGCAATGAATGTTAATACATATCATAAAGAAATAAGTAAATGTACTTATAAATAACAGTGAATTATGATTTACTAATTATGCATACATTTTATTATTAATACAACAAATTTCAATATTAATATTTGTTGTTCCTTTGCAATGAATGTTAATACATATCATAAAGAAATAAGTAAATGTACTTATAAATAACAGTAAATTATGATTTACTAATTATGCATACATTTTATTTGCCATTAATCAAGAAGTTGATTAATTGCCTCTTCAATATCATTCACTTCAATTTTTTCCAACTCCACTCCTTAAAATACCGTCTCTCAAATGATCTTGTCTCATGGTGGATCATAAATATCAGAATTTATTTTAATTTACAGAACAAACACTCGCAACTAACAATTTAGGTTGAAATAGTAAATATTGTTTGTACTCTCATTATTTCAAAATACTAGAATATATGCAAGTTAAATGCATCCATGGAATTTAAGATTTAATTTCTTTGAAACATTGAGATATCTACTTATACATTTTTTTATAATAAAAGCATAAATATCCTTAGCCAAAGAGTGCTAATTTGTAATACTTTTTACTTTTCCAAAGCCAATACACTCAATGTTTAAGCTTTGTATTGACACTCAAATTCTCACTGGGTATTAGCATTGAATTGTTGGTCCTGATATAATTAAACCTTGTGTACAAAAAAAAAGTTTAATGACAAATAAACTAAACCAGGAATACAAGTATATTAGGAATATACCTGTATTCCTGGTTTAGTTATATTAGAAAAGAGAAATTTTAACAGTCATATCTCATGAATGTACTTTGAGAAGTTTTCTCAATCGTTTACTTTACCAATGAAGAATGTCTACTTATTTTTAATTCTTGAAAAGACATGCTTACAATTTTGAAATATTTATTTTTTAAATCAAAGAGCTTGTTTTCTTTTGAATTACTTTCATATGTTTTTTCTCATTGGTATGTTTTCTTTTTTATTCAATAATTTATACATTCAAACATCTTTATAATTTTTTACAGTACAGAATAATAATTTCATTATATTCCTCTAGAATGATTTCTTTCAAATGAAAACAAGTTTTTTTATAAATTGTTATAACTAAGAATAGGTGTTAAAAAGTAAATGAATATGTGCAAGACAGAAAATAAAATTTGATAATTTTTATGGTCCATAAGTCAAGATTTCTTAAAGAGAAAATTTTTTAACTAAGTTCATCATCTTTACAAAAAAAAAAAAAATGTTACTTGTTAACACTGGACATTGAAATTTGTAAAAACATTGATAAATCAGTTATCTGAATTCACATATTTAAATTTTATCTAATGTGCTTTAGATATTTAGATAATAATTTAATAGCTTAAAAGTGTGGAACACAAAGAATAATTTATGAAATGTAATTAAATGTAATATTTTTAAATAATTATTTGTACTTCATTCATTTCTTAGGATGTTACTGGGCATATACTATTTGGTAGTTTAGGAAGATCTGGATGTTTCTCAAAAGGGTAAATTATGAGATCTAGTTTATTTATCTGATAAAATTAGTGATACTATAATTCCATTCTCATATTTTTATGTAGTCTAATTGAAATTACAATGAGTAAAATAAGACGAAACTTGTTCATTCATTTTATTCAAAACAAAATTTTTCTCAGTTTAAATTTGTATTTTATTGATTATTAAATTTGCAAATTTTAAGGACATGTAATGAAATTTTTATTTGTAATTAAATTTTATTCTGAGAAGTTTTCACTAATAATTAAGTTTTATGAAGTTTCCTTTTTTTGAGAGCTATATTTCATATTATTTTTATCAAAATACAATTAAAAGTTAACACTTTTTATTTGCAAAAGAAAATATAAAATATTGACTGAATATTGCTTGTTAAATAAATTTATCTAATCTCTTATAAAAAAAAATTAATAGCATGTTAAATTACATTTCAGAAAATTAAAATATTTAAAAAATATTTTAATTTTGATTTTATAAATAATCCTATTGAGAGAGAACTGCTAATGATATATTTATTAGCCAAAGCAATATTAATTAGATATTATAATTTTTCATAGGCATGTCAACCTGCAAAACCTGGAAAAAAAATTAAGACTCGCATAAAAGATCATTGAATCCTGCTGGATATATCTCATGAGAAAACAATAAGTTACATCTCATTAGCTTACTTTTTGGGAATCTCCCTGGATTATCGATCCATAAATCAAGGTCTATAACAACAACGCAATAATAATTTGCTAAATTATTTTATACCAAAATAGAAGACATTTAAAATATATAAAGAATTTTAAGTCTATAAATACAAAATAGAAATAATAGTTTCTTTTCGTCAACTTTCCTTTTTTCCGCAATCAGATACATTTTTTTTTTTGTACAGTTTTTATTTTTATGGAGGTATTTTGTAAATTAGAGTGATTTAAGTGAATAAATTTCCTAAATGAATAATTTTTAAATTCTAATAAAAAGATTTGGAATTTATTGATACAAATAATTTTACCACATAAATTGCAATTAACTTGTGTAAAAAAATGTTTCCCTTTAGCTAATAAAGTTAATTTTTTATTAACAATTTAAAAGATAATATGAGAGATAATATTTTAGCTAAGGATGCTTAGTTTCTTATTAAGAAAAAAAAATTTGGGCAGTACATTTAGGGGATAATATTTTTAAGGAAATAAACAAGTAATGCCTACTTTTTTTTTTAAAAAAAAATTGTATTTATATGTAATAAAGGAGTATATATCGTGATTGCAATTTTTTTTAATAAAGAAATAATATTTTTTTATTAGAAAAACTGCAAATGCAATATATTTTTTTACCTATATTTAAAATTTTGAAAAAGAATTACAATTTATAAATAAATATGGAAATTTATTTAGGTTGTTGAAATTAATTTAAGTATATGAATATTGAAATTTTATTTTAGGATATGCATTGAAAATTACAACATTAATAGATCTTCAAAATTATTTTTTTTACTAGTAAAATAATCTATTTGAGTAATTTTTAAGGTGACATAAATAATGGGGAAAAAAGGGAATATCATAGCATTACATATATGTGTGTGTGAACTATTGAATAATAGAACATTTTTCAAACCATCATAAAATTAGCTAAAATACTTAGCCCTGAAAATTAAAGAAAATTTATTATTGCAATATGCAATGAAAATCAGCTATAATTTTATGAAAAATAGAATGCATATTAAGTTTTAAACAATATATAACTTAAAAGAAAAATTCATTTATTCAGTATTTGTGATTCAGGGTTAGCTTATATTTTAAATAGTCTTTGGAAATAATTAAAAAAATATTTTCGGTTAAAAGTTGAAGATAAATTAATTAAGCATTTGTAACATGCAGATCTTTAATAATTTATGACACTGAGAATTTCTTTCTGAATGTATATTTCCTACAATTAATCTTTTTCTTTTAAATGAAAAATAAGTATTAAATATTAAAATAAGGCAAAAATATTTTTTATTGAAAAATAAATTTTAATTTTCATATTCAAAAAATTTATAATTAATCTTATAGTATTTTCTAAAGATATAAAGGCCATAAAGAAGAAGAATTATGTTATTAACTATGGCTATCAGATCTCGCAAAATTCATTCAAAATAAGAATTTTTTTTTATCAGACTAAGGGCAGCAACAGTTTTTAAATATTGGATCAAATTTTGACTTCAAAGTCTACCTTACTCTTGTGAAAACGTATGTGTAAAAGATACAAAATTAAAAACAAAGATACAATGAAACTGTTGTCTAGAGTTATTATTGACAGTATCATTTTTGTAATAGATTTAGTAATAAAGTAAAAAAATTGCTTATTTCTTATCAATAAATAATGATTATCAAAAATAAAATAAAAAATAATTTTTCAGGCTTTGGGTGAATATAAATCTTGAAACATTTATTCCAGTTATAAGTTTTATTTTATTACATAGTTAATTCCACGCTTTTTAAGGGCTTGAAATTAAGTACGAATTTAAATTGTTTTATCAACTAAGATTTTGTAAATTATGGAAATATATAATGCTACCTACAAATAAAAATCAAATTAAATTGATAAAATAATAAATTTTAAACATGATGTGAGATAAAGTAAATTGATGGAAGATAAGATTAGAAATTTCATTTTAGAAGTAGTTAGATAAATGATCCATTGAGATTTCAGAATTTACTCCCCAAAAATTTTATACAATTTAAAAGAAACATAGAATTTTACGATCATTCTGTCATAAATAATTTTTTAATCAAAAATATTTAATCTTTTTATTAAAGAGAAAAAATTTAAAATATTTATTATATTAAGCGATTTTAAATATTAGTGCATTAATTTGCTTTTGTATTCAAAAAATCTTTGTTTGTGTTTTTCACAATTGCTTACATTATTACACCTGCTCTATTAGTTGACGTCATTGCATGGGCCTCTTTTCAGTCATTCTCTTTAGGATTTGTATTAAATAAGAACCCTCGCCTAAATATACAAAGTATGGTTACAGTTTACTTTGAAGCCGCTAGTTCCCATAAACTCTCATGCTTGTAAAAATGCAAAGAAATTTCTTTGTAGAAAAAAAAATTTATTTGCAAGCTTCAAACCTTTCCAGCAATGAGAAATTTTATTTAAAAGATTCTACAAACACATTAATATGATTAATATCACATACTCATATATCAAGAATAAAAATCGAGAATAAATGTTGAATTAGAAAAAGTAATAATTTTTAAAATTGGTAGTGTGAATTCTTTGACTTGAGAAGGTAAACAAAAAGTAATTGTTATAAGTTTTTCTCTATACTTAAATATAGCAAACATATTAGCTTAAAACATTAAATTTTCTTATGTGCCTTAGATTATCACAAAGTTGTGTCTGAAAAAGTATGTTTGTATATGGAAAATTTATTTGTTGTTAGAAATTCAACTACATACTTTTAATTTTTCAGTTTACAAACTGTAATGGTCTTCAATTTTGAAGCGCTTTTTAACGTTAAGATTTTAGATCATCACATAGCTATTATGCTACAAAGTTTCTCAGACTTGTACTTTTTATTTATTACTCAAACAAATAAGTCTTCCTGCAGTAAAGCTGAACAAATAATTCAAATATTGTAATAATATCTTATTTTTTATTAAATAATAAATATTTCCCCACTCATATATATTTTAAGAAAGTAAGAAATTATTTTCATAATTTGAACAACTACTTTGTAAGTCTATATTTCATTTTGAGGTATACTTTATTTCTGTAATTTCTATTATCAATCCTTTTTTTTTTTTAATCAAAATAAACATTTTTTATTTCGTCTATATTTTGATATTGTCAATTCAAATTGGTATAACAAAAACTAAGTGATTTCTTGTCCCATTTTTACATACCATTTCATATATGTTTCTCCTTAACGGGAAGTTCTTTGTTTTCAAAACTTTAATTCTTAAGAAGTATGTTTCAAAATATATTATTTATTATAGTTTAATAAAACACAATCAATCATATATGGAATATATCATTTTATGTTTAAAAGACCATTTTATGTTAAACCGGACACACATTAATTTTGTATTCAAATAAACATAGTAAGATAAATATAAACTGTTTTTCGCAATAAGAATTTCTCTCATTAAAAAAGTTAAATTTGAAAATCATTATTTATGTCTGCATGGATTATTTTAAAAATAAATTATTGTAGAACAAATGTATTAGCAATTTGTGTAATTTATAATTAATTTTGATAGAAAAATAGTTACTTAAATACTCTTTGATAAAATAATTACCTGTAAGTTCATGCTACATCCAAAGAATTAAGCTTTAAATATGATTTCAACTAATCACTAGTATACTATTTCAAAAAGATCATTCCATTTCATACATTGAAAAACGCGAGAGCTAAAACTATTATATATATATATATATATATATATATATATATATATATATATATATATATATATATATATATATATATATATATATATATATATATATATATATATATATATATATATATATATATATAATATATATATATATATAAATATATGTATATGTATACACACACAAATTAAAAGTTTTAATTCATCTTTATATATTAAATAAATTTCAATTATTTTGCAAAACAATTTACTGTTTAAAAACTTGATGAATTAAATTCATCATAAATCTAATTTTTAAAGATATTATAAATTTCTTAATAAGGATTATTTATTTTCCTGAATATTATCTTTATATCATATAAAAACTGTATATGGAATAAAAATTGGCGTCAGAATAAAGATAATGTTAGAAATATCGAATTTTCATTTTTTATTGTAGAAAATTTCTAATCGCTTGACATGTTTAAAAAAATAATATCTTTTTTTTATATTGGTATATTTAAATAATGATTAGTATAACAATAAATATTGTTAGTATATTTTGGTTTCTATATTATGTTTCTTTAAAAACAAAGTCAACACATGTGTATAATCAACTCAAATGACAATCCTATTACTTTTTTTTCTGTTAAGATATTTTTGTTTTAGTAGCAATATATATATATATATATATTTGACATGTGTTAGCAAAATGTAATTAGGCAGTATATATAGATTAAAAATTTTTGAAGTAATAAAATCAACTAAAATTAAAATTATTAATTGTATAAACTTGCATTTCATTTCTAAAATAATGATTACTAAAATTTAAAATTGAATCTTGGCAAAAGTAATCAACACTCTAAATATTTGGCTTGAAACTCTATTTTAGTTTTCAAAGAAAAGACTTCAAGGAGTACTCATTAAGACCAAACAATCATTTCACCTATTGGGCGAGATGAAAGTAATTGGTTTCTATACTGTGAGTAAAAATGTGTCATAAACATTTTTAGATTGGAATTCTTCAACGTACTTATTTCATTACTGGCCGCTTTTGCCTAGTAAATATTTGGGAAATCTCTGCAGTATCTGGCCATTATATGACCAGCTTATTGTGCCATGACAGATTAGTCATGGGTACTCAGTTAAATCAAAATTTTCAATGCATTAAAAAATGGACAAACTTAATGAATTGAGTCTTAAAAATAATTAAATTTTTTTATTTAATCACTTTACATAAATACTTAAAAAAATTGCTTTGTTTTTAATGTGTATTTATAAATTAATATTTAATTCCCAAAATTAACCCTAAGCAGTTCCTATGTAAAAAATGGTAAAATATTTGCAAGCTTGTAAGTGTTAAATTGAATATAATATGATGAGAAACGTCTAGTTAGTACATGTACCTTGTGATAAAAATAATCTAAAAAGTAGTGTCACCTTAAAGTTTCATACTGAGAATTAAAAAGCTTAAAGGATAATTCAATATTCCTACATTTACCAATAACTAATGTAAAAGTTCATTTTATTAAACTTGCGTAAAATCCAAAATATATTAATTTAATTAGAATTATAATTTTTATAGGACTTATTACCCACTGAAAGAATAAGAATGAACAATCAAATTTTTTCTTTTGCAATTCATATAGCACTCTAATTGTCACATTTTTTCTCTCTCTCTACTATTTGAAAAGTTATGAAACTGGATGAGATATGTTAGAATGATTTTCTTTGGATGTAAAATACATTGTTGTAAACTTCAAAGGACGTGTGTCACTGCATAGGTTAATTTAAGAACATCGTATTTGGTTAATTTATCTCGCAGCTACACTCCTAACAAGATCAAAAAAACTTCCCATTGAAAGTGGAGAATATTTGATGATTTGTTGCCAGTTTTAGGGAGATGATATGATCCAAAACAGGACAGCAACTGGTTTCCCACATTTTTGAAATTTCCTGGAATATCTAGTCGACTATGAAACTTAAGAAAATCATTTTGAATAAATTTTATGGGGGAAAATTTAGCGCATGCTTTATGCTCATTTAAATATATGCTGTTTTCTTATTTAGAAGCTGCATAATTATTTATATCTCACAAAAAAGATTTTATATAATTGCTGAAGTAAATTATCTGAAGGCTATATATCAGTTACACTAAAAACAACTAAGTTATTTCAAAATAATATATTTAAAAAAGAAACATAATTGTTTAATGAATGCGCTTGTTATTAAAAAATCTTACCTCTTTAATGATTGAAATAACTTTTACATCATTTTTAATGTAAACAGATCCAATTACTTTTTTCTTTATTTGGTTCTAAACTTTTAAATGTTAATATTTCAATTAGTTATCTGTTTTATTTTATTTAATTGAAATACATTGTTCATCTATTGTGCAGTTCTAAAATTTAAATTTTGAGGAAAGATTTTATGTCTTTATTAAATGGAAATGCTGTACTAACATTTTCATAAAAGTGAGATTTACATACGATTGGTAATTCAAAATTTAAGTAATTTTTCTTTAAATAAAAGCAATAAATTGTATTATGAAATATGAAAAATATCTGAATTTCTTGACAAATTACTTTACAAATTCAATTTTAATGTAATTTTTATTCTCAGTGATGAAAAGGAAAAAATATTTCATGAGTTAGTAAAATTGTACATCTGAAAAATATTTTTAATATTTTAGGTTATTTTATATTTCATGCATTAATTATTTAGAAGAATAATGGTTCCAGTAATTGAAATTAATGTTCTGATAACTGTAAATTTGGACTTCATTTTGCAATAAATTTAGTCCAAGGATGAAATTGAAGTTGCATATTTTGATCGCCATTTATTAAGTAAGTTACAGTTAATGAGGAAAGGGTACAATCGTTGAATACACGCTTCCACTCTCCCTTGTACTGTTGAGAAATATATGAATTAAATTTTTTCCTTATGAAAATTTGTTTTTAAAGAAAGCTCCAATGAACTAATCAAAGAGTTTGCCTTGTTTCAGATGAACACGTTGGAATAACTGAGAAAACAATAAATATAATCTCAAAATGAAGTAGATAAATTATTTCTCCCTAAATTGAATTTGAAATATGTATCAGCATATAATAAGTAATAAAGCCTAAATGAGTATAAATTTTAAATGTTATAGTTGGTCTAAAATTTTGACATCCATTCTAAAATCTTTCTTTTATATCATAATTGTTCTATTATTTTGTGCTGAAAAGATTAAATGTTTTTTAATATCTTTTTAAAGATATTTTCATTTAGCCCTTTTATTGTAATGTATTTGTATGTTTTAACTAACTGTATGATAAAGCTAATTTTATCATGCATAAAAATTGAATCTAAAATTGAAGATGGACTTTTTCAAAGATTTAAAAGAAAGGTTGTTTAAACAGTATAGTTTATTTCTATCTAGTTTTTTTTTTATAAATACAAATGAAATATTTTATTTCTATTTATTCATTTGTTTTAAATTTTAGTCTTAATTAGCGACAAAAATGTTTTATGAAAATTATATATATATATTGTGTGTAGAACTCAAAAAGTCTGGAATCAATTTTTTTTTTCCTAAGCTGGGTTTGATATTTTCTACTTACACTTGTCTCATCTTAGTAATCATTTCCTGTACATTTTATTATATTGATACAAAATTAGATTTTACTGATTGAAATGCAATTTTAAGAATATTTCTTTATTATTCTGAATTGTTTTTAAAGTGCTTCTGTAGATCATACTCATAGTACATATTTATTTACATTGCATACAAAAAAATTATAACAAAGTGTGCTGTGTTTCAAACCTTAATTGATTTTAAACTTTTCAATCAATATGAGTTATTTTAAGGAATGGTTGTCATTTTTCCCTGTAAAATTCCATTGAAATATTGTGCTAAATGCATTTCTCATTTATTTAGGTGGATATCACTGATCAGCTTATTTAGAAAGGCGGCAATATAAGCTATTCCAGAATTTCACAAGTTCTTTATTTTTGAAAATAAGATCTTATTCCTTTATTTTGTGTTTACTGTATATTATTTTGTACATGTTGATCATATATTCTATAAATTAAGTGAATTACAATATCTTTATTCCAGGTATTGATGTAACATTTTGAAGTGTGATTGCTGGGCATCTGTATTCAACATTACAGAGGGTATTAACACATTTTTACAACGCTTTCGATAACGAATTAGAAAAAGAAATGTTTTAGATTAAAAATTTTGGGCAACAGCTTATTTGAAATGAGAAATATATTCTTCTGTCAAAATGTCACATATAAACATGCTGTGAACTGAAGGATATGCTTCTGCGCTTTCCGAAGATAAATGTTCTTATTCCAGAATTCAAAAGCGTTGGGAAATGCATGGTATTAAATTTCTAAGTTCAAAATAAGCAATATTAATCGGATAGGTAAAACCTGTCAATCATTATTTCTACATAGAAAGAAGACTCCAAACGAATATCTGTAAAAGGTACGTATCGTTTCAAATGCTTATAAAATGAAATCGCTGGTAGAAAAAATCCGAAAATACAGAAATCAATTGCAAAGTCTTTAGATACATCTGTAGCAACAATAAATAAAGTAATAAACCAGTATTTACAACTTAAAATTGCTGAAAACATAATGTTCACCAGCTTTTGCCGAGACATGTGGCTGAATGCAAGAGATAAGTGGAAAAACATTGTGACCCTTGATGAAGCATGGGTTTACCTAAATGACTGCAACAAAAAAGGTCTACTTACTACACAAAACAAGGAGAAAAATGTACAAACCTGGTTCCGACAATTTAATGAAAGTTTCACAGTAAGGAATTTGATAGTCTCAGGTTTCTCTTTAAATGGGTAATTAAAAATAAGAAGAGTGGAAAGAAATGTTTAAATCAACTTATCGTACAATCAGGAGAAGGTTTTACGTCCAATATTTACAAAAGAAATTCCACTTTTTATCCCAGTGACTTTGAAAGAAAGAAACTTCATCAAGACAAAGCTATAAGTCATACTTCGAAAACTACCACTGCATTCCTTGAAAAATTGATGACTAATACAGGTATTGCAAGTATACATTTTCAACATATCCCTGCGAACTCTCCTGACATTTCAATGGACTATTGTGCCTTTGCTCTGTTAAAAAGAACTCTTTCTAAACGCAAACCCACCACGATAGATGGACTCTGGAAAGTAGTGGAAAAGGAATAGAGAGCAATACCGCCTGAAATTTCATGAAAAACCCTTCGATCATGGAAATCACAATGTAGACTAATAGTCCAGAAAAAAAGCTATCAGATCGAACATTTAAAAAAATAATCTTTACATTTGAAACATTAATTAAACTGCTGTTAAATCGTTCTAAAAGTGTGTTAATACCCTCTGTATAAATAGGCTATGTTGCCGAGTCAAATGATTTAATCGTGTTATGAGGGTTGTATCAAAACACTAACTACATAGCATGTTAAATTTTTTGGCAGAAAATTTTGGAGAGCTGCTGCTAATAACATAATTTACTATGTAAAACAAAGCCAAGGTCTATTTTATTTGAAGTATACTTTGTGATAATTGCATTTGTTATTTGGCTGTAGTTTTAGTTTAAATTAAGTATTGAAACTCCAACACATTGTACGATTTTTATGCTATCGAATGCTGCTGCGTTGGAAAAGCACATTTCAATATTTGGAGCAACTTTCTATATTATATTTAATGATGTATCACGTGTTCTTATATCTCATAATACGGAATAAGCATTCAAATCTAACTTTTTCTGTTTGTATAATTATTGACAAAAAAAGTATAGCAATCAATTATTCATAAATTTTTATTCATAACTATCTTTATTAATTGCTAATTATTGAAAACTAAAATAATTGTAATCTGTTAAATGCTATAATTTTATATAATTATTAAATAAATTTACATGCAACTGTTAAATTGTTTGTAAATTATTAGATAGACAGTTAAAAGAAAGTTGTGCTTCAATAAATAGTTATACATTATTATATTTTAAAAATTTCCTATTATGATAAATTACCAGCATATTAGAAAAAGATGTACTACAAATCTAATTTGGGAGCAAGACTTTATTAATTGAATTCATGTTGATAATTTACTTGAAAACAAATGAGATTAATGACTGTAACCCAACAAATGAAATCTGTTTATTCACTATTAGGGAAAATGTTAATATTTAAAAAATTAACAGCAGATCAAAACTAAAAATGCTATTTTTTTTTAGTATACATATTAGATTTAATAATAAGAAATTGAACATTGTTACCAAATTTGTATCTGTAAAAAAGATTTCTCTTCTGTTACAGCTACTATTTTTGTTTCATGGTTGACTAGAGGTTGATTTTGAGCAGCTACTATTTGCAAAGCTGCAATGATTGGACTGTCAGTAATAAGTCATTATCATTATGTTACATTGTAACAGACTGCTTCCCATAATAACAGAGAGCTTGTGGCAAGTCATTATGTAATCGCTTTAAATTAATGCAACTCAAATGCTTAAACTCTAAATACTAATGAAATTGAACAGATTAAATCGAGTAAAACTTGGAATATTTATCAAATAATATATAATTTTTGACGATAAATAATCAAAAGATATTAAATTTCATAGAATAGATTAACAGAGTGGATCTGTTCTGTTTCAAAATAAATGCTTAAAGAAAATTAAATATTGAAGTAATTAAAAAAAAAAAAAAACTTAATTCACATTAAAGTATGTTCGCGTGGCAAAATTAGACGAATTGTTAGACAATAATAAGAAGCAAATTATTTTTATCTGCAAATTGCCCGAATATTTATCAAATGATATTGTGCAACGTCATTTATAATCTTGAGAGAGAAACAATTTTATAAAATATTATTAGGCGAATAGAAATGTCTGGAACCAAACTAAATCTTGTAGAGGAGTCTGTTTTGAACATTTTGATGCATTTATATTTAAGATCCCATGGTTGGAATCATAAGAATCCTCAATTTTCTGAAATCCATCCAAAAACACACAAGAATTTGAATCTTTAAAAAAAAGGAGGGCGTGATTAGGTCATTTTAGGCCTCTAAATGTGTCTGACGTGAAATTAAATCTTGTAGAATATACTTTAGCGAACATTTTGATCAATTAATATTTAGGATCTTATGGTTGGAGTAGGTGCACTCCTCAATTATCTAAAATCCCATCAACAAGACACAAAAAATTGAAGTATTAAAAAGGGGGAGGGGGCTGATTAGGACAATTTAGAACACTAGAGATATCTGGGACCAGAATGAATCTTGTAGAGGAGACTGTTTTAAACAATTTGTTGTATTAATATTTAACATCATATGGTTTAAGTTTAGCACTCCTCTCAATTATCTAACATCCGACCAAAAAGACACAAAAATTTTTATTCTTAAAAGGGTGGGTGGCTGATTAAGTCATTTTAAAAGGCAAGAAATTTCCGGAGCCAAACTAAATATTATAGAGGAGGCTGTTGCGAACATTTTGATGCATTAATATATAAGATCCTATGGTTGGAATCATAAAACTCCTCAATTTTCTAAATTCCAACCAATAAAACATAAGTATTTGAATTCTTAAAAAAGAGGGGTCGTGATTAGGTCATTTAAGGCAGCTAAAAATGTCTGGAGCCAAACTAAATCTTGTAGAGGAGTCTGTTGGGAACATTTTGATGATTTAATGTTTAAGATCCTATGGTTGGAGACGGTGCACTCCTTAATTTTCTAAAATCCAACCAAAAACACACAAGAATTTGAATTCTTAAAAATGGGTGTGGTTGCGTGATTAGGTCATTTTAGGCGTCTAAAAGTATCTGGAGCCAAACTAAAGCTTGTAGAGGAGACTGTTGCGAACATTTTGATGAATTAATGTTTAAGATCCTATGGTTGGAGGCATAACACTCTTCAATTTTTAAAAAACAAACAAAAAGACACAAAATTGATTTTTATAGGTGGATGGCGGGTGATTAGGACATTTTAGGTGTCAAGATATGTCTGGCACCAAACTGAATCTTGTAGAGGAGATTGTTGCGAACATCTTGATATAATAATATTTAAATTCCTATCGTTGGAGTCGGTGCACTCCTCAATTTTTTAAAATCCCACCAAAATGACCCAATAATTTGAATTCTTAAAAAATGGGGGGAGGCGTGATTAGCTCATATTAGGCGTGTTGAAATGCCTGGAACCAAACTATATCTTGTAGATGACACTGTTGTGAACTATTTGATGTATAATTATTTAAGATCCCATGGTTGGAGTCGGTGCACTCCTCAATTTTCTAAAATCCATTCAAAAAGACACAAAAATTTGATTTCCTAAAAAAGGGGATGAATTGGTCATATTAGGGGACAAGAAATATCTGGAACCAAACTGAATCTCATAGTGGACACTGTTGCGAATATTTTCATGTATTAATATTTTCGATACCATGGTTGAAGTCATAATTCTCCTCAATGTTTTAAAATACAATGAAAAGACACAAAATTGATTTTTATATTGGGATGATTATGACATTTAATCTGTCAAGTGATGTCTGGCACCAAACTGAATATTGTAGAGGAGAATGTTGCGAACATTTTCATGTATTGATATTTAAGATCCTAAGGTTGGAGTCGGTTCAATCCTCAATTTTCTAAAATCCAACCAAAAAGACACAAAAATTTGAATTCTTAAAAAAGGGGAGGGTGATTAGGTCACATTAGGCGAATAGAAATGTCTGGAACCAAACTAAATCTTGTAGAGGAGAATGTTGTGAACATTTTGATGTATTTATATTTAAGATCCCATGGTTGGAATCATAAAACTCCTCAATTTACTGAAATCCATCCAAAAACACACAAGAATTTGAATCCTTAAAAAAAAGGAGGGCGTGATTAGGACATTTTAGGCCTCTAAATGTGTCTGACGTGATACTAAATCTTGTAGAGGATACTGTTGCGAACATTTTGATGAATTAATATTTAGGATCTTATGGTTGGAGTAGGTGCACTCCTCAATTATCTAAAATCCAACCAAAAGGCACAAAAATTTGAATTCTTAAAAAAGGGGGGGGTGATTAGGTCATATTAACCGAATAGAAATGTCTGGAACCAAACTAAATCTTGTAGAGGAGACTGTTCTGAACATTTTGATGTATTTATATTTAAGATCCCATGGTTGGAATCATAAGACTCCTCAATTTTCTGAAATCTATCGAAAAACACACAAGAATTTGAATCCTTAAAAAGAGCGAGGGCGTGATTAGGTCATTTTAGGCCTCTAAATGTTTCTGTCGTGAAACTAAATCTTGTAGAGGATACTGTTGCGAACATTTTGATGAATTAATATTTAGGATCTTATGGTTGCAGTAGGTGCACTCCTCAATTATCTAAAATCCCATCATTAAGACACAAAAAATTGATTTCTTAAAAAGTTGGGAGGGGGCTGATTAGGACATTTTAGAAAACTAGAGATATCTGGGACCAGAATGAATCTTGTAAAGGAGACTGTTTTAAACAATTTGTTGTATTAATATTTAACATCATATGGTTTAAGTTTAGCACTCCTCAATTGTCTAACTTCCGACCAAAAAGCCACAAAAATTTGTATTCTTAAAAGGGTGGGTGGCTGATTAGGTCCTTTTAAAAGGCAAGAAATTTCCGGAGCCAAACTAAATGTTATAGAGGAGACTGTTGCGAACATTTTGATGAATTAATATTTAAGATCCTATGGTTGGAGTCGGTTTACTCCTTAATTTTCTAAAATCCAACCAAAAACAGACAAGAATTTGAATTCTTAAAATGGGGGGGGCGTGATTAGGTCATTTAAGGCGACTAAAAGTTTCTGGAGCCAAACTAAATCTTGTATAGGAGACTGTTGCGAACATTTTGATGAAATTATGTTAAAGATCCCATGGATGGAGGCATAACACTCTTCAATTTTTAAGAAACAACCAAAGAGACACAAAATTGATTTTTATAGGTGGATGGCGGGTGATTAGGACATTTTAGGTGTCAAGATATGTCTTGCACCAAACTGAATCTTGTAGAGGAGACTGTTGCGAACAACTTGATATATTAATATTTAAGTTCCTATCGTTGGAGTCGGTGCTCTCCTCAATTCTCAAATATCCCACCAAAAAGACACATTAATTCGAATTCTTAAAAAAAGGGGGGGAGGCGTGTTTAGCTCATATTAGGCGTGTAGAAATGCCTGGAACCAAACTGTATCTTGTAGATGACACTGTTGTGAACATTTTGATGCATAATTATTTAAGATCCCATGGTTGGAGTCGGTGCAATTCTCAAATTTCTAAAATCCATTGAAAAAGACACAAAAATTTGAATTCCTAAAAAAAGGGGATGAATTGGTCATATTAGGGGACAAGAAATATCTGGAACCAAACTGAATCTCATAGTCGACACGTTGAGAACATTTTGATGTATTAATATTTTCGATACCATGGTTGAAGTCATAACTCTCCTCAATGTTTTAAAATACAATCAAAAGACACAAAATTGATTTTTATATTGGGGTGATTAGGACATTTTAGCTGTCAAGTGATGTCTGGCACCAAACTGAATATTGTAGAGGAGAATGTTGCGAACAATTTCATGTATTGATATTTAAGATCCTATGGTTGGAGGCGGTGCACTCCTCAATTTTCTAAAATCCAACCAAAAAGACACAAAATTTTGAACTCTTAAAAAGGAGGGGTGATTAGGTCATATTAGGCGAATAGAAATGTCTGGAACCAAACTAAATCTTGTAGAGGAGACTGTTTTGAACATTTTGATGTATTTATATTTTAGATCCCATGGTTGGAATCATAAGACTCCTCAATTTTCTGAAATCCATCCAAAAACACACAAGAATTTGAATCCTTAAAAAAAGGGAGGGCGTGATTAGGTCATTTTAGGCCTCTAAATGTTTCTGACGTGAAACTAAATCTTGTAGAGGATACTGTTGCGAACATTTTGATGAATTAATATTTAGGATCTTATGGTTGCAGTAGGTGCACTCCTCAATTATCTAAAATCCCATCATTAAGACACAAAAAATTGATTTCTTAAAAAGTTGGGAGGGGGCTGATTAAATGTTAAACTAAATGTTACGGAGCCAAACTAAATGTTATAGAGGAGACTGTTGCGAACATTTTGATGTATTAATATATAAGATCCTATGGTTGGAGTCATAACACTCTTCAATTTTCTAAATTCCATCCAAAAAGACATAAGTATTTGAATTCTTAAAATGGGGGAGGGGGCATGATTAGATCATTTAAAACGTCTAAAATTTTTTGTAGCCAAACTAAATCTTGTATAGGAGACTGTTGCGAACATTTTGAAGAATTAATGTTTAAGATCCCATGGTTGGAGAGCATAATACTCTTCAATTTTTAAAAAACAACCAAAAAGACACAAAATTGATTTTTATAGGTGGATGGCAAGTGATTAGGACATTTCAGGTGTCAAGATATGTCTTGCACCAAACTGAATCTTGTAGAGGAGACTGTTGCGAACATCTTGATATATTAATATTTAAGTTCCTATCGTTGGAGTCGGTGCACTCCTCAATTCTCAAATATCCCACCAAAAAGACCCACATTAATTTGAATTCTTAAAAAAAAATGGGGAGGCGTGTTTAGCTCATATTAGGCGTGTAGAAATGCCTGGAACCAAACTGTATCTTGTAGATGACACTGTTGTGAACATTTTGATGCATAATTATTTAAGATCCCATGGTTGGAGTCGGTGCAATCCTCAAATTTCTAAAATCCATTGAAAAAGACACAAAAATTTGAATTCCTAAAAAAAGGGGATGAATTGGTCATATTAGGGGACAAGAAATATCTGGAACCAAACTGAATCTCATAGTCGACACTGTTGAGAACATTTTGATGTATTAGTATTTTCGATACCATGGTTGAAGTCATAACTCTCCTCAATGTTTTTAAATACAATCAAAACACACGAATTTGATTTTTATATTGGGATGATTAGGACATTTTATCTGTCAAGTGATGTCTGACACCAAACTGAATATTGTAGAGGAGAATGTTGCGAAAATTTTCATGTATTGATATTTAAGATCCTATGGTTGGAGTCGGTGCACTCCTCAATTCTCTAAAATCCAACCAAAAAGACACAAAAATTTGAATTCTTAAAAAAGGGGAGGGTGATTAGGTCATATTAGGCGATTAGAAATGTCTGGAACCAAACTAAATCTTGTAGAGGAGACTGTTGTGAACATTTTGATGTATTTATATTTAAGATCCCATGGTTGGAATCATAAGACTCCTCAATTTACTGAAATCCATCCAAAAACACACAAGAATTTGAATCCTTAAAAAAAAGGAGGGCGTGATTAGGACATTTTAGGCCTCTAAATGTGTCTGACGTGATACTAAATCTTGTAGAGGATACTGTTGCGAACATTTTGATGAATTAATATTTAGGATCTTATGGTTGCAGTAGGTGCACTCCTCAATTATCTAAAATCCAATCAACAAGACACAAAAAATTGAATTGTTAAAAAGTTAGGAGGGGGCTGATTAGGACATTTTAGAAAACTAGAGATATCTGGGACCAGAATGAATCTTGTAGAGGAGACTGTTTTAAACAATTTGTTGTATTAATATTTAACATCATATGGTTTAAGTTTAGCACTTCTCAATTGTCTATCTTCCGACCTTAAAGACACAAAAATTTGTATTCTTAAAAGGGTGGGTGGCTGAGTAGGTCATTTTAAAAGGCAAGAAATTTCCGGAGCCAAACTAAATGTTATAGAGGAGACTGTTGCGAACATTTTGATGTATTAATATATAAGATCCTATGGTTGGAGTCATAAAACTCCTCAATTTTCTAAATTCCAACCAAAAAGACACAAGTATTTGAATTCTTAAAATGGGGGAGGGGGCATGATTAGATCATTTAAAACGTCTAAAATTTTTTGTAGCCAAACTAAATCTTGTATAGGAGACTGTTGCGAACATTTTGAAGAATTAATGTTTAAGATCCCATGGTTTTAGGCATAACACTCTTCAATTTTTAAGAAACAACCAAAAAGACACAAAATTGATTTTTATTGGTGGATGGCGGGTGATTAGGACATTTTAGGTGTCAATATATGTCTTGCACCAAACTGAATCTTGTAGAGGAGACTGTTGCGAATATCTTGATATATTAATATTTAAATTCCTATCGTTGGAGTCGTTGCACTCCTCAATTTTTTAAAATCCCACCAAAAAGACCCAATAATTTGAATTCTTAAAAAAATGGGGAGAGGCGTGATTAGCTCATATTAGGCGTGTAGAAATGCCTGGAACCAAACTATATCTTGTAGATGACACTGCTGTGAACATTTTGATGTATAATTATTTAAGATTCCATAGTTGTAGTCGGTGCACTCCTCAATTTTCTAAAATCCAATAAAAAGACACAAAAATTTGAATTCCTAAAAAAAGGGGATGAATTGGTCATATTAGGGGACAAGAAATATCTGGAACCAAACTGAATCTCATAGTGGACACTGTTGCGAACATTTTGATGTATTAGTATTTTCGATACCATGGTTGAAGTCATAACTCTCCTCACTGTTTTAAAATACAATCTAATGACACAAAATTGATTTTTATATTGGGATGATTAGGACATTTTATCTGTCAAGTGATGTCTGGCACCAAACTGAATATTGTAGAGGAGAATAATGCGAACATTTTCATGTATTGATATTTAAGATCCTAAGGTTGGAGTCGGTTCACTCCTCAATTTTCTAAAATCCAACCAAAAAGACACAAAAATTTGAATTCTTAAAAAAGGGGATGGTGATTAGGTCATATTAGGCGAATAGAAATGTCTGGAACCAAACTAAATCTTGTAGAGGAGACTGTTGTGAACATTTTGATGTATTTATATTTAAGATCCCATGGTTGGAATCATAAGACTCCTCAATTTTCTGAAATCCATCCAAAAACACACAAGAATTTGAATCCTTAAAAAAAGGGAGGGCGTGATTAGGTCATTTTAGGCCTCTAAATGTGTCTGACGTGAAATTAAATCTTGTAGAATATACTTTAGCGAACATTTTGATCAATTAATATTTAGGATCTTATGGTTGGAGTAGGTGCACTCCTCAATTATCTAAAATCCCATCAACAAGACACAAAAAATTGAAGTATTAAAAAGGGGGAGGGGGCTGATTAGGACATTTTAGAACACTAGAGATATCTGGGACCAGAATGAATCTTGTAGAGGAGACTGTTTTAAACAATTTGTTGTATTAATATTTAACATCATATGGTTTAAGTTTAGCACTCCTCTCAATTATCTAACAACCGACCAAAAAGACACAAAAATTTTTATTCTTAAAAGGGTGGGTGGCTGATTAAGTCATTTTAAAAGGCAAGAAATTTCCGGAGCCAAACTAAATATTATAGAGGAGGCTGTTGCGAACATTTTGATGCATTAATATATAAGATCCTATGGTTGGAATCATAAAACTCCTCAATTTTCTAAATTCCAACCAAAAAGACACAAGTATTTGAATTCTTAAAATGGGGGGGGCGTGATTAGGTCATTTAAGGCGGCTAAAAATGCCTGGAGCCAAACTAAATCTTGTAGAGGAGACTGTTGCGAACATTTTGATGAATTAATATTTAAGATCCTATGGTTGGAGTCGGTGCACTCCTTAATTTTCTAAACTCCAACCAAAAACGGACAAGAATTTGAATTCTTAAAAATGGGTGTGGGGCGTGATAAGGTCATTTTAGGCGACTAAAAGTATCTGGAGCCAAACTAAATCTTGTAGAAGAAACTGTTGCGAACATTTTGATTAATTAATGTTTAAGATCCCATGGTTGGAGACATAACACTCTTCAATTTTTAAAAAACAAACAAAAAGACACAAAATTGATTTTTATAGGTGGATGGCGGGTGATTAGGACATTTTAGGTGTCAAGATATGTCTGGCACCAAACTGAATCTTGTAGAGGAGACTGTTGCGAACATCTTGATATAATAATATTTAAATTCCTATCGTTGGAGTCGGTGCACTCCTCAATTTTTTAAAATCCCACCAAAATGACCCAATAATTTGAATTCTTAAAAAAATGTGGGGAGGCGTGATTAGCTCATATTAGGCGTGTTGAAATGCCTGAAACCAAACTATATCTTGTAGATGACACTGTTGTGAACTATTTGATGTATAATTATTTAAGATCCCATGGTTGGAGTCGGTGCACTCCTCAATTTTCTAAAATCCATTCAAAAAGACACAAAAATTTGATTTCCTAAAAAAAGGGGATGAATTGGTCATATTAGGGGACAAGAAATATCTGGAACCAAACTAAATCTCATAGTGGACACTGTTGCGAATATTTTCATGTATTAATATTTTCGATACCATGGTTGAAGTCATAATTCTCCTCAATGTTTTAAAATACAATCAAAAGACACAAAATTGATTTTTATATTGGGATGATTATGACATTTAATCTGTCAAGTGATGTCTGGCACCAAACTGAATATTGTAGAGGAGAATGTTGCGAACATTTTCATGTATTGATATTTAAGATCCTATGGTTGGAGTCGGTTCAATCCTCAATTTTCTAAAATCCAACCAAAAAGACACAAAAATTTGAATTCTTAAAAAAGGGGAGGGTGATTAGGTCACATTAGGCGAATAGAAATGTCTGGAACCAAACTAAATCTTGTAGAGGAGAATGTTGTGAACATTTTGATGTATTTATATTTAAGATCCCATGGTTGGAATCATAAAACTCCTCAATTTACTGAAATCCATCCAAAAACACACAAGAATTTGAATCCTTAAAAAAAAGGAGGGCGTGATTAGGACATTTTAGGCCTCTAAATGTGTCTGACGTGATACTAAATCTTGTAGAGGATACTGTTGCGAACATTTTGATGAATTAATATTTAGGATCTTATGGTTGGAGTAGGTGCACTCCTCAATTATCTAAAATCCAACCAAAAGGCACAAAAATTTGAATTCTTAAAAAAGGGGGGGGGTGATTAGGTCATATTAGGCGAATAGAAATGTCTGGAACCAAACTAAATCTTGTAGAGGAGACTGTTCTGAACATTTTGATGTATTTATATTTAAGATCCCATGGTTGGAATCATAAGACTCCTCAATTTTCTGAAATCTATCGAAAAACACACAAGAATTTGAATCCTTAAAAAGAGCGAGGGCGTGATTAGGTCATTTTAGGCCTCTAAATGTTTCTGTCGTGAAACTAAATCTTGTAGAGGATACTGTTGCGAACATTTTGATGAATTAATATTTAGGATCTTATGGTTGCAGTAGGTGCACTCCTCAATTATCTAAAATCCAATCAACAAGACACAAAAAATTGAATTGTTAAAAAGTTGGGAGGGGGCTGATTAGGACATTTTAGAAAACTAGAGATATCTGGGACCAGAATGAATCTTGTAGAGGAGACTGTTTTAAACAATTTGTTGTATTAATATTTAACATCATATGGTTTAAGTTTAGCACTCCTCAATTAGCTAACATCCGACCAAAAATACACAAAAATTTGCATTCTTAAAAGGGTGGGTGGCTGATTATGTCATTTTAAAAGGCAAGATATTTCCGGAGCCAAACTAAATGTTATAGAGGAGACGGTTGCGAACATTGTGATGTATTAATATATAAGATCCTATGGTTGGAGTCATAAAACTCCTCAATTTTCTAAATTCCAACCAAAAAGACACAATTATTTGAATTCTTAAAATGGGGGGGGCGTGATTAGGTCATTTAAGGCGACTAAAAGTTTCTGGAGCCAAACTAAATCTTGTATAGGAGACTGTTGCGAACATTTTGATGAATTAATGTTAAAGATCCCATGGATGGAGGCATAACACTCTTCAATTTTTAAGAAACAACCAAAGAGACACAAAATTGATTTTTATAGGTGGATGGCGGGTGATTAGGACATTTTAGGTGTCAAGATATGTCTTGCACCAAACTGAATCTTGTAGAGGAGACTGTTGCGAACAACTTGATATATTAATATTTAAGTTCCTATCGTTGGAGTCGGTGCTCTCCTCAATTCTCAAATATCCCACCAAAAAGACACATTAATTCGAATTCTTAAAAAAAGGGGGGGAGGCGTGTTTAGCTCATATTAGGCGTGTAGAAATGCCTGGAACCAAACTGTATCTTGTAGATGACACTGTTGTGAACATTTTGATGCATAATTATTTAAGATCCCATGGTTGGAGTCAGTGCAATTCCTCAAATTTCTAAAATCCATTGAAAAAGACACAAAAATTTGAATTCCTAAAAAAAGGGGATGAATTGGTCATATTAGGGGACAAGAAATATCTGGAACCAAACTGAATCTCATAGTCGACACGTTGAGAACATTTTGATGTATTAATATTTTCGATACCATGGTTGAAGTCATAACTCTCCTCAATGTTTTAAAATACAATCAAAAGACACAAAATTGATTTTTATATTGGGGTGATTAGGACATTTTAGCTGTCAAGTGATGTCTGGCACCAAACTGAATATTGTAGAGGAGAATGTTGCGAACATTTTCATGTATTGATATTTAAGATCCTATGGTTGGAGGCGGTGCACTCCTCAATTTTCTAAAATCCAACCAAAAAGACACAAAATTTTGAACTCTTAAAAAGGAGGGGGTGATTAGGTCATATTAGGCGAATAGAAATGTCTGGAACCAAACTAAATCTTGTAGAGGAGACTGTTTTGAACATTTTGATGTATTTATATTTTAGATCCCATGGTTGGAATCATAAGACTCCTCAATTTTCTGAAATCCATGCAAAAACACACAAGAATTTGAATCCTTAAAAAAAAGGGAGGGCGTGATTAGGTCATTTTAGGCCTCTAAATGTTTCTGACGTGAAACTAAATCTTGTAGAGGATACTGTTGCGAACATTTTGATGAATTAATATTTAGGATCTTATGGTTGCAGTAGGTGCACTCCTCAATTATCTAAAATCCCATCATTAAGACACAAAAAATTGATTTCTTAAAAAGTTGGGAGGGGGCTGATTAGGACATTTTAGAAAACTAGAGATATCTGGGACCAGAATGAATCTTGTAAAGGAGACTGTTTTAAACAATTTGTTGTATTAATATTTAACATCATATGGTTTAAGTTTAGCACTCCTCAATTGTCTAACTTCCGACCAAAAAGCCACAAAAATTTGTATTCTTAAAAGGGTGGGTGGCTGATTAGGTCCTTTTAAAAGGCAAGAAATTTCCGGAGCCAAACTAAATGTTATAGAGGAGACTGTTGCGAACATTTTGATGAATTAATATTTAAGATCCTATGGTTGGAGTCGGTTTACTCCTTAATTTTCTAAAATCCAACCAAAAACAGACAAGAATTTGAATTCTTAAAAATGGGTGTGGGGCGTGATAAGGTCATTTTAGGCGACTAAAAGTTTCTGGAGTCAAACTAAATCTTGTATAGGAGACTGTTGCGAACATTTTGATGAATTAATGTTTAAGATCCCATGGTTGGAGGCATAACACTCTTCAATTTTTAAGAAACAACCAAAAAGACACAAAATTGATTTTTATAGGTGGATGGCGGGTGATTAGGACATTTCAGGTGTCAAGATATGTCTTGCACCAAACTGAATCTTGTAGAGGAGACTGTTGCGAACATCTTGATATATTAATATTTAAATTCCTATCGTTGGAGTCGGTGCACTCCTCAATTTTTTAAAATCCCACCAAAAAGACCCAATAATTTGAATTCTTAAAAATGGGGGGAGGCGTGTTTAGCTCATATTAGGCGTGTAGAAATGCCTGGAACCAAACTGTATCTTGTAGATGACACTGTTGTGAACATTTTGATGCATAATTATTTAAGATCCCATGGTTGGAGTCGGTGCAATCCTCAAATTTCTAAAATCCATTGAAAAAGACACAAAAATTTGAATTCCTAAAAAAAGGGGATGAATTGGTCATATTAGGGGACAAGAAATATCTGGAACCAAACTGAATCTCATAGTCGACACTGTTGAGAACATTTTGATGTATTAATATTTTCGATACCATGGTTGAAGTCATAACTCTCCTCAATGTTTTAAAATACAATCAAAAGACACAAAATTGATTTTTATATTGGGGTGATTAGGACATTTTAGCTGTCAAGTGATGTCTGGCACCAAACTGAATATTGTAGAGGAGAATGTTGCGAACATTTTCATGTATTGATATTTAAGATCCTATGGTTGGAGGCGGTGCACTCCTCAATTTTCTAAAATCCAACCAAAAAGACACAAAATTTTGAACTCTTAAAAAGGAGGGGGTGATTAGGTCATATTAGGCGAATAGAAATGTCTGGAACCAAACTAAATCTTGTAGAGGAGACTGTTTTGAACATTTTGATGTATTTATATTTTAGATCCCATGGTTGGAATCATAAGACTCCTCAATTTTCTGAAATCCATGCAAAAACACACAAGAATTTGAATCCTTAAAAAAAAGGGAGGGCGTGATTAGGTCATTTTAGGCCTCTAAATGTTTCTGACGTGAAACTAAATCTTGTAGAGGATACTGTTGCGAACATTTTGATGAATTAATATTTAGGATCTTATGGTTGCAGTAGGTGCACTCCTCAATTATCTAAAATCCCATCATTAAGACACAAAAATTGATTTCTTAAAAAGTTGGGAGGGGCTGATTAGGACATTTTAGAAAACTAGAGATATCTGGGACCAGAATGAATCTTGTAAAGGAGACTGTTTTAAACAATTTGTTGTATTAATATTTAACATCATATGGTTTAAGTTTAGCACTCCTCAATTGTCTAACTTCCGACCAAAAAGCCACAAAAATTTGTATTCTTAAAAGGGTGGGTGGCTGATTAGGTCCTTTTAAAAGGCAAGAAATTTCCGGAGCCAAACTAAATGTTATAGAGGAGACTGTTGCGAACATTTTGATGAATTAATATTTAAGATCCTATGGTTGGAGTCAGTTTACTCCTTAATTTTCTAAAATCCAACCAAAAACAGACAAGAATTTGAATTCTTAAAAATGGGTGTGGGGCGTGATAAGGTCATTTTAGGCGACTAAAAGTTTCTGGAGTCAAACTAAATCTTGTATAGGAGACTGTTGCGAACATTTTGATGAATTAATGTTTAAGATCCCATGGTTGGAGGCATAACACTCTTCAATTTTTAAGAAACAACCAAAAAGACACAAAATTGATTTTTATAGGTGGATGGCGGGTGATTAGGACATTTCAGGTGTCAAGATATGTCTTGCACCAAACTGAATCTTGTAGAGGAGACTGTTGCGAACATCTTGATATATTAATATTTAAATTCCTATCGTTGGAGTCGGTGCACTCCTCAATTTTTTAAAATCCCACCAAAAAGACCCAATAATTTGAATTCTTAAAAAATGGGGGGAGGCGTGTTTAGCTCATATTAGGCGTGTAGAAATGCCTGGAACCAAACTGTATCTTGTAGATGACACTGTTGTGAACATTTTGATGCATAATTATTTAAGATCCCATGGTTGGAGTCAGTGCAATCCTCAAATTTCTAAAATCCATTGAAAAAGACACAAAAATTTGAATTCCTAAAAAAAGGGGATGAATTGGTCATATTAGGGGACAAGAAATATCTGGAACCAAACTGAATCTCATAGTCGACACTGTTGAGAACATTTTGATGTATTAATATTTTCGATACCATGGTTGAAGTCATAACTCTCCTCAATGTTTTAAAATACAATCAAAAGACACAAAATTGATTTTTATATTGGGGTGATTAGGACATTTTAGCTGTCAAGTGATGTCTGGCACCAAACTGAATATTGTAGAGGAGAATGTTGCGAACATTTTCATGTATTGATATTTAAGATCCTATGGTTGGAGGCGGTGCACTCCTCAATTTTCTAAAATCCAACCAAAAAGACACAAAATTTTGAACTCTTAAAAAGGAGGGGGTGATTAGGTCATATTAGGCGAATAGAAATGTCTGGAACCAAACTAAATCTTGTAGAGGAGTCTGTTTTGAACATTTTGATGCATTTATATTTAAGATCCCATGGTTGGAATCATAAGAATCCTCAATTTTCTGAAATCCATCCAAAAACACACAAGAATTTGAATCCTTAAAAAAAAGGGAGGGCGTGATTAGGTCATTTTAGGCCTCTAAATGTTTCTGACGTGAAACTAAATCTTGTAGAGGATACTGTTGCGAACATTTTGATGAATTAATATTTAGGATCTTATGGTTGCAGTAGGTGCACTCCTCAATTATCTAAAATCCCATCATTAAGACACAAAAAATTGATTTCTTAAAATTTGGGAGGGGGCTGATTAGGACATTTTAGAAAACTAGAGATATCTGGGACCAGAATGAATCTTGTAAAGGAGACTGTTTTAAACAATTTGTTGTATTAATATTTAACATCATATGGTTTAAGTTTAGCACTCCTCAATTGTCTAACTTCCGACCAAAAAGCCACAAAAATTTGTATTCTTAAAAGGGTGGGTGGCTGATTAGGTCCTTTTAAAAGGCAAGAAATTTCCGGAGCCAAACTAAATGTTATAGAGGAGACTGTTGCGAACATTTTGATGAATTAATATTTAAGATCCTATGGTTGGAGTCGGTTTACTCCTTAATTTTCTAAAATCCAACCAAAAACAGACAAGAATTTGAATTCTTAAAAATGGGTGTGAGGCGTGATAAGGTCATTTTAGGCGACTAAAAGTTTCTGGAGTCAAACTAAATCTTGTATAGGAGACTGTTGCGAACATTTTGATGAATTAATGTTTAAGATCCCATGGTTGGAGGCATAACACTCTTCAATTTTTAAGAAACAACCAAAAAGACACAAAATTGATTTTTATAGGTGGATGGCGGGTGATTAGGACATTTCAGGTGTCAAGATATGTCTTGCACCAAACTGAATCTTGTAGAGGAGACTGTTGCGAACATCTTGATATATTAATATTTAAATTCCTATCGTTGGAGTCGGTGCACTCCTCAATTTTTTAAAATCCCACCAAAAAGACCCAATAATTTGAATTCTTAAAAAAATGGGGGGAGGCGTGTTTAGCTCATATTAGGCGTGTAGAAATGCCTGGAACCAAACTGTATCTTGTAGATGACACTGTTGTGAACATTTTGATGCATAATTATTTAAGATCCCATGGTTGGAGTCGGTGCAATCCTCAAATTTCTAAAATCCATTGAAAAAGACACAAAAATTTGAATTCCTAAAAAAAGGGGATGAATTGGTCATATTAGGGGACAAGAAATATCTGGAACCAAACTGAATCTCATAGTCGACACTGTTGAGAACATTTTGATGTATTAATATTTTCGATACCATGGTTGAAGTCATAACTCTCCTCAATGTTTTAAAATACAATCAAAAGACACAAAATTGATTTTTATATTGGGGTGATTAGGACATTTTAGCTGTCAAGTGATGTCTGGCACCAAACTGAATATTGTAGAGGAGAATGTTGCGAACATTTTCATGTATTGATATTTAAGATCCTATGGTTGGAGGCGGTGCACTCCTCAATTTTCTAAAATCCAACCAAAAAGACACAAAATTTTGAACTCTTAAAAAGGAGGGGGTGATTAGGTCATATTAGGCGAATAGAAATGTCTGGAACCAAACTAAATCTTGTAGAGGAGACTGTTTTGAACATTTTGATGTATTTATATTTAAGATCCCATGGTTGGAATCATAAGACTCCTCAATTTTCTGAAATCCATCCAAAAACACACAAGAATTTGAATCCTTAAAAAAAGGGAGGGCGTGATTAGGTCATTTTAGGCCTCTAAATGTTTCTGACGTGAAACTAAATCTTGTAGAGGATACTGTTGCGAACATTTTGATGAATTAATATTTAGGATCTTATGGTTGCAGTAGGTGCACTCCTCAATTATCTAAAATCCCATCATTAAGACACAAAAAATTGATTTCTTAAAATTTGGGAGGGGGCTGATTAGGACATTTTAGAAAACTAGAGATATCTGGGACCAGAATGAATCTTGTAAAGGAGACTGTTTTAAACAATTTGTTGTATTAATATTTAACATCATATGGTTTAAGTTTAGCACTCCTCAATTGTCTAACTTCCGACCAAAAAGCCACAAAAATTTGTATTCTTAAAAGGGTGGGTGGCTGATTAGGTCCTTTTAAAAGGCAAGAAATTTCCGGAGCCAAACTAAATGTTATAGAGGAGACTGTTGCGAACATTTTGATGAATTAATATTTAAGATCCTATGGTTGGAGTCAGTTTACTCCTTAATTTTCTAAAATCCAACCAAAAACAGACAAGAATTTGAATTCTTAAAAATGGGTGTGGGCGTGATAAGGTCATTTTAGGCGACTAAAAGTTTCTGGAGTCAAACTAAATCTTGTATAGGAGACTGTTGCGAACATTTTGATGAATTAATGTTTAAGATCCCATGGTTGGAGGCATAACACTCTTCAATTTTTAAGAAACAACCAAAAAGACACAAAATTGATTTTTATAGGTGGATGGCGGGTGATTAGGACATTTCAGGTGTCAAGATATGTCTTGCACCAAACTGAATCTTGTAGAGGAGACTGTTGCGAACATCTTGATATATTAATATTTAAATTCCTATCGTTGGAGTCGGTGCACTCCTCAATTTTTTAAAATCCCACCAAAAATACCCAATAATTTGAATTCTTAAAAATGGGGGGAGGCGTGTTTAGCTCATATTAGGCGTGTAGAAATGCCTGGAACCAAACTGTATCTTGTAGATGACACTGTTGTGAACATTTTGATGCATAATTATTTAAGATCCCATGGTTGGAGTCGGTGCAATCCTCAAATTTCTAAAATCCATTGAAAAAGACACAAAAATTTGAATTCCTAAAAAGGGGATGAATTGGTCATATTAGGGGACAAGAAATATCTGGAACCAAACTGAATCTCATAGTCGACACTGTTGAGAACATTTTGATGTATTAATATTTTCGATACCATGGTTGAAGTCATAACTCTCCTCAATGTTTTAAAATACAATCAAAAGACACAAAATTGATTTTTATATTGGGGTGATTAGGACATTTTAGCTGTCAAGTGATGTCTGGCACCAAACTGAATATTGTAGAGGAGAATGTTGCGAACATTTTCATGTATTGATATTTAAGATCCTATGGTTGGAGTCGGTGCACTCCTCAATTTTCTAAAATCCAACCAAAAAGACACAAAATTTTAAACTCTTAAAAAGGAGGGGGTGATTAGGTCATATTAGGCGAATAGAAATGTCTGGAACCAAACTAAATCTTGTAGAGGAGACTGTTTTGAACATTTTGATGTATTTATATTTAAGATCCCATGGTTGGAATCATAAGACTCCTCAATTTTCTGAAATCCATCCAAAAACACACAAGAATTTGAATCCTTAAAAAAAAGGGAGGGCGTGATTAGGTCATTTTAGGCCTCTAAATGTTTCTGACGTGAAACTAAATCTTGTAGAGGATACTGTTGCGAACATTTTGATGAATTAATATTTAGGATCTTATGGTTGCAGTAGGTGCACTCCTCAATTATCTAAAATCCCATCATTAAGACATAAAAATTGATTTCTTAAAATTTGGGAGGGCTGATTAGGACATTTTAGAAAACTAGAGATATCTGGGACCAGAATGAATCTTGTAAAGGAGACTGTTTTAAACAATTTGTTGTATTAATATTTAACATCATATGGTTTAAGTTTAGCACTCCTCAATTGTCTAACTTCCGACCAAAAAGCCACAAAAATTTGTATTCTTAAAAGGGTGGGTGGCTGATTAGGTCCTTTTAAAAGGCAAGAAATTTCCGGAGCCAAACTAAATGTTATAGAGGAGACTGTTGCGAACATTTTGATGAATTAATATTTAAGATACTATGGTTGGAGTCGGTTTACTCCTTAATTTTCTAAAATCCAACCAAAAACAGACAAGAATTTGAATTCTTAAAAATGGGTGTGAGGCGTGATAAGGTCATTTTAGGCGACTAAAAGTTTCTGGAGTCAAACTAAATCTTGTATAGGAGACTGTTGCGAACATTTTGATGAATTAATGTTTAAGATCCCATGGTTGGAGGCATAACACTCTTCAATTTTTAAGAAACAACCAAAAAGACACAAAATTGATTTTTATAGGTGGATGGCGGGTGATTAGGACATTTCAGGTGTCAAGATATGTCTTGCACCAAACTGAATCTTGTAGAGGAGACTGTTGCGAACATCTTGATATATTAATATTTAAATTCCTATCGTTGGAGTCGGTGCACTCCTCAATTTTTTAAAATCCCACCAAAAAGACCCAATAATTTGAATTCTTAAAAAAATGGGGGGAGGCGTGTTTAGCTCATATTAGGCGTGTAGAAATGCCTGGAACCAAACTGTATCTTGTAGATGACACTGTTGTGAACATTTTGATGCATAATTATTTAAGATCCCATGGTTGGAGTCGGTGCAATCCTCAAATTTCTAAAATCCATTGAAAAAGACACAAAAATTTGAATTCCTAAAAAAGGGGATGAATTGGTCATATTAGGGGACAAGAAATATCTGGAACCAAACTGAATCTCATAGTCGACACTGTTGAGAACATTTTGATGTATTAATATTTTCGATACCATGGTTGAAGTCATAACTCTCCTCAATGTTTTAAAATACAATCAAAAGACACAAAATTGATTTTTATATTGGGGTGATTAGGACATTTTAGCTGTCAAGTGATGTCTGGCACCAAACTGAATATTGTAGAGGAGAATGTTGCGAACATTTTCATGTATTGATATTTAAGATCATATGGTTGGAGGCGGTGCAATCCTCAAATTTCTAAAATCCATTGAAAAAGACACAAAAATTTGAACTCCTAAAAAGGAGGGGTGATTAGGTCATATTAGGCGAATAGAAATGTCTGGAACCAAACTAAATCTTGTAGAGGAGACTGTTTTGAACATTTTGATGTATTTATATTTAAGATCCCATGGTTGGAATCATAAGAATCCTCAATTTTCTGAAATCCATCCAAAAACACACAAGAATTTGAATCCTTAAAAAAAGGGAGGGCGTGATTAGGTCATTTTAGGCCTCTAAATGTTTCTGACGTGAAACTAAATCTTGTAGAGGATACTGTTGCGAACATTTTGATGAATTAATATTTAGGATCTTATGGTTGCAGTAGGTGCACTCCTCAATTATCTAAAATCCCATCATTAAGACACAAAAATTGATTTCTTAAAAGTTGGGAGGGGCTGATTAGGACATTTTAGAAAACTAGAGATATCTGGGACCAGAATGAATCTTGTAAAGGAGACTGTTTTAAACAATTTGTTGTATTAATATTTAACATCATATGGTTTAAGTTTAGCACTCCTCAATTGTCTAACTTCCGACCAAAAAGCCACAAAAATTTGTATTCTTAAAAGGGTGGGTGGCTGATTAGGTCCTTTTAAAAGGCAAGAAATTTCCGGAGCCAAACTAAATGTTATAGAGGAGACTGTTGCGAACATTTTGATGAATTAATATTTAAGATCCTATGGTTGGAGTCGGTTTACTCCTTAATTTTCTAAAATCCAACCAAAAACAGACAAGAATTTGAATTCTTAAAAATGGGTGTGGGGCGTGATAAGGTCATTTTAGGCGACTAAAAGTTTCTGGAGTCAAACTAAATCTTGTATAGGAGACTGTTGCGAACATTTTGATGAATTAATGTTTAAGATCCCATGGTTGGAGGCATAACACTCTTCAATTTTTAAGAAACAACCAAAAAGACACAAAATTGATTTTTATAGGTGGATGGCGGGTGATTAGGACATTTCAGGTGTCAAGATATGTCTTGCACCAAACTGAATCTTGTAGAGGAGACTGTTGCGAACATCTTGATATATTAATATTTAAATTCCTATCGTTGGAGTCGGTGCACTCCTCAATTTTTTAAAATCCCACCAAAAAGACCCAATAATTTGAATTCTTAAAAAATGGGGAGGCGTGTTTAGCTCATATTAGGCGTGTAGAAATGCCTGGAACCAAACTGTATCTTGTAGATGACACTGTTGTGAACATTTTGATGCATAATTATTTAAGATCCCATGGTTGGAGTCAGTGCAATCCTCAAATTTCTAAAATCCATTGAAAAAGACACAAAAATTTGAATTCCTAAAAAGGGGATGAATTGGTCATATTAGGGGACAAGAAATATCTGGAACCAAACTGAATCTCATAGTCGACACTGTTGAGAACATTTTGATGTATTAATATTTTCGATACCATGGTTGAAGTCATAACTCTCCTCAATGTTTTAAAATACAATCAAAAGACACAAAATTGATTTTTATATTGGGGTGATTAGGACATTTTAGCTGTCAAGTCATGTCTGGCACCAAACTGAATATTGTAGAGGAGAATGTTGCGAACATTTTCATGTATTGATATTTAAGATCCTATGGTTGGAGGCGGTGCACTCCTCAATTTTCTAAAATCCAACCAAAAAGACACAAAATTTTGAACTCTTAAAAAGGAGGGGGTGATTAGGTCATATTAGGCGAATAGAAATGTCTGGAACCAAACTAAATCTTGTAGAGGAGACTGTTTTGAACATTTTGATGTATTTATATTTAAGATCCCATGGTTGGAATCATAAGACTCCTCAATTTTCTGAAATCCAAGCAAAAACACACAAGAATTTGAATTCTTAAAAAAAAGGGAGGGCTTGATTAGGTCATTTTAGGCCTCTAAATGTTTCTGACGTGAAACTAAATCTTGTAGAGGATACTGTTGCGAACATTTTGATGAATTAATATTTAGGATCTTATGGTTGCAGTAGGTGCACTCCTCAATTATCTAAAATCCCATCATTAAGACACAAAAATTGATTTCTTAAAAAGTTGGGAGGGGGCTGATTAGGACATTTTAGAAAACTAGAGATATCTGGGACCAGAATGAATCTTGTAAAGGAGACTGTTTTAAACAATTTGTTGTATTAATATTTAACATCATATGGTTTAAGTTTAGCACTCCTCAATTGTCTAACTTCCGACCAAAAAGCCACAAAAATTTGTATTCTTAAAAGGGTGGGTGGCTGATTAGGTCCTTTTAAAAGGCAAGAAATTTCCGGAGCCAAACTAAATGTTATAGAGGAGACTGTTGCGAACATTTTGATGAATTAATATTTAAGATCCTATGGTTGGAGTCGGTTTACTCCTTAATTTTCTAATATCCAACCAAAAAGACACAAGAATTTGAATTCTTAAAAATGGGTGTGGTGCGTGATAAGGTCATTTTAGGCGACTAAAAGTTTCTGGAGTCAAACTAAATCTTGTATAGGAGACTGTTGCGAACATTTTGATGAATTAATGTTTAAGATCCCATGGTTGGAGGCATAACACTCTTCAATTTTTAAGAAACAACCAAAAAGACACAAAATTGATTTTTATAGGTGGATGGCGGGTGATTAGGACATTTCAGGTGTCAAGATATGTCTTGCACCAAACTGAATCTTGTAGAGGAGACTGTTGCGAACATCTTGATATATTAATATTTAAATTCCTATCGTTGGAGTCGGTGCACTCCTCAATTTTTTAAAATCCCACCAAAAAGACCCAATAATTTGAATTCTTAAAAAAATGGGGGGAGGCGTGTTTAGCTCATATTAGGCGTGTAGAAATGCCTGGAACCAAACTGTATCTTGTAGATGACACTGTTGTGAACATTTTGATGCATAATTATTTAAGATCCCATGGTTGGAGTCGGTGCAATCCTCAAATTTCTAAAATCCATTGAAAAAGACACAAAAATTTGAATTCCTAAAAAAAGGGGATGAATTGGTCATATTAGGGGACAAGAAATATCTGGAACCAAACTGAATCTCATAGTCGACACTGTTGAGAACATTTTGATGTATTAATATTTTCAATACCATGGTTGAAGTCATAACTCTCCTCAATGTTTTAAAATACAATCAAAAGACACAAAATTGATTTTTATATTGGGGTGATTAGGACATTTTAGCTGTCAAGTGATGTCTGGCACCAAACTGAATATTGTAGAGGAGAATGTTGCGAACATTTTCATGTATTGATATTTAAGATCCTATGGTTGGAGGCGGTGCACTCCTCAATTTTCTAAAATCCAACAAAAAAGACACAAAATTTTAAACTCTTAAAAAGGAGGGGTGATTAGGTCATATTAGGCGAATAGAAATGTCTGGAACCAAACTAAATCTTGTAGAGGAGACTGTTTTGAACATTTTGATGTATTTATATTTAAGATCCCATGGTTGGAATCATAAGACTCCTCAATTTTCTGAAATCCATCCAAAAACACACAAGAATTTGAATCCTTAAAAAAAAGGGAGGGCGTGATTAGGTCATTTTAGGCCTCTAAATGTTTCTGACGTGAAACTAAATCTTGTAGAGGATACTGTTGCGAACATTTTGATGAATTAATATTTAGGATCTTATGGTTGCAGTAGGTGCACTCCTCAATTATCTAAAATCCCATCATTAAGACACAAAAATTGATTTCTTAAAAGTTGGGAGGGGCTGATTAGGACATTTTAGAAAACTAGAGATATCTGGGACCAGAATGAATCTTGTAAAGGAGACTGTTTTAAACAATTTGTTGTATTAATATTTAACATCATATGGTTTAAGTTTAGCACTCCTCAATTGTCTAACTTCCGACCAAAAAGCCACAAAAATTTGTATTCTTAAAAGGGTGGGTGGCTGATTAGGTCCTTTTAAAAGGCAAGAAATTTCCGGAGCCAAACTAAATGTTATAGAGGAGACTGTTGCGAACATTTTGATGAATTAATATTTAAGATCCTATGGTTGGAGTCTGTTTACTCCTTAATTTTCTAAAATCCAACCAAAAACAGACAAGAATTTGAATTCTTAAAAATGGGTGTGGGGCGTGATAAGGTCATTTTAGGCGACTAAAAGTTTCTGGAGTCAAACTAAATCTTGTATAGGAGACTGTTGCGAACATTTTGATGAATTAATGTTTAAGATCCCATGGTTGGAGGCATAACACTCTTCAATTTTTAAGAAACAACCAAAAAGACACAAAATTGATTTTTATAGGTGGATGGCGGGTGATTAGGACATTTCAGGTGTCAAGATATGTCTTGCACCAAACTGAATCTTGTAGAGGAGACTGTTGCGAACATCTTGATATATTAATATTTAAATTCCTATCGTTGGAGTCGGTGCACTCCTCAATTTTTTAAAATCCCACCAAAAAGACCCAATAATTTGAATTCTTAAAAAAATGGGGGGAGGCGTGTTTAGCTCATATTAGGCGTGTAGAAATGCCTGGAACCAAACTGTATCTTGTAGATGACACTGTTGTGAACATTTTGATGCATAATTATTTAAGATCCCATGGTTGGAGTCAGTGCAATCCTCATATTACTAAAATCCATTGAACAAGACACAAAAATTTGAATACCTACTAAATGGGGATGAATTGGTCATATTAGGGGACAAGAAATATCTGGAACCAAACTGAATCTCATAGTCGACACTGTTGAGAACATTTTGATGTATTAATATTTTCGATACCATGGTTGAAGTCATAACTCTCCTCAATGTTTTAAAATACAATCAAAAGACACAAAATTGATTTTTATATTGGGGTGATTAGGACATTTTAGCTGTCAAGTGATGTCTGGCACCAAACTGAATATTGTAGAGGAGAATGTTGCGAACATTTTCATGTATTGATATTTAAGATCCTATGGTTGGAGGCGGTGCACTCCTCAATTTTCTAAAATCCAACCAAAAAGACACAAAATTTTGAACTCTTAAAAAGGATGGGGTGATTAGGTCATATTAGGCGAATAGAAATGTCTGGAACCAAACTAAATCTTGTAGAGGAGACTGTTTTGAACATTTTGATGTATTTATATTTAAGATCCCATGGTTGGAATCATAAGACTCCTCAATTTTCTGAAATCCATCCAAAAACACACAAGAATTTGAATCCTTAAAAAAAAGGGAGGGCGTGATTAGGTCATTTTAGGCCTCTAAATGTTTCTGACGTGAAACTAAATCTTGTAGAGGATACTGTTGCGAACATTTTGATGAATTAATATTTAGGATCTTATGGTTGCAGTAGGTGCACTCCTCAATTATCTAAAATCCCATCATTAAGACACAAAAAATTGATTTCTTAAAATTTGGGAGGGGGCTGATTAGGACATTTTAGAAAACTAGAGATATCTGGGACCAGAATGAATCTTGTAAAGGAGACTGTTTTAAACAATTTGTTGTATTAATATTTAACATCATATGGTTTAAGTTTAGCACTCCTCAATTGTCTAACTTCCGACCAAAAAGCCACAAAAATTTGTATTCTTAAAAGGGTGGGTGGCTGATTAGGTCCTTTTAAAAGACAAGAAATTTCCGGAGCCAAACTAAATGTTATAGAGGAGACTGTTGCGAACATTTTGATGAATTAATATTTAAGATCCTATGGTTGGAGTCGGTTTACTCCTTAATTTTCAAAAATCCAACCAAAAACAGACAAGAATTTGAATTCTTAAAAATGGGTGTGAGGCGTGATAAGGTCATTTTAGGCGACTAAAAGTTTCTGGAGTCAAACTAAATCTTGTATAGGAGACTGTTGCGAACATTTTGATGAATTAATGTTTAAGATCCCATGGTTGGAGGCATAACACTCTTCAATTTTTAAGAAACAACCAAAAAGACACAAAATTGATTTTTATAGGTGGATGGCGGGTGATTAGGACATTTCAGGTGTCAAGATATGTCTTGCACCAAACTGAATCTTGTAGAGGAGACTGTTGCGAACATCTTGATATATTAATATTTAAATTCCTATCGTTGGAGTCGGTGCACTCCTCAATTTTTTAAATCCACAAAAAGACCCAATAATTTGAATTCTTAAAAAAATGGGGGGAGGCGTGTTTAGCTCATATTAGGCGTGTAGAAATGCCTGGAACCAAACTGTATCTTGTAGATGACACTGTTGTGAACATTTTGATGCATAATTATTTAAGATCCCATGGTTGGAGTCGGTGCAATCCTCAAATTTCTAAAATCCATTGAAAAAGACACAAAAATTTGAATTCCTAAAAAGGGGATGAATTGGTCATATTAGGGGACAAGAAATATCTGGAACCAAACTGAATCTCATAGTCGACACTGTTGAGAACATTTTGATGTATTAATATTTTCGATACCATGGTTGAAGTCATAACTCTCCTCAATGTTTTAAAATACAATCAAAAGACACAAAATTGATTTTTATATTGGGGTGATTAGGACATTTTAGCTGTCAAGTGATGTCTGGCACCAAACTGAATATTGTAGAGGAGAATGTTGCGAACATTTTCATGTATTGATATTTAAGATCCTATGGTTGGAGGCGGTGCACTCCTCAATTTTCTAAAATCCAACCAAAAAGACACAAAATTTTGAACTCTTAAAAAGGAGGGGGTGATTAGGTCATATTAGGCGAATAGAAATGTCTGGAACCAAACTAAATCTTGTAGAGGAGACTGTTTTGAACATTTTGATGTATTTATATTTAAGATCCCATGGTTGGAATCATAAGACTCCTCAATTTTCTGAAATCCATCCAAAAACACACAAGAATTTGAATCCTTAAAAAAAAGGGAGGGCGTGATTAGGTCATTTTAGGCCTCTAAATGTTTCTGACGTGAAACTAAATCTTGTAGAGGATACTGTTGCGAACATTTTGATGAATTAATATTTAGGATCTTATGGTTGCAGTAGGTGCACTCCTCAATTATCTAAAATCCCATCATTAAGACACAAAAAATTGATTTCTTAAAAAGTTGGGAGGGGGCTGATTAGGACATTTTAGAAAACTAGAGATATCTGGGACCAGAATGAATCTTGTAAAGGAGACTGTTTTAAACAATTTGTTGTATTAATATTTAACATCATATGGTTTAAGTTTAGCACTCCTCAATTGTCTAACTTCCGACCAAAAAGCCACAAAAATTTGTATTCTTAAAAGGGTGGGTGGCTGATTAGGTCCTTTTAAAAGGCAAGAAATTTCCGGAGCCAAACTAAATGTTATAGAGGAGACTGTTGCGAACATTTTGATGAATTAATATTTAAGATCCTATGGTTGGAGTCGGTTTACTCCTTAATTTTCTAAAATCCAACCAAAAACAGACAAGAATTTGAATTCTTAAAAATGGGTGTGGGCGTGATAAGGTCATTTTAGGCGACTAAAAGTTTCTGGAGTCAAACTAAATCTTGTATAGGAGACTGTTGCGAACATTTTGATGAATTAATGTTTAAGATCCCATGGTTGGAGGCATAACACTCTTCAATTTTTAAGAAACAACCAAAAAGACACAAAATTGATTTTTATAGGTGGATGGCGGGTGATTAGGACATTTCAGGTGTCAAGATATGTCTTGCACCAAACTGAATCTTGTAGAGGAGACTGTTGCGAACATCTTGATATATTAATATTTAAATTCCTATCGTTGGAGTCGGTGCACTCCTCAATTTTTTAAAATCCCACCAAAAAGACCCAATAATTTGAATTCTTAAAAAAATGGGGGGAGGCGTGTTTAGCTCATATTAGGCGTGTAGAAATGCCTGGAACCAAACTGTATCTTGTAGATGACACTGTTGTGAACATTTTGATGCATAATTATTTAAGATCCCATGGTTGGAGTCGGTGCAATCCTCAAATTTCTAAAATCCATTGAAAAAGACACAAAAATTTGAATTCCTAAAAAAGGGGATGAATTGGTCCTATTAGGGGACAAGAAATATCTGGAACCAAACTGAATCTCATAGTCGACACTGTTGAGAACATTTTGATGTATTAATATTTTCGATACCATGGTTGAAGTCATAACTCTCCTCAATGTTTTAAAATACAATCAAAAGACACAAAATTGATTTTTATATTGGGGTGATTAGGACATTTTAGCTGTCAAGTGATGTCTGGCACCAAACTGAATATTGTAGAGGAGAATGTTGCGAACATTTTCATGTATTGATATTTAAGATCCTATGGTTGGAGGCGGTGCACTCCTCAATTTTCTAAAATCCAACCAAAAAGACACAAAAATTTGAACTCTTATAAAAGGGGGGTGATTAGGTCATATTAGGCGAATAGAAATGTCTGGAACAAAACTAAAGCTTGTAGAGGAGAATGTTGTGAACATTTTGATGTATTTAGATTTAAGATCCTATGGTTGGAATCATAAGACGCCTCAATTTTCTAAAATCCAACCAAAAACACACAATAATTTGAATTATTAAAAAAAGGAGGGGTATGATTAGATCATTTTAGGCCTCTAAAAGTGTCTGACGTGAAACTAAATCTTGTAGAGGATACTGTTGCGAACATTTTGATGAATTAATATTAAGGATCTTATGGTTGCAGTAGGTGCACTCCTCAATTATCTAAAATCCCATCATTAAGACACAAAAATTGATTTCTTAAAAAGTTGGGAGGGGCTGATTAGGACATTTTAGAAAACTCGAGATATCTGGGACCAGAATGAATCTTGTAAAGGAGACTGTTTTAAACAATTTGTTGTATTAATATTTAACATCATATGGTTTAAGTTTAGCACTCCTCAATTGTCTAACTTCCGACCAAAAAGCCACAAATATTTGTTTTCTGAAAAGGGTGGGTGTCTTATTAGTTACTTTTATAAGGCAAGAATTTTCCTGAGCCAAACTAAATTTTTTAGAGGAGTCTTTTGCGAACATTTTGATGAATTAATATTTAAGATCCTATGGTTGGAGTCGGTTTTCTGCTTAATTTTCTAAAATCCAACCAAAAACAGACAAGAATTTGAATTCTTAAAAATGGGTGTGGGGCGTGATAAGGTCATTTTAGGCGACTAAAAGTTTCTGGAGTCAAACTAAATCTTGTATAGGAGACTGTTGCGAACATTTTGATGAATTAATGTTTAAGATCCCATGGTTGGAGGCATAACACTCTTCAATTTTTAAGAAACAACCAAATAGACACAAAATTGATTTTTATAGGTGGATGGCGGGTGATTAGGACATTTCAGGTGTCAAGATATGTCTTGCACCAAACTGAATCTTGTAGAGGAGACTGTTGCGAACATCTTGATATATTAATATTTAAATTCCTATCGTTGGAGTCGGTGCACTCCTCAATTTTTTAAAATCCCACCAAAAAGACCCAATAATTTGAATTCTTAAAAAATGGGGAGGCGTGTTTAGCTCATATTAGGCGTGTAGAAATGCCTGGAACCAAACTGTATCTTGTAGATGACACTGTTGTGAACATTTTGATGCATAATTATTTAAGATCCCATGGTTGGAGTCGGTGCAATCCTCAAATTTCTAAAATCCATTGAAAAAGACACAAAAATTTGAATTCCTAAAAAAAGGGGATGAATTGGTCATATTAGGGGACAAGAAATATCTGGAACCAAACTGAATCTCATAGTCGACACTGTTGAGAACATTTTGATGTATTAATATTTTCGATACCATGGTTGAAGTCATAACTCTCCTCAATGTTTTAAAATACAATCAAAAGACACAAAATTGATTTTTATATTGGGGTGATTAGGACATTTTAGCTGTCAAGTGATGTCTGGCACCAAACTGAATATTGTAGAGGAGAATGTTGCGAACATTTTCATGTATTGATATTTAAGATCCTATGGTTGGAGGCGGTGCACTCCTCAATTTTCTAAAATCCAAACAAAAAGACACAAAATTTTAAACTCTTAAAAAGGATGGGGTGATTAGGTCATATTAGGCGAATAGAAATGTCTGGAACCAAACTAAATCTTGTAGAGGAGACTGTTTTGAACATTTTGATGTATTTATATTTTAGATCCCATGGTTGGAATCATAAGACTCCTCAATTTTCTGAAATCCATGCAAAAACACACAAGAATTTGAATCCTTAAAAAAAAGGGAGGGCTTGATTAGGTCATTTTAGGCCTCTAAATGTTTCTGACGTGAAACTAAATCTTGTAGAGGATACTGTTGCGAACATTTTGATGAATTAATATTTAGGATCTTATGGTTGCAGTAGGTGCACTCCTCAATTATCTAAAATCCCATCAATAAGACACAAAATAGTGATTTCTTAAAAAGTTGGGAGGGCTGATTAGGACATTTTAGAAAACTAGAGATATCTGGGACCAGAATGAATCTTGTAAAGGAGACTGTTTTAAACAATTTGTTGTATTAATATTTAACATCATATGGTTTAAGTTTAGCACGCCTCAATTGTCTAACTTCCGACCAAAAAGCCAAAAAAATTTGTATTCTTAAAAGGGTGGGTGGCTGATTAGGTCCTTTTAAAAGGCAAGAAATTTCCGGAGCCAAACTAAATGTTATAGAGGAGACTGTTGCGAACATTTTGATGAATTAATATTTAAGATCCTATGGTTGGAGTCGGTTTACTCCTTAATTTTCTAAAATCCAACCAAAAACAGACAAGAATTTGAATTCTTAAAAATGGGTGTGGGGCGTGATAAGGTCATTTTAGGCGACTAAAAGTTTCTGGAGTCAAACTAAATCTTGTATAGGAGACTGTTGCGAACATTTTGATGAATTAATGTTTAAGATCCCATGGTTGGAGGCATAACACTCTTCAATTTTTAAGAAACAACCAAAAAGACACAAAATTGATTTTTATAGGTGGATGGCGGGTGATTAGGACATTTCAGGTGTCAAGATATGTCTTGCACCAAACTGAATCTTGTAGAGGAGACTGTTGCGAACATCTTGATATATTAATATTTAAATTCCTATCGTTGGAGTCGGTGCACTCCTCAATTTTTTAAAATCCCACCAAAAAGACCCAATAATTTGAATTCTTAAAAAATGGGGAGGCGTGTTTAGCTCATATTAGGCGTGTAGAAATGCCTGGAACCAAACTGTATCTTGTAGATGACACTGTTGTGAACATTTTGATGCATAATTATTTAAGATCCCATGGTTGGAGTCAGTGCAATCCTCAAATTTCTAAAATCCATTGAAAAAGACACAAAAATTTGAATTCCTAAAAAGGGGATGAATTGGTCATATTAGGGGACAAGAAATATCTGGAACCAAACTGAATCTCATAGTCGACACTGTTGAGAACATTTTGATGTATTAATATTTTCGATACCATGGTTGAAGTCATAACTCTCCTCAATGTTTTAAAATACAATCAAAAGACACAAAATTGATTTTTATATTGGGGTGATTAGGACATTTTAGCTGTCAAGTCATGTCTGGCACCAAACTGAATATTGTAGAGGAGAATGTTGCGAACATTTTCATGTATTGATATTTAAGATCCTATGGTTGGAGGCGGTGCACTCCTCAATTTTCTAAAATCCAACCAAAAAGACACAAAATGTTGAACTCTTAAAAAGGAGGGGGTGATTAGGTCATATTAGGCTTACATAAGTAAGTTCTTTCTTTACATAAGTAAATATAAATCTCTTTCATTCCTTCCATAACTAACTGTAACCATCTTAAATCCTACATGAAGTTACATTTGTGATGAGTCATCTTCCTGGAAACAAACTGTTCTCATATGTGAGTTATAATTATTCAATTAGTGCTATTTCAAATAAAATTGTAAAATAATAATAATTTTAATGTATAAACTTTCTATGATCATGCTTTAATGAGATGCAGTCAATAAAAATTAGGCTAAAATGTTTGAGTATTTTAGGAATCTACATTATTTTTACTGCTTAACAAAACAATAGGATAGAAAAGTTTTGCTTATCAAATTGTATTGTGTTAGATTCTAGTAATTTTAACTTTATAAAAGGTTGTGAAATTTTAAAGCATTCAATTTTTATATAAATAAGTTAAAATTTTGGGTAGAATATTTTTTCCAGAAAGGTTTATTTTCAGTTTTTGAAAATTCTAAATTCTGTAAAATTACAAAATAATGTTAATTATTTAAAATTTATTTCATTTACTATATTTCAAGAGGTACATCGTGTGTTTTCTTTGTAACAGAATATCTTTGTAATTTTCATTTCACTTGTTTATAAATGTGTACAATGTTGTTAATTGGTAAAATATTTAATGACTTTGCAGATACTTAACTAAATTATTCTTTAAGTTAGAAACTTTGAATAAGAGCTTATCTAGCTTCTTTTGTTTAAAGAAAAATATCTCAATGTGTTTGTGGGGATATACAGGTATTTGTGTTTGATCCGTCAAATGCCGCATTTTGTTATCAAATCTCAGCGCTTATTGTCACAACATGGTGTCCCACCTAAGGGGACAGGTTGTCATTTGTGCTAAGTGATGATGAGTTGTAGGTACAGTGCCATTGTAGTCAAGAGAAATTGTGATTGGCTGTAACATAACTGCATTTTTGATTCATTGTGATATTTTTCACTCTTAAGCTTTTTTTTTTTTTTCCTTTTTTGAGAGAGAGAGAATTTTTAAATCCATTTTATTTTATAATAAATGCATTCATTAATTACCCATTTTTGTTTGTGACTTTATAGCCAGACCATATCATATTTTTGCTCGCTAACAATGTTATAATTTTTATAATTATTGGAGTTTTTGTGAGTGAAATGAAATATGAATTGAAATCAATAAATTTGCACAACAGATCTTTATTAATAATTGTTAATTGGAATCAGTTTCAGTACTTAATAATATGTCATAAATGTTTTACATGCACAAATTGATTTCAGTAATATTAGATGCACAAATTGCAAGTTTTATGATTATGGAAAATTTGAAAGGAATATATGTTAGCAATTGTTAACACAAATAAAACTCCATAGTTCTCAGATATTCTCAAAAAAATAAGAAAAAAGTGCCATTTTGATGATAGTAAACATGTTGATTCTTAAAAACAAGTAAAAAGGAAGCGTATTAAAACATATTTTCAAAGTAAATTTACTATAAACTCTGTTTTGATATCAATGTGTATGAAAAATCATCTATATAAATAAATTAAATAACCTTTAAGCGTATATGAATATTTTTTTAGTTTTTACATTGCTTACCATTTTTGTTTTCAATATTAAATTCAGTTAAATATGCTATCATTGAAATATATTAGTGTAAATATGAAAATAGCATGCAAATATATGTCACTTGTGGAATGATTGTTTTTTATAAGACAATCTTTATCCTAATTTTATCTCACAAAAATGCTAATTTTTATTTACTTTTCTTATTAATTTATTAAGTTTATCAGAGAAGTATTTTCAGTAAACTTATAAAATAGATCTTATTTAATATTAACTGTTAATTAGAATCAGTTTCGGTTTAAATGATATTTTATAAAATTTCAATTCAAGTGTATTGCTACAGAAATTTTGCTGCTGTATAAAATTGACTTAAATATTTGTTTCATTCATACTTAACTATGATGTACATGAATATTTATGACAAGATGAAGATAAAATAGTATAAAGATTTTTCCTGTCTACTTGGTTGCTTGGAAATCTGTGATAATTATGACAATAACTAATAAATATTTATTTCTGAAACACATTCTCAACACTGTACATTTGGAATATTTCCTAAGCTAATATTATTGTCTTATTACATTATAGAAAAAGATTGGAAAATAAATTCTTTGCATTTTTGCACTTTATAAACCCATTTAAATATTAAAGTTTTTCACTAATATTAATAAACTTCCATTTAAAAATATAAAAATCAAAATCTTTTGTTAATGAAATTTTAAGAATAACACAAGAAAAACGTAGACACATACCTATCATATTTTACATACAAGTGTGTATGATGTCAAGACCTTAAACAAATACTTTGTTGGTTTAATTCATTTTTATAAAAAATGATTTTATTAATATATGTGGTACCAGTGGTTATGATATTTCAATATTAATATTTATTGTTCCTTTGCAATGAATGTTAATACATATCATAAAGAAATAAGTAAATGTACTTATAAATAACAGTGAATTATGATTTACTAATTATGCATACATTTTATTATTAATACAACAAATTTCAATATTAATATTTGTTGTTCCTTTGCAATGAATGTTAATACATATCATAAAGAAATAAGTAAATGTACTTATAAATAACAGTAAATTATGATTTACTAATTATGCATACATTTTATTTGCCATTAATCAAGAAGTTGATTAATTGCCTCTTCAATATCATTCACTTCAATTTTTTCCAACTCCACTCCTTAAAATACCGTCTCTCAAATGATCTTGTCTCATGGTGGATCATAAATATCAGAATTTATTTTAATTTACAGAACAAACACTCGCAACTAACAATTGAGGTTGAAATAGTAAATATTGTTTGTACTCTCATTATTTCAAAATACTAGAATATATGCAAGTTAAATGCATCCATGGAATTTAAGATTTAATTTCTTTGAAACATTGAGATATCTACTTATACATTTTTTTATAATAAAAGCATAAATATCCTTAGCCAAAGAGTGCTAATTTGTAATACTTTTTACTTTTCCAAAGCCAATACACTCAATGTTTAAGCTTTGTATTGACACTCAAATTCTCACTGGGTATTAGCATTGAATTGTTGGTCCTGATATAATTAAACCTTGTGTACAAAAAAAAAGTTTAATGACAAATAAACTAAACCAGGAATACAAGTATATTAGGAATATACCTGTATTCCTGGTTTAGTTATATTAGAAAAGAGAAATTTTAACAGTCATATCTCATGAATGTACTTTGAGAAGTTTTCTCAATCGTTTACTTTACCAATGAAGAATGTCTACTTATTTTTAATTCTTGAAAAGACATGCTTACAATTTTGAAATATTTATTTTTTAAATCAAAAGAGCTTGTTTTTCTTTTGAATTACTTTCATATGTTTTTTCTCATTGGTATGTTTTCTTTTTTATTCAATAATTTATACATTCAAACATCTTTATAATTTTTTACAGTACAGAATAATAATTTCATTATATTCCTCTAGAATGATTTCTTTCAAATGAAAACAAGTTTTTTTATAAATTGTTATAACTAAGAATAGGTGTTAAAAAGTAAATGAATATGTGCAAGACAGAAAATAAAATTTGATAATTTTTATGGTCCATAAGTCAAGATTTCTTAAAGAGAAAATTTTTTAACTAAGTTCATCATCTTTACAAAAAAAAAAAAAAATGTTACTTGTTAACACTGGACATTGAAATTTGTAAAAACATTGATAAATCAGTTATCTGAATTCACATATTTAAATTTTATCTAATGTGCTTTAGATATTTAGATAATAATTTAATAGCTTAAAAGTGTGGAACACAAAGAATAATTTATGAAATGTAATTAAATGTAATATTTTTAAATAATTATTTGTACTTCATTCATTTCTTAGGATGTTACTGGGCATATACTATTTGGTAGTTTAGGAAGATCTGGATGTTTCTCAAAAGGGTAAATTATGAGATCTAGTTTATTTATCTGATAAAATTAGTGATACTATAATTCCATTCTCATATTTTTATGTAGTCTAATTGAAATTACAATGAGTAAAATAAGACGAAACTTGTTCATTCATTTTATTCAAAACAAAATTTTTCTCAGTTTAAATTTGTATTTTATTGATTATTAAATTTGCAAATTTTAAGGACATGTAATGAAATTTTTTTATTTGTAATTAAATTTTATTCTGAGAAGTTTTCACTAATAATTAAGTTTTATGAAGTTTCCTTTTTTTGAGAGCTATATTTCATATTATTTTTATCAAAATACAATTAAAAGTTAACACTTTTTATTTGCAAAAGAAAATATAAAATATTGACTGAATATTGCTTGTTAAATAAATTTATCTAATCTCTTATAAAAAAAAATTAATAGCATGTTAAATTACATTTCAGAAAATTAAAATATTTAAAAAATATTTTAATTTTGATTTTATAAATAATCCTATTGAGAGAGAACTGCTAATGATATATTTATTAGCCAAAGCAATATTAATTAGATATTATAATTTTTCATAGGCATGTCAACCTGCAAAACCTGGAAAAAATTAAGACTCGCATAAAAGATCATTGAATCCTGCTGGATATATCTCATGAGAAAACAATAAGTTACATCTCATTAGCTTACTTTTGGGAATCTCCTGGATTATCGATCCATAAATCAAGGTCTATAACAACAACGCAATAATAATTTGCTAAATTATTTTATACCAAAATAGAAGACATTTAAAATATATAAAGAATTTTAAGTCTATAAATATGAAATGGAAATAATAGTTTCTTTTCGTCAACTTTCCTTTTTTCCGCAATCAGATACATTTTTTTTGTACAGTTTTTATTTTTATGGAGGTATTTTGTAAATTAGAGTGATTTAAGTGAATAAATTTCCTAAATGAATAATTTTTAAATTCTAATAAAAAGATTTGGAATTTATTGATACAAATAATTTTACCACATAAATTGCAATTAACTTGTGTAAAAAAATGTTTCCCTTTAGCTAATAAAGTTAATTTTTTATTAACAATTTAAAAGATAATATGAGAGATAATATTTTAGCTAAGGATGCTTAGTTTCTTATTAAGAAAAAAAAATTTGGGCAGTACATTTAGGGGATAATATTTTTAAGGAAATAAACAAGTAATGCCTACTTTTTTTTTTAAAAAAAAATTGTATTTATATGTAATAAAGGAGTATATATCGTGATTGCAATTTTTTTTAATAAAGAAATAATATTTTTTTATTAGAAAAACTGCAAATGCAATATATTTTTTTACCTATATTTAAAATTTTGAAAAAGAATTACAATTTATAAATAAATATGGAAATTTATTTAGGTTGTTGAAATTAATTTAAGTATATGAATATTGAAATTTTATTTTAGGATATGCATTGAAAATTACAACATTAATAGATCTTCAAAATTATTTTTTTTACTAGTAAAATAATCTATTTGAGTAATTTTTAAGGTGACATAAATAATGGGGAAAAAGGGAATATCATAGCATTACATATATGTGTGTGTGAACTATTGAATAATAGAACATTTTTCAAACCATCATAAAATTAGCTAAAATACTTAGCCCTGAAAATTAAAGAAAATTTATTATTGCAATATGCAATGAAAATCAGCTATAATTTTATGAAAAATAGAATGCATATTAAGTTTTAAACAATATATAACTTAAAAGAAAAATTCATTTATTCAGTATTTGTGATTCAGGGTTAGCTTATATTTTAAATAGTCTTTGGAAATAATTAAAAAAATATTTTCGGTTAAAAGTTGAAGATAAATTAATTAAGCATTTGTAACATGCAGATCTTTAATAATTTATGACACTGAGAATTTCTTTCTGAATGTATATTTCCTACAATTAATCTTTTTCTTTAAATGAAAAATAAGTATTAAATATTAAAATAAGGCAAAAATATTTTTTATTGAAAAATAAATTTTAATTTTCATATTCAAAAAATTTATAATTAATCTTATAGTATTTTCTAAAGATATAAAGGCCATAAAGAAGAAGAATTATGTTATTAACTATGGCTATCAGATCTCGCAAAATTCATTCAAAATAAGAATTTTTTTTTATCAGACTAAGGGCAGCAACAGTTTTTAAATATTGGATCAAATTTTGACTTCAAAGTCTACCTTACTCTTGTGAAAACGTATGTGTAAAAGATACAAAATTAAAAACAAAGATACAATGAAACTGTTGTCTAGAGTTATTATTGACATTATCATTTTTATAATAGATTTAGTAATAAAGTAAAAAAATTGCTTATTTCTTATCAATAAATAATGATTATCAAAAAATAAAAAATAATTTTTCAGGCTTTGGGTGAATATAAATCTTGAAACATTTATTCCAGTTATAAGTTTTATTTTATTACATAGTTAATTCCACGCTTTTTAAGGGCTTGAAATTAAGTACGAATTTAAATTGTTTTATCAACTAAGATTTTGTAAATTATGGAAATATATAATGCTACCTACAAATAAAAATCAAATTAAATTGATAAAATAATAAATTTTAAACATGATGTGAGATAAAGTAAATTGATGGAAGATAAGATTAGAAATTTCATTTTAGAAGTAGTTAGATAAATGATCCATTGAGATTTCAGAATTTACTCCTCAAAAATTTTATGCAATTTAAAAGAAACATAGAATTTTACGATCATTCTGTCATAAATAATTTTTTAATCAAAAATATTTAATCTTTTTTATTAAAGAGAAAAAATTTAAAATATTTATTATATTAAGCGATTTTAAATATTAGTGCATTAATTTGCTTTTGTATTCAAAAAATCTTTGTTTGTGTTTTTCACAATTGCTTACATTATTACACCTGCCCTATTAGTTCACGTCATTGCATGGGCCTCTTTTTCAGTCATTCTCTTTAGGATTTGTATTAAATAAGAACCTCGCCTAAATATACAAAGTATGGTTACAGTTTACTTTGAAGCCGCTAGTTCCCATAAACTCTCATGCTTGTAAAAATGCAAAGAAATTTCTTTGTAGAAAAAATTTATTTGCAAGCTTCAAACCTTTCCAGCGATGAGAAATTTTATTTAAAAGATTCTACAAACACATTAATATGATTAATATCACATATTCATATATCAAGAATAAAAATCGAGAATAAATGTTGAATTAGAAAGAGTAATAATTTTTAAAATTGGTAGTGTGAATTTTTTGACTTGAGAAGGTAAACAAAAAGTAATTGTTATAAGTTTTTCTCTATACTTAAATATAGCAAACATATTAGCTTAAAACATTAAATTTTCTGATGTGCCTTAGATTATCACAAAGTTGTGTCTGAAAAAGTATGTTTGTATATGGAAAATTTATTTGTTGTTAGAAATTCAACTACATACTTTTAATTTTTCAGTTTACAAACTGTAATGGTCTTCAATTTTGAAGCGCTTTTTAACGTTAAGCTTTTAGATCATCACATAGCTATTATGCTACAAAGTTTCTCAGACTTGTACTTTTTAATCTTTAATCTTTGTAAAAATAATCTTTACATTTTTACAAACAAATAAGTCTTCATGCAGTAAAGCTGAACAAATAATTCAAATATTGTAATAATATCTTATTTTTTATTAAATAATAAATATTTCCCCACTCATATATATTTTAAGAAAGTAAGAAATTATTTTCATAATTTGAACAACTACTTTGTAAGTCTATATTTCATTTTGAGGTATACTTTATTTCTGTAATTTCTATTATCAATCCTTTTTTTTTAATCAAAATAAACATTTTTTATTTCTTCTATATTTTGATATTGTTAATTCAAATTGGTATAACAAAAACTAAGTGATTTGTTGTCCCATTTTTACATACCATTTCATTTATGTTTCTCTTTAAAGGAAGTTCTTTGTTTTCAAAACTTTAATTTTTAAGAAGTATGTTTCAAAATATATTATTTATTATAGTTTAATGAAACACAATCAATCATATATGGAATATAGTATTTTATATTTAAAAGACCATTTTATGCTAAACCTGACACACATTAATTTTGTATTCAAATAAGCATAGTAAGATAAATATAAACTGTTTTTCGCAATAAGAATTTCTCTCATTAAAAATGTTAAATTTGAAAATCATTATTTATGTCTGCATGGATTATTTTAAAAATAAATTATTGTAGAACAAATGTATTAGCAATTTGTGTAATTTATAATTAATTTTGATAGAAAAATAGTTACTTAAATACTCTTTGATAAAATAATTACCTGTAAGTTCATGCTACATCCAAAGAATTAAGCTTTAAATATGATTTCAACTAATCACTAGTATACTATTTCAAAAAGATCATTCCATTTCATACATTGAAAAACGTGAGAGCTAAAACTATTATATATATATATATATATATATATATATATATAAAATATATATATAATATATATATATATATATATATATATATATATATATATATAATATATAAATATATATATATATATATATATATATATATATATATATATATATATATATATATGTATATGTATACACACACAAATTAAAAGTTTTAATTCATCTTTATATATTAAATAAATTTCAATTATTTTGCAAAACAATTTACTGTTTAAAAACTTGATGAATTAAATTCATCATAAATCTAATTTTTTTAAAGATATTATAAATTTCTTAATAAGGATTATTTATTTTCCTGAATATTATCTTTATATCATATAAAAACTGTATATGGAATAAAAATTGGCGTCAGAATAAAGATAATGTTAGAAATATCGAATTTTCATTTTTTATTGTAGAAAATTTCTAATTACTTGACATGTTTAAAAAAATAATCTTTTTTTATATTGGTATATTTAAATAATTATTAGTATTACAATAAATATTGTTAGTATATTTTGGTTTCTATATTATGTTTCTTTAAAAACAAAGTCAACACATGTTTAAAATCTACTCAAATGACAATCCTATTACTTTTTTCTGTGAAGATATTTTTTTTTTAGTATCTATATATATATATATATATATTTGACATGTGTTAGCAAAATGTAATTAGGAAGTATATATATATTAAAAATTTTTGAAGTAATAAAATCAACTAAAATTAAAATTATTAATTGTATAAACTTGCATTTCATTTCTAAAATTATAATTACTAAAATTTAAAATTGAATCTTGGCAAAAGTAATCAACACTCTAAATATTTGGCTTGAAACTCTATTTTAGTTTCCAAAGAAAAGACTTCAAGGAGTACTCATTAAGACCAAACAATCATTTCACCTATTGGGCGAGATGAAAGTAATTGGTTTCTATACTGTGAGTAAAAATGTGTCGTAAACATTTTTAGATTGGAATTCTTCAACAAACTTATTTCATTACTGGCCGCTTTTGCCAAGTAAATATTTGGGAAATCTCTGCAGTATCTGGCCATTATATGACCAGCATATTGCGCCATGACAGATAAGTCATGGGTACTCAGTTAAATCAAAATGTTCAATGCATTAAAAAATGGACAAACTTAAGGAATTGAGTCTAAAAATAATTAAATTTTTTTATTTAATCACTTTACATAAATACTTAAAAAAATTGCTTTGTTTTTAATGTGTATTTATAAATTAATATTTAATTTCCAAAATTAACCCTAAGCAGTTCTTATGTAAAAAATGGTAAAATATTTGCAAGCTTGTAAGTGTTAAATTGAATATAATATGATGGAAAACGTCTAGTTAGTACATGTACCTTGTGATAAAAATAATCTAAAAAGTAGTGTCACCTTAAAGTTTCATACTGAGAAATAAAAAGCTTAAAAGATAATTCAATATTCCTACATTTACCAATAACTAATGTAAAAGTTCATTTTATTAAACTTGCGTAAAATCCAAAACATATTAATTTAATTAGAATTATAATTTTTATAGGACTTAATACCCACTGAAAGAATAAGAATGAACAATCAAATTTTTTCTTTTGCAATTCATATAGCACTCTAATTGTCACTTTTTTTTTCTCTCTTTCTCTCTCTCTCTACTATTTGAAAAGTTATGAAACTGGATGAGATATGTTAGAATGATTTTCTTTGGATGTAAAACACATTGTTGTAAACTTCAAAGGACGTGTGTCACTGCATAGGTTAATTTAAGAACATCGAATTTGGTTAATTTATCTCGCAGCTACACTCCTAACAAGATCAAAAAAACTTCCCATTAAAAGTGGAAAATATTTGATGATTTGTTGCCAGTTTTAGGGAGATGATATGATGCAAAACAGGACAGCAACTGGTTTCCCACATTCTTGAAATTTCCTGGAATATCTAGTCGACTATGAAACTTAAGAGAATCATTTTGAATAAATTTTATGGGGGAAAATTTAGCGCATGCTTTATGCTCATTTAAATATATGCTGTTTTCTTATTTAGAAGAAACTGCATAATTATTTATATCTCACAAAAGGATTTTTTATACAAACTGCTGAAGTAAACAATCTGAAGGCTATACATCTGTAACTCTAAAAACGACCAAATTCTTTCAAAATAATATACTTAAAGAAGAAGAAACATAATTGTTTAATGAATGTGATTGTTATTAAAAAATCTTACCTCTTTAATGATTGAAATAACTTTTACATCATTTTTAATGTAAACAGATCCAATTACTTTTTTCTTTATTTGGTTCTAAACTTTTAAATGTTAATATTTCAATTAGTTATCTGTTTTATTTTATTTAATTGAAATACATTGTTCATCTATTGTGCAATTCTAAAATTTAAATTTTGAGGAAATATTTTATGTCTTTATTAAATGGAAATGCTGTACTAACATTTTCATAAAAGTGAGATTTACATACGATTGGTAATTCAAAATTTAAGTAATTTTTCTTTAAATAAAAGCAATAAATTGTATTATGAAATATGAAAAATATCTGAATTTCTTGACAAATTACTTTACAAATGCAATTTTAATGTAATTTTTTTATTCTCAGTGATGAAAAGGAAAAAATATTTCATGAGTTAGTAAAATTGTACATCTGAAAAATATTTTTAATATTTTAGGTTATTTTATATTTCATGCATTAATTATTTAGAAGAATAATGGTTCCAGTAATTGAAATTAATGTTCTGATAACTGTAAATTGGGACTTCATTTTGCAATAAATTTAGTCCAAGGATGAAATTGAAGTTGCATATTTTGATCGCCATTTATTAAGTAAGTTACAGTTAATGAGGAAAGGGTACAATCGTTGAATACACGCTTCCACTCTCCCTTGTACTGTTGAGAAATATATGAATTAAATTTTTTCCTTATGAAAATTTGTTTTTAAAGAAAGCTCCAATGAACAAATCAAAGAGTTTGCCTTGTTTCAGATGAACACGTTGGAATAACTGAGAAAACAATAAATATAATCTCAAAATGAAGTAGATAAATTATTTCTCCCTAAATGGAATTTGAAATATGTATCAGCATGATAAGTAATAAAGCCTAAATGAGTATAAATTTTAAATGTTATAGTTGGTCTAAAATTTTGACATCCATTCTAAAATCTTTCTTTTATATCATAATTGTTCTATTATTTTGTGCTGAAAAGATTAAATGTTTTTTAATATCTTTTTAAAGATATTTTCATTTAGCCCTTTTTTGTAATGTATTTGTATGTTTTAACTAACTGTATGATAAAGCTAATTTTATCATGCATAAAAATTGAATCTAAAATTGAAGATGGACTTTTTCAAAGATTTAAAAGAAAGGTTGTTTAAACAGTATAGTTAATTTCTATCTAGTTTTTTTTATAAATACAAATGAAATATTTTATTTCTATTTATTCATTTGTTTTAAATTTTAGGCTTAATTAGTGACAGTTTTATAAAACTTATTTATTTATTTTATTTTATTTTTATTTATTTATTTTGGTGTAGAACTCAAAAAGTCTGCAATCAATTTTTTTTTCTAAGCTGAGTTTCTACTTACACTTGTCTCATCTTAGTAATCATTTCATGTACATTTTATTATATTGATACAAAATTAGATTTTACTGATTGAAATGCAATTTTAAGAATATTTCTTTATTATTCTGAATTGTTTTTAAAGTGCTTCTGTAGATCATACTCATAGTACATATTTATTTACATTGAAAAAAAAATTATAACAAAGTGTGCTGTGTTTCAAACCTTAATTGATTTTAAACTTTTCAATCAATATGAATTATTTTAAGGAATGGTTGTCATTTTTTCCTGTAAAATTCCATTGAAATATTGTGCTAAATGCATTTCTCATTTATTTGGGTGAATATCACTGATCAGCTTATTTAGAAAGGCTGCAATATAAGCTATTCCAGAATTTCACAAGTTCTTTATTTTTGAAAATAAGATCTTATTTCTTTATTTTGTGTTTACTGTATATTATTTTGTACATGTTGATCATATATTCTATAAATTAAGTGAATTACAATATCTTTATTCCAGGTATTGATGTAACATTTTGAAGTGTGATTGCTGGGCATCTGTATTCAACATTACAGAGGGTATTAACACATTTTTACAACGCTTTCGATAACGAATTAGAAAAAAGTAACTGTTTTAGATTAAAAATTTTGGGCAACAGCTTATTTGAAATGAGAAATATATTCTTCTGTCAAAATGTCACATATAAACATGCTGTGAACTGAAGGATATGCTTCTGCGCTTTCCGAAGATAAATGTTCTTATTCCAGAATTCAAAAACGTTGTGAAATGCATGGTATTAAATTTCTAAGTGCAAAATAAGCAATATTAATCGGATAGGTAAAAACTGTCAATCATTATTTCTACATAGAAAGAAGACTCCAAACGAATATCTGTAAAAGGTACGTATTGTTTCAAATGCTTATAAAATGAAATCGCTGGTAGAAAAAATCCGAAAATACAGAAATCAATTGCAAAGTCTTTAGATACATCTGTAGCAACTATAAATAAAATAATAAACCAGTATTTACAACTTAAAATTGCTGAAAACATAATGTTCACCAGCTTTTGCCGAGACATGTGGCTGAATGTAAGAGATAAGTGGAAAAACATTGTGACCCTTGATGAAGCATGGGTTTACCTAAATGACTGCAACAAAAAAGGTCTACTTACTACACAAAACAAGGAGAAAAATGTACAAACCTGGTTCCGACAATTTAATGAAAGTTTCACAGTAAGGAATTTGATAGTCTCAGGTTTCTCTTAAAATGGGTAATTAAAAATAAGAAGAGTGGAAAGAAATGTTTAAATCAACTTATCGTACAATCAGGAGAAGGTTTTACGTCCAATATTTACAAAAGAAATTCCACTTTTTATCCCAGTGACTTTGAAAGAAAGAAACTTCATCAAGACAAAGCTATAAGTCATACTTCGAAAACTACCACTGCATTCCTTGAAAAATTGATGACTAATACAGGTATTGCGAGTATACATTTTCAACATATCCCTGCGAAGTCTCCTGACATTTCGATGGACTATTGTGCCTTTGCTCTGTTAAAAAGAACTCTTTCTAAACGCAAACCCACCACGATAGATGGACTCTGGAAAGTAGTGGAAAAGGAATAGAGAGCAATACCGCCTGAAATTTCATGAAAAACCCTTCGATCATGGAAATCACAATGTAGACTAATAGTCCAGAAAAAAAGCTATCAGATCGAACATTTAAAAAAATAATCTTTACATTTTAAACATTAATTAAACTGCTGTTAAATCGTTCTAAAAGTGTGTTAATACTCTCTGTATAAATAGGCTATGTTGGTGAGTCAAATGATTTAATCGTGTTATGAGGGTTGTATCAAAACACTAACTACATAGCATGTTAAATTTTTTGGCAGAAAATTTTGGAGAGCTGCTGCTAATAACATAATTTACTATGTAAACCAAGGTCTATTTTATTTGAAGTATACTTTGTGATAATTGCATTTGTTATTTGGCTGTAGTTTTAGTTTAAATTAAGTATTGAAACTCCAACACATTGTACGATTTTTATGCTATCGAATGCTGCTGCGTTGGAAAAGCACATTTCAATATTTGGAGCACATTTCTATATTATATTTAATGATGTATCACGTGTTCCTATGTCGCATAATACGGAATAAGCATTCAAATCTAACTTTTTCTGTTTGTATAATTATTGACAAAAAAAGTATAGCAATCAATTATCAATTATTCATAAATTTTTATTCATAACTATCTTTATTAATTGCTAATTATTGAAAACTAAAATAATTGTAATCTGTTAAATGCTATAATTTTATATAATTATTAAATAAATTTACATGCAACTGTTAAATTGTTTGTAAATTATTAGATAGATAGTTAAAAGAAAGTTGTGCTTCAATAAATAGTTATACATTATTATATTTTAAAAATTTCCTATTATGATAAATAACCAGCATATTAGAAAAAGATGTACTACAAATCTAATTTGGGAGCAAGACTTTATTAATTGAATTCATGTTGATAATTTACTTGAAAACAAATGAGATTAATGACTGTAACCCAACAAATGAAATCTGTTTATTCACTATTAGGGAAAATGTTAATATTTAAAAAATTAACAGCAGATCAAAACTAAAAATGCTATTTTTTTTTAAGTATACATATTAGATTTAATAATGAGAAATTGAACATTGTTACCAAATTTGTATCTGTAAAAAAGATTTCTCTTTTGTTACAGCTACTATTTTTGTTTCATGGTTGACTAGAGGTTGATTTTGAGCAGCTACTATTTGCAAAGCTGCAATGATTGGACTGTCAGTAATAAGTCATTATCATTATGTTACATAGTAACAGACTGCTTCCCATAATAACAGAGAGCTTGTGGCAAGTCATTATGTAATTGCTTTAAATTAATGCAACACAAATGCTTAAACTCTAAATACTAATGAAATTGAACAGATTAAATCGAGTAAAACTTGGAATATTTATCAAATAATATAATTTTTGACGATAAATAATCAAAAGATATTAAATTTCATAGAATAGATTAACAGAGTGGATCTGTTCTGTTTCAAAATAAATGCTTAAAGAAAATTAAATATTGAAGTAATTAAAAAAAAAAAAAAAAACTTAATTCACATTAAAGTATGTTCGCGTGGCAAAATTAGACGAATTGTTAGACACTAATAAGAAGCAAATTATTTTTATCTGCAAACTGCCCGAATATTTATCAAATAATATTGTGCAACGTCATTTATAATCTTAAGAGAAAAACAATTTTATAAAATAAAATTTTAAAAAAATGCATTGAGCATATAAAAGATCTGAAAATTTTGTTGAGTCTGTTTAAGTTATTTACAAATAGTGATCATAAATGCGCGACGAGCAAATAAAACACAAGAATTGTCTATAAAAAATTTACCAAAAATGACTAAGGACCTTCACTCCAAATTATTAGAAAAACAATGCAACAATTTTTCATGCTGGTGAATAAAATAATGCATCAATCTTTTAACAACAATCTCGATTTCTTTTTCCGTTTTAAGATGGATACCAGTACCAAATTTTATAAATTAGAAAAAAAAAGTGTGTCAAGGAGCGAAATATGAATTACTTGACAATTGTTTTTTTTTTTTTTTTTTGTCAAAATATGACTGAAGTTGCTCTTAAGAATTCGCAGGCATTTCTTACTATGCAAGAAAGAAATTTTAAGATAAAAATCAGTCAAATTTAGAATTCGCAGGCAAAATCCACAAAAATAAAAAAAACCTACAATAACGAATTTAGCTATTTCCGCCGTAAAAAACAAAATACTTAGTATAAATCACTTATGGAGCAGTAAAAAGAGGCATTACAGAACTTCAATTTAAAAGTTGACCCAATCACGTAAAGAAGTCATAGAGAAATAGGAATTGTTTGCTGCTAAGAATGAAAGCAAATTAAAATAATTAAAGGACTTCAGTTGTGTTTATTATATATATTATGTCAGTTATATACATATTATTAAATATACACTATAATAAAATTGCATATTGTTCTATAAATCATGAAGAAGTAATGTTTCACACAGGAAAAAGAAATAAAATGTTTATTATATATGAAATGTGGGATAATGACAATGTTACCGAATTTCATTTTATATTCATTATGAAATTAATGCTATTTCCTCTCTCTAAATGTAACCACTTTAAAAGTAATATACATCAGACTTTACAAAATAAAATTAAGCGGAGGGGGGGGGACATTTTAACATGTTAAATTTCGATTCCCTGTTAATAAATTCCGATAACCTTATTAAATTAATACTTTCAGTTTTTAGAATTTTGATTAAAAGATAGGATAATATTTTATTAAAGAAGACATAAATTCGTGGACTAAAAAATTTAGTTAATGGATTTAATAAATAGTAAGAGAAACTTTATTATTTGTATTTATATCAAAAAGTAAGCATATTAAACATTTCCATGTATATAAAATAAATTATTCTCATAATTTTAATTTTCTGAAATGTTGTAAACATGAATCATTGACTTGCGGTACCCTGTAAAAGGATGCAAATGCTACATAATATTAAAATTTATAATTTTTATTAACAATAAAAATAGAAAATTTATTAACTATAAAATCACACTATTATTCTTCCAACTATACTAAGATGTCTTTAGAAGCTGTTAATAGAGGTCGCCACTAAATCTTCACTAGTAAACATAAAATTCGCATAGGAAGTCATCTTATTCGATGTTAGTTGTTATTAAAATCTGCAAATACTGAATTTGTCACTTTTAATCCCTGGTCTTTGTTCCTAACTGGAGATTTAAAAAAATACAATTTGAAATAATAGCTGAAGAAGTTCAAAATTTAAAACTGCAAAATTGCTTGTAACAGGGGAAAACATGTCCCTTGAGACGTAAATTACAGACTAAGATGTGTTAAAATTTATCACAGAAGGCAATTTATGCCTTTTAAAAAACGTTATAAAATAGAAGATGCCCAATAATTGCAGATAATTATTACTATTAAGGACTTTTATTTAAACATTCATTGAAGTAAAATATTCATTTAGTATTGAAAACTGTTATATTGACCTCTCTTAAATTATTTTAAAGGGAAGAATTATAAAATTATTTTAATTCTACCCTTTAAAATAATGATTGAGAGCAGAGAAATGATGAAAAAATTTATTTTAGTGCAATCTGATAAAAAAATTAATAGGAAATAAACTAATACCTTATTTTTAAGATTTGGTAAAAATAAAGAAAAAAAAAATATATAAATTCAAGCGAAGACATTATACAAATCGATAAGTGAGGCTTAGGGTACACTACCGCTATAAAAGTATTGCGTTCAATACTTGATACAGTCGAGAAGAAAGCGTTAAAATACACATTAAGTTCGATACTATGAGGTGAAATATAACAGTTAATAAATGTTGAGATTTTACATTCTGCATGTGCATACATCGGGCCCTCTTGTGAGTCGCAAATACGACACAATGAAAATTATGAAAATATTTAATATGAAAAATGTATACAAGAAACCATCGTGCACATTGAACACGCTGACGCATTTCATGTTCTTTCTTTCTAGTGACAGTGTTCGATTTTGAATGTAGCTTTCTTCCTCAAATAAAGCCCTGATTTAGAAATAAATACAGAAGATGCGGCAACACATTCTATTAAAAATATGGTTCTTTAATTCTGCAATAGATTTTAGGAGTATTTTTTTTTTTTTTTATTTTTTTTTTTTTGTGGTAGGTTTTAGAAATATCCAGTTGAACATTTGAGCAGACAGCCAACTCGTGAATTCCTGCTTTGTAGATATTCTAGTTAAGATTGTCGGTTCTTTCAGTTTTTTTAAAAATTTAAAAAGAAAGCTTATGATCTATTATTTGATGATATATTTATCCTCAAAAATGAGAGAGAAAATGTTTTACACATAAATGTAGGATTACAAAAATAAAAATAACCCGTTTTCCAACATTTCGAAATATAAATAAATCTTCTATGAACCTTTGATAAGATTGGCACAGTGAAAACAGGTTCAGTAGTTCGATACTGATCTTTGATAAATAACATGAAAAAAATTGCTCATTTCAATGTTAATTATAAGAAAGCAATTCACAAAAATTTTCAAATTAATTTTATTCTTTGTTACCTTACCGGGATTTTATTTCAGTTGACATATTCTCTAAAAAAGCCCACATCAACTTTGTAATTTTAAAATATTGTCTCAACTATAATACCAATTTATCGTCATTTTATATTTTTAAACACTTATGATGCAAAAGTTGCGCTTCTTTTTATTTAAACAGAATCTTTAACATAAAGTACCCAGGAATATTCGACACATTTGATTAATTAATATTTTAATCAAGATTATTATATTCGATCTTTTAAATTATCTTTGGAATTTAATTTTGCATTCAGTGAATAAACTAGCATTTAATGTTTATCTAGTAAATGCATGACTTTTACTGGGAATTAGTATCAAAGATTTTAAATAGGTAGGCAGTGTTAAAATGATAATAAATGTTCACAACAGTCTCCTCTACAAGATTCATTTTGGTTCACGACATTCCTATTCCTCTAAAATGTACTAATACCCCCCCCCCTCTTTAAAGTATTAAACTTGTTTTTTTTATCGGATTTTAAAAACTGAGGAGTGTTATGACTCCAACCATGGGATCTTAAATATTAATACATCAAAATGTTCACAACAGTCTCCTCTAAAAGATTCAGTTTGCTGCCAGACATTTCTAGCCGCCTAATATAACCTAATCATGCCCCCCCCCTTTTTTAAGAATTCAAATTATTCTGTATTTTTGGTTAAATTTTAGAAAACTGAGGAGTGCACCGACTCCAACCATAGGATCTTAAATATTAATACATCAAAATGTTCGCAACAGTCTCCTCTAAAAGATTCAGTTTGGTGCCAGATATATCTTGACACCTAAAATGTCCTAATCACTCCCATTATAAAAATCAATTTTGTGTCTTTTTGTTTGTTTTTTAAAAATTGAGGAGTGTTATGCCTCCAACCATGGGATCTTTAATATTAATACACCAAAATGTTCGCAACATTCTCCACTATAACATTTAGTTTAGCTCCAGACATTTCTAGCCTTTTAAAATAACCTAATCAGCGACCCCCCCTTTTTAAAAATACAAATTTTTGTGTCTTTTTGGTCGGATGTTAAATAATTGAGGAGTACTACAACTTAAACCATGGGATGTTAAATATTATTACATCAAATTGTTTGCAACAGTCTCCTCTACAAGATTCAGTTTGGTCAAAGATATTTCTAGTCTTCTAAAATCTCCTAATCACCAACCCCCTTTTAAATAATTCAAATTTTTCGGTCTTTTCGATTGGATTTAGATAATTGAGGATTGATACCACTCCAACCATGGGATCTTTATTATTAATACATCAAAATGTTCGCAACAGTGTCCACTATGAGATTCAGTTTGGTTCCAGACATCTCTAGTCTTCTAAAATGTCCTAATTAGCCCCCCCTTTTAAAAATTCAATTTTTTGTGTCTTTTTGTTGGGATTTTAGAAAATTGAGGAGTGCACTGACTCCAACCATAGGATCTTAAATATAAAAACATCAAAATGTTCACAACAAACTCCTCTACAAGATTTAGTTTGACTCCTGACATTTTTAGCCGCCTAAAATGACCTAATCACGCCGCCCCCTTTTTTAAGAATTCAAATTCTTGTGTCTTGGTTGGATTTTAGAAAATTGAGGAGTGTTACGACTCCAACCATAGGATCTTAAATATTAATAAATTAAAATGTTCACAACAGTCTCCTCTACAAGATTTAGTTTGGTTCCAGACATTTTTAGCCGCCTAATATGACCTAATCACGCCGCCCCCTTTTTTAAGAATTCAAATTCTTGTGTCTTGGTTGGATTTTAGAAAATTGAGGAGTGTTACGACTCCAACCATAAGATCTTAAATATTAATAAATTAAAATGTTCACAACAGTCTCCTCTACAAGATTTAGTTTGGTTCCAGACATTTTTAGCCGCCTAATATGACCTAATCACGCCGCCCCCTTTTTTAAGAATTCAAATTCTTGTGTCTTGGTTGGATTTTAGAAAATTGAGGAGTGTTATGACTCCAACCATAGGATCTTAAATATTAATAAATTAAAATGTTCACAACAGTCTCCTCTACAAGATTTAGTTTGGTTCCAGACATTTTTAGCCGCCTAATATGACCTAATCACGCCGCCCCCTTTTTTAAGAATTCAAATTCTTGTGTCTTGGTTGGATTTTAGAAAATTGAGGAGTGTTACGACTCCAACCATAGGATCTTAAATATTAATAAACTAAAATGTTCACAACAGTCTCCTCTAAGAGATTCACTTTGTTTCCAGAAATCTCTAGTCTCATAAAATGTCATAATCATCCCCCCCCTTTTTTAAGAATTCAAATTCTTGTGTCTTGGTTGGATTTTAGAAAATTGAGGAGTGTTACGACTCCAACCATAGGATCTTAAATATTAATAAATTAAAATGTTCACAACAGTCTCCTCTACAAGATTCACTTTGGTTCCAGAAATGTCTAGTCTTCTAAAATGTCCTAATCAGACCCCCCCTTTTTAAGAATTGAAATTTTAATTCTTTTTGGTCTGATTTTAGAAAATTGAGTGGAGCTACGACTCCAACCATGGTATATTAAATATTAATATTTCAAAGTTTTCACAATAGTCTCCTCTAAGAGATTCACTTTGTTTCCAGAAATCTCTAGTCTCATAAAATGTCATAATCATCCCCCCCCTTTTTTAAGAATTCAAATTTTTGGTCTTTTTGGTCTGATTTTAGAAAATTGAGGATTCCTACGACTCTAACCATAGGATATTAAATATTTATACATCAAAATGTTCGCATTAGTGTCCTCTGCAAAATTCATTTTCTTTCAGGAAATTTCTGGTCATTTGAAATGTCCTTATAACCCCCTACCTCTTTAAATTATTAAATTTTTCATTTTTTTATCGTGTTTTAGGAAAATGAGGAGTGTTATGATTCCAACCATGAGATCTTATATATTAATACATCAAAATACTTGCAATAGTCTCCTCTAAAATATTCAGTTTGGTTTCAGACATTTCTTGACACGTAAAATGTCTTAATCGCCAACCCTATAAAAAGGTCTATTTTGTGTTTTTTATTGTATTTTAGAAAATTGAGGAGTTTTACGACTCCAACCATTGGATATTAAATATTAATACATCAAAATGTTCGCAATAGTCTCCTTTACAAGATTCACTTTGGTTCCAGAAATCTCTAGTCTCCTAAAATGTCCTAATCAGTCACCCCCCCCCTTTTTAAGTATTCAAGTTTTTGTGTCTTTTTGGTCGGATATAGAAAACTGAGTAGCGCTACGACTCCAGCCATGGGATATTCAATATTAATACATCAAAATGTTCGCAATAGCGTCCTCTACAAAGTTCAGTGTCTTTCAAGAAATTTCTAGTCATTTGAAATGTCCTTATAACCCCCCTACCTCTTTAAAGTATCAAATTTTTCATTTTTTATCGGATTTTAGGAAATTGAAGAGTGTTATGCCTCCAACCATGGGATCTTTAATTATAATACACCAAAATGTTCGCAACATTCGCCACTATAACATTTAGTTTAGCTCCAGACATTTCTAGCCTTTTAAAATAACCTAATCAGCGACCCCCCCCCGTTTTAAAAATACAAATTCTTGTGTCTTTTTGGTCGGATGTTAGATAATTGAGGAATGTTACAACTTAAACCATGGGATGTTAACCATTATTACATCAAATTGTTTGCAACAGTCTCCTCTACAAGATTCAGTTTGGTCTAAGATATTTCTAGTCTTCTAAAATCTCCTAATCACCACCCCCCTTTTAAATAATTCAAATTTTTCGGTCTTTTCGATTGGATTTAGATAATTGAGGATTGATACCACTCCAACCATGGGATCTTTATTATTAATACATCAAAATGTTCGCAACAGTGTCCACTATGAGATTCAGTTTGGTTCCAGACATCTCTAGTCTTCTAAAATGTCCTAATCAGCCCCCCTTTTAAAAATTCAATTTTTTGTGTCTTTTTGTTGGGATTTTAGAAAATTGAGGAGTGCACTGACTCCAACCATAGGATCTTAAATATAAAAACATCAAAATGTTCACAACAAACTCCTCTACAAGATTTAGTTTGACTCCCGACATTTTTAGCCGCCTAAAATGACCTAATCACGCCGTCCCCTTTTTTAAGAATTCAAATTCTTGTGTCTTGGTTGGATTTTAGAAAATTGAGGAGTGTTACGACTCCAACCATAGGATCTTAAATATTAATAAATTAAAATGTTCACAACAGTCTCCTCTACAAGATTTAGTTTGGTTCCAGACATTTTTAGCCGCCTAATATGACCTAATCACGCCGCCCCCTTTTTTAAGAATTCAAATTCTTGTGTCTTGGTTGGATTTTAGAAAATTGAGGAGTGTTATGACTCCAACCATAGGATCTTAAATATTAATAAATTAAAATGTTCACAACAGTCTCCTCTACAAGGTTTAGTTTGGTTCCAGACATTTTTAGCCGCCTAAAATGACCTAATCACCCCCTTTTTAAGAATTCAAATTCTTGTGTCTTGGTTGGATTTTAGAAAATTGAGGAGTGTTACGACTCCAACCATAGGATCTTAAATATTAATAAATTAAAATGTTCACAACAGTCTCCTCTACAAGATTTAGTTTGGTTCCAGACATTTTTAGCCGCCTAATATGACCTAATCACGCCGCCCCCTTTTTTAAGAATTCAAATTCTTGTGTCTTGGTTGGATTTTAGAAAATTGAGGAGTGTTACGACTCCAACCATAGGATCTTAAATATTAATAAATTAAAATGTTCACAACAGTCTCCTCTACAAGATTTAGTTTGGTTCCAGACATTTTTAGCCGCCTAATATGACCTAATCACGCCGCCTTTTTAAGAATTCAAATTCTTGTGTCTTGGTTGGATTTTAGAAAATTGAGGAGTGTTACGACTCCAACCATAAGATCTTAAATATTAATAAATTAAAATGTTCACAACAGTCTCCTCTACAAGATTTAGTTTGGTTCCAGACATTTTTAGCCGCCTAATATGACCTAATCACGCCGCCCCCTTTTTTAAGAATTCAAATTCTTGTGTCTTGGTTGGATTTTAGAAAATTGAGGAGTGTTATGACTCCAACCATAGGATCTTAAATATTAATAAATTAAAATGTTCACAACAGTCTCCTCTACAAGATTTAGTTTGGTTCCAGACATTTTTAGCCGCCTAATATGACCTAATCACGCCGCCCCCTTTTTTAAGAATTCAAATTCTTGTGTCTTGGTTGGATTTTAGAAAATTGAGGAGTGTTACGACTCCAACCATAGGATCTTAAATATTAATAAACTAAAATGTTCACAACAGTTTCCTCTAAGAGATTCACTTTGTTTCCAGAAATCTCTAGTCACATAAAATGTCATAATCATCCCCCCCCCTTTTTTAAGAATTCAAATTCTTGTGTCTTGGTTGGATTTTAGAAAATTGAGGAGTGTTACGACTCCAACCATAGGATCTTAAATATTAATAAATTAAAATGTTCACAACAGTCTCCTCTACAAGATTCACTTTGGTTCCAGAAATGTCTAGTCTTCTAAAATGTCCTAATCAGACCCCCCCTTTTTAAGAATTGAAATTTTAATTCTTTTTGGTCTGATTTTAGAAAATTGAGTGGAGCTACGACTCAACCATTGTATATTAAATATTAATATTTCAAAGTTTTCACAATAGTCTCCTCTAAGAGATTCACTTTGTTTCCAGAAATCTCTAGTCTCATAAAATGTCATAATCATCCCCCCCCTTTTTTAAGAATTCAAATTTTTGGTCTTTTTGGTCTGATTTTAGAAAATTGAGGATTCCTACGACTCTAACCATAGGATATTAAATATTTATACATCAAAATGTTCGCATTAGTGTCCTCTGCAAAATTCATTTTCTTTCAGGAAATTTCTGGTCATTTGAAATGTCCTTATAACCCCCTACCTCTTTAAATTATTAAATTTTCATTTTTTTATCGTGTTTTAGGAAAATGAGGAGTGTTATGATTCCAACCATGAGATCTTATATATTAATACATCAAAATACTTGCAATAGTCTCCTCTAAAATATTCAGTTTGGTTTCAGACATTTCTTGACACGTAAAATGTCTTAATCGCCAACCCTATAAAAGGTCTATTTTGTGTTTTTATTGTATTTTAGAAAATTGAGGAGTTTTACGACTGCAACCATGGCATATTAAATATTAATACATCAAAATGTTCGCAATAGTCTCCTTTACAAGATTCACTTTGGTTCCAGAAATCTCTAGTCTCCTAAAATGTCCTAATCAGTCACCCCCTTTTTAAGTATTCAAGTTTTGTGTCTTTTGGTCGGATATAGAAAACTGAGTAGCGCTACGACTACAGCCATGGGATATTCAATATTAATACATCAAAATGTTCGCAATAGCGTCCTCTACAAAGTTCAGTGTCTTTCAAGAAATTTCTAGTCATTTGAAATGTCCTTATAACCCCCCTACCTCTTTAAAGTATCAAATTTTTCATTTTTTATCGGATTTTAGGAAATTGAAGAGTGTTATGCCTCCAACCATGGGATCTTTAATTATAATACACCAAAATGTTCGCAACATTCGCCACTATAACATTTAGTTTAGCTCCAGACATTTCTAGCCTTTTAAAATAACCTAATCAGCGACCCCCCCCCTTTTTAAAAATACAAATTCTTGTGTCTTTTTGGTCGGATGTTAGATAATTGAGGAATGTTACAACTTAAACCATGGGATGTTAAATATTATTACATCAAATTGTTTGCAACAGTCTCCTCTACAAGATTCAGTTTGGTCTAAGATATTTCTAGTCTTCTAAAATCTCCTAATCACCACCCCCCTTTTAAATAATTCAAATTTTTCGGTCTTTTCGATTGGATTTAGATAATTGAGGATTGATACCACTCCAACCATGGGATCTTTATTATTAATACATCAAAATGTTCGCAACAGTGTCCACTATGAGATTCAGTTTGGTTCCAGACATCTCTAGTCTTCTAAAATGTCCTAATCAGCCCCCCTTTTAAAAATTCAATTTTTTGTGTCTTTTTGTTGGGATTTTAGAAAATTGAGGAGTGCACTGACTCCAACCATAGGATCTTAAATATTAATACATCAAAATTTTCACAACAGTCTCCTCTACAAGATTTAGTTTGGCTCCAGACATTTTTAGCCGCCTAAAATGACCTAATCACGCCTTCCCCTTTTTAAGAATTCAAATTCTTGTGTCTTGGTTGGATTTTAGAAAATTGAGGAGTGTTACGACTCCAACCATAGGATCTTAAATATTAATAAATTAAAATGTTCACAACAGTCTCCTCTACAAGATTTAGTTTGGTTCCAGACATTTTTAGCCGCCTAATATGACCTAATCACGCCGCCCCCTTTTTTAAGAATTCAAATTCTTGTGTCTTGGTTGGATTTTAGAAAATTGAGGAGTGTTACGACTCCAACCATAGGATCTTAAATATTAATAAATTAAAATGTTCACAACAGTCTCCTCTACAAGATTTAGTTTGGTTCCAGACATTTTTAGCCGCCTAATATGACCTAATCACGCCCCCTTTTTTAAGAATTCAAATTCTTGTGTCTTGGTTGGATTTTAGAAAATTGAGGAGTGTTATGACTCCAACCATAGGATCTTAAATATTAATAAATTAAAATGTTCACAACAGTTTCCTCTACAAGATTTAGTTTGGTTCCAGACTTTTTTAGCCGCCTAATATGACCTAATCACGCCACCCCCTTTTTTAAGAATTCAAATTTTTGTGTCTTGGTTGGATTTTAGAAAATTGAGGAGTGTTACGACTCCAACCATAGGATCTTAAATATTAATAAATTAAAATGTTCACAACAGTCTCCTCTACAAGATTTAGTTTGGATCCAGACAATTTTAGCCGCCTAAAATGACCTAATCACGCCGCCCCCTTTTTTAAGAATTCAAATTCTTGTGTCTTGGTTGGATTTTAGAAAATTGAGGAGTGTTACGACTCCAACCATAGGATCTTAAATATTAATAAATTAAAATGTTCACAACAGTCTCCTCTACAAGATTTAGTTTGGTTCCAGACATTTTTAGCCGCCTAATATGACCTAATCACGCCGCCCCCTTTTTTAAGAATTCAAATTCTTGTGTCTTGGTTGGATTTTAGAAAATTGAGGAGTGTTACGACTCCAACCATAGGATCTTAAATATTAATAAATTAAAATGTTCACAACAGTCTCCTCTACAAGATTTAGTTTGGTTCCAGACATTTTTAGCCGCCTAATATGACCTAATCACGCCGCCCCCTTTTTTAAGAATTCAAATTCTTGTGTCTTGGTTGGATTTTAGAAAATTGAGGAGTGTTATGACTCCAAACATGGGATCTCATATATTAATACATTAAAATGTTCACAACAGTCTCCTTTACAAGGTTTAATTTGGCTCCAGATAATTTTAGCTGCCTAAAATGACCTAATCCCGCATTCCCCTTTTTTAAGAATTCAAATTCTTGTTTCTTGGTTGGATTTTAGAAAATTGAGGAGTGTTACGACTCCAACCATAAGATCTTAAATATTAATAAATTAAAATGTTCACAACAGTCTCCTCTACAAGATTTAGATTGGTTCCAGACATTTTTAGCCGCCTAATATGACCTAATCACGCCGCCCCCTTTTTTAAGAATTCAAATTCTTGTGTCTTGGTTGGATTTTAGAAAATTGAGGAGTGTTATGACTCCAACCATAGGATATTAAATATTAATAAATTAAAATGTTCACAACAGTCTCTTCTACAAGATTTAGTTTGGTTCCAGACATTTTAAGCCGCCTAATATGACCTAATCACGCCGCCCCCTTTTTTAAGAATTCAAATTCTTGTGTCTTGCTTGGATTTTAGAAAATTGAGGAGTGTTATGACTCCAACCATAGGATCTTAAATATTAATACATCAAAGTGTTCGTAATAGTCTCCTCTACAAGATTCACTTTGGTTCCAGAAATGTCTAGTCTTCTAAAATGTCCTAATCAGACCCCCCCTTTTTAAGAATTGAAATTTTAATTCTTTTTGGTCTGATTTTAGAAAATTGAATGGAGCTACGACTCCAACCATGGTATATTAAATATTAATATTTCAAAGTTTTCACAATAGTCTCCTCTAAGAGATTCACTTTGTTTCCAGAAATCTCTAGTCTCATAAAATGTCATAATCATCCCCCCCCTTTTTTAAGAATTCAAATTTTTGGTCTTTTTGGTCTGATTTTAGAAAATTGAGGAGTCCTACGACTCCAACCATAGGATATTAAATATTTATACATGAAAATGTTCGCATTAGTGTCCTCTGCAAAATTCAGTTTCTTTCAGGAAATTTCTGGTCATTTGAAATGTCCTTATAACCCCCTACCTCTTTAAATTATTAAATTTTTCATTTTTTTTATCGTGTTTTAGGAAAATGAGGAGTGTTATGATTCCAACCATGAGATCTTATATATTAATACATCAAAATACTTGCAATAGTCTCCTCTAAAATATTCAGTTTGGTTTCAGACATTTCTTGACACGTAAAATGTCTTAATCGCCAACCCTATAAAAAGGTCTATTTTGTGTTTTTTATTGTGTTTTAGAAAATTGTGGAGTTTTACGACTCCAACCATTGGATATTAAATATTAATACATCAAAATGTTCGCAATAGTCTCCTTTACAAGATTCACTTTGGTTCCAGAAATCTCTAGTCTCCTAAAATGTCCTAATCAGTCACCCCCCCTTTTTTTAAGTATTCAAGTTTTTGTGTCTTTTTGGTCTGATATAGAAAACTGAGTAGCGCTACGAATCCAGCCATGGGATATTCAATATTAATACATCAAAATGTTCGCAATAGCGTCCTCTACAAAGTTCAGTGTCTTTCAAGAAATTTCTAGTCATTTGAAATGTCCTTATAACCCCCCTACCTCTTTAAAGTATCAAATTTTTCATTTTTTATCGGATTTTAGGAAATTGAAGAGTGTTATGCCTCCAACCATGGGATCTTTAATTATAATACACCAAAATGTTCGCAACATTCGCCACTATAACATTTAGTTTAGCTCCAGACATTTCTAGCCTTTTAAAATAACCTAATCAGCGACCCCCCCCTTTTTAAAAATACAAATTCTTGTGTCTTTTTGGTCGGATGTTAGATAATTGAGGAATGTTACAACTTAAACCATGGGATGTTAAATATTATTACATCAAATTGTTTGCAACAGTCTCCTCTACAAGATTCAGTTTGGTCAAAGATATTTCTAGTCTTCTAAAATCTCCTAATCACCACCCCACTTTTAAATAATTCAAATTTTTCGGTCTTTTCGATTGGATTTAGATAATTGAGGATTGATACCACTCCAACCATGGGATCTTTATTATTAATACATCAAAATGTTCGCAACAGTGTCCACTATGAGATTCAGTTTGGTTCCAGACATCTCTAGTCTTCTAAAATGTCCTAATCAGCCCCCCCTTTTAAAAATTCAATTTTTTGTGTCTTTTTGTTGGGATGTTAGAAAATTGAGGAGTGCACTGACTCCAACCTAAGGATCTTAAATATAAAAACATCAAAATGTTCACAACAAACTCCTCTACAAGATTTAGTTTGACTCCCGACATTTTTAGCCGCCTAAAATGACCTAATCACGCCGCCCCCTTTTTTAAGAATTCAAATTCTTGTGTCTTGATTGGATTTTAGAAAGTTGAGGAATGTTACGACTCCAACCATGGGATATTAAATATAAATACATCAAAATGTTTGCAAGAGTCTCCACTACAAGACTCACTTCGGTTCCAGAAATCTGTCTTCTCCTAAAATGTCCTAATCAGCCCCCTCCCCTTTTTTAAGAATTCAAATTTTAAGTCTTTTTGGTCTGATTTTAGGATATTGAAAAGAGCTACGACTCCAACCATGGTATATTAAATATTAATACTTCAAAATGTTCACAATAGTATCCTCTAAAAGATTCAGTAATGTTCAAGACATTTCTAGTCTTCTAAAATGTCCTAATTACCTCCCCCCCTTTTAAAAAATTAAACATTTATTTTTTATCGAATTTTAGGAAATTGAGAATTTTTATGATTCCAACCATGAAATCTTATATATTAATACATTAAAATGTTTGCAATAGTTTCCGTTACAAGATTCACTTTGGTTCCAGAAATTTCTAGTCTCATAAAATGTCCTAATCACACCACTTTTTTTAATAATTCAAATTTTTGTATCTTTTTGTAGGATTTTAGAAAATTGAGGAGTGCACCGACTCCAACCATAGGATCTTAAATATCAATACATCAAAATTTTCGCAACAGTCTCCTCTATAACATTTAGTTTGGCTGCGGATATTTCTAGCCTTTTAAAATGACCTAATCAGCCATTCCCCCCCATTTTAAGAATACAAATTTTTCTGTCTTTTTGGTCGAATGTTAGATAATTGAGGAGTGCTAAAACTTAAACCATAGGACGTTAAATATTAATACAACAAATTGTTTGCAACAGTCTCCTCTACAAGATTCATTTGGGTCCCAGACATCTCTAGTCTTCTAAAATCTCCTAATCAACACCCCCCTCCTTTTAAAGAATTCAAATTTTTCGGTATTTTTGGTTGGATTTTAGATAATTGAGGATTGATACGTCTAAAACCATGGGAACTTAAACATTAATTCATCAAAATATTCTCAACAGTCTCCTCTACAAGATTCAGTTTGGAGCCAGATATTTGTTGGCACCTAAAATGTCCTATTCACCCTCCACCTATTCAAATCAATTTTGTGTCTTTTTGATTGTATTTTAAAAAATTGAGGAGTGTTATGACTCCAACCATGGAATCTTAAATATTAATACACAATGTTCGCAACAGTGTCCACTATGAGATTCAGTTTGGTTCCAGACATCTCTAGTCTTCTAAATTGTCCTAATCAGCCCACCCCCTTTTTAAAAATTCAATTTTTTGTGTCTTGTTGGAGGGATTTTAGAAAATTGAGGAGTGTACCGACTCCAACCATAGGATCTTAAATATTAATTCATCAAAATGTTTGCAACAGTCTCCTCTATAAGATTTAGTTTGGCTCCAGACATTTTTATTCGCCTAAAATGACCTAATATAGCCCCCCTTTTTTTAAGAATTCAAATACTTGTGTCTTTGTTGGAATTTAGAAAATTGAGGATTGTTACAACTCCAACCACAGGATCTTAAATATTAATACACCAAAATGTTTGTAACAGTCTCCACTATAACATTTAGTTTGTCTCCGGACATTTCTAGTCTTTTAAAATGACGTAATCAGCAACCCCCCTTTTTAAGAATACAAATTTTTGTGTCTTTTTGGTCGGATGTTAGATAATTGAGGAGTGCTACAAATTAAACCATAGGATGTTAAATATTAATACAACAAATTGTTTGCAACAGTCTCTTCTACAAGATTCATTTGGGTCCCAGACATCTCTAGTCTTCTAAAATCTCCTAATCACCACCCCCCTCCTTTTAAAGAATTCAAATTTTTCGGTATTTTTGGTTGGATTTTAGATAATTGAGGATTGATACGACTAAAACCATGGGAACTTAAACATTAATTCATCAAAATATTCTCAACAGTCTCCTCTACAAGATTCAGTTTGGAGCCAGATATTTGTTGGCACCTAAAATGTCCTATTCACCCTCCACCTATTCAAATCAATTTTGTGTCTTTTTGATTGTATTTTAAAAAATTGAGGAGTGTTATGACTCCAACCATGGAATCTTAAATATTAATACACAATGTTCGCAACAGTATTAACTATGATATTCAGTTTGGTTCCTGACATCTCTAGTCTTCTAAAATGTCCTAATCAACCCCCCCCCCTTTTTTAAAATTCAATTTTTTGTGTCTTTTTGGTGGGATTTTAGAAAAATGAGGAGTGCACCGATTCCAACCATAGGATCTTCAATATTGATACTTCAAAATGTTCACAACAATCTCCTCTATAAGATTCAGTTTGATGCCAGATATTTCTTGACACCTAAAGTGTCCTGATAAACCCCCCTATAAAATCAATTTTGGGTCTTTTTGTTTGTTTTTTAAAACAATGAAGATTGTTATGACTCCAACCATGGGATCTTAAATATTAATACATCAAAGTGTTCACAACAGTCTCTTCTACAAGATTTAGTTTGGTTCCAGACATTTCTAGATGCCTAAAATGACCTAATGCCCCCCCCTTTTTTTTAAGAATTCAAATTTTTGAGTCTTTTTGGTTGGATTTAAAAAATTGAGAAGAGATACGACTCCAACTATAGGATCTTAAATATTAATACATCAAAATGTTCGCAACAGCCTCCTCAACAATATTCAGTTTGGTATAGATTCAGTTTTACTTATTACTTAAAACTATACACTTGAAATTAATTTATTAATGTTTACATTTTTTTTTCAAGAAAATAATTTTTTTTACTTGTAATTTAATTGGCTTTACATTAGCACTTTATATTGAAAAATTAATTTTTCAAATGGGGTAAAAATTGGAAATCTTTAAATGTTTATGTTTTGTGTTTTGAATGCTTTAGTATGTAAAACATATTTTTTAATTAATGTGTGCAGTTTATATAAAAAATATAACTTTTAAACTGAAAATTCCTATAAGGAAACTAAAAAGAGGTCAGGCATGTATCTCATTTTGCATTACAGAATTCTAAAAGTAAATATCGTCCTTAAAAGATATAAATTTATTGAAAGGAATAAGGAATTATGTCATTGTATGAACAGAGTACTTCCAAAATTATTCTTAATAAAAATAAGCTCATATTTTAATAAAAATTAGACCTTATTTTATTTATAAAATGCATCTGAATATCTTAAACATTAATAAAAAAAGAGAATTTGTCAACTCGAAAATCACTATTATTCTTCCAATGATACTAAAATGTCTCTAAAAACAGTTAATAGGGACCACCACTAAATGTTCACTTGTAAACATTAATTTCGTGTACGAAGCATATTTTGTTCGATGTTAGTTGTTATTAATCTACGAATGCAGAGTTTGTCTTTTTTAATCCCTGGTCTGTGTTCCTAACTGGAAATTTTAAGAATAGTCCTTAAAATAAGAGATTAAGAAGTTTAAAACTTATAAAAATAGTTTTATTAAATTTATTAAAAATATGAAGAATATTTTCACTATTAAGTGAACCGATTGGGAATATTTTTCTAAATAAAATTATGCAACAGTTAAAAAATATTTTTTTCCAAATAATCATTTGTATCAATGAAAAACTTAAACAAAACAACACAAAGATTATCGGTTTCGGGGTAAAATATTAATTTTTATAAATACAATATAATTATATATTTTTTAACTGAAAATTTCTGATTTTCTCAAATATACACTACTTGCCACCGTAAATGCAATACCCTAAAGGAAGCCTGCAAATAACATGAAATATACATTATGCATTAGCGGAGGTGAGGTAAACAAATGATTAGAATTTCAGCGAAGACGCACATCACGCTCGTCTGTAGCGCCACTGCTAAGACTATTTAAGGCATAGAGATTTCGATGATTTCAAGTTCGGTAATTGTGTTTTCCGTGTGTGTACTTGTTTTTTTTAAAACCATCAATTATGCCTTGTAGATAACAGCGATCAATTTTTGATCAAGTATCCAAATTCGGCAGAGGAAAGCCTACCAAGGAATTACCTTTCAAGGAAATCGGCAGTTGTGTTGGACGAAACCAAACAACTGTAATGCGGATAAGTGACCGTTGGATACGGGAAGGTATGACAGATTGACAAACGCATCCACCTCAGTGCACCACTTCACGCGACGACAGGCAAATTGTGAGCATGACAGTGACGAATCGGTCAGCTATATCGTGAACCATTGAACAGTCAGTCTCTCTGCGCATCATCCACTGCCTGAGTTTGTTATTCGACGCCCTTTACAGTAGAGTGTTCTGTTTGCAAGAGTTCTATTGCTTCGTTTACCCTTGATGCAGAACCACAGATGTCTCCGCCGCCAATGATGCGATGAAAGAAGGATGTGGACGGCAGAATGGAATGAAATTTTGTTTACTGACGAGTCACTCTTCTGTCTGCAACACCAAGGGGATCCCATTCGAGACACCGTGGAGAGAGGATGCTGAACAGATGCATTATGCACCGCCTCACTGGTCCTGCACCGGGTATGGTGTGGTATTGGATATCACTTTCTTACTCCTCTCATATGGAATAACGGTACTTTAAACCGCCAGCGCTACGTCTCTGAGGTGTTGGATCCTTCGTTATCTTCAGGTCTTAGCCACAGCCATCTTTCGACAGGATAATGCGCGACAACCCGTGGCACGCAATATCCAAGGATTCTTCGTCAATCGCCGGATTGAATTCCTTCCCTGGCCGGCTCGCTCTCCGGATCTTTCTCAGATAGAAAACATGTGGTCCATGGTTGCTGAGCGATTGACGGAGATTACATACCCAGCTGCCACACGAGATCAAATTTCGAAACGTGTGAAAACTGCTTGATCGGTTGTACCCCAAGGACACATCTAAAGTCTCTGTGAATCAATGCTGAGGTGTGTCGCAAGGTGATCTCCAACAATGACGGCTATTCTCATTACTGATTTTGTCAGAAAACACGCATCACCGAAATCTATAAATTTAATCATTTGGTACTTGGTCAACATGTTATCTATAAAATAAATTTTGTTGTGATAACTCTTGTGTTTCTTGATGTTGCAGTTCGGTTGGCCAGAGGAGTATACATTTTATTTGAATTTAAGTGAGTTTTGAAAGAAATTTGTTTATATTTTTGATTTAAGAGATTAGCAAAATGTTTTTGCTGCCTTTATTGGTGTTTCGTTACCCATCTGTATTTTGCATTGATAACATAACTTAGTTATCTATACTGAAATCAAATGAAGACTTATTAACAAAAGTCTTCTAGTTTTGGAATCAGGAAATTTGTTTTTATGTGTGATATAAAAATGAAATAATCATAAATTATCAATATTACATTTTTTGATTTCAATATTTTGCAATAAAAATAATTTTTATTTTCATTTATGGCCTGAATGAGATAATTTAAGAAGCACTTTTAAATGCTAAATTTAACACAAATTGTTTTTCAGAGGAATTTTTCAAAAGAATAAGAAAAATGAAATAAAATATTTTGCTTAATATGTGGTAACTGAAATGTTTGAAAATGTATCCTTGTGTAAAACCATGTGATTATCTTAATTGCAAAAATTATCTTACTAACTTTTGCAATAAAAAGCCAGAGTTTGTGAAATGAGTAACATTAAATACTATAGAATTTTTGAAAATATGTTAATATATAGCATGCGTTCAATACGTAATGATCTACAATTTGTAGCTTCTTTCATATAAATAATATCATTTAATAATCTTTCAAAATTAATAGGATATAAAATTTTTTAATTGTTTCAGTGGGTTAACAAACAAGAAAAATACATTTAAAAATTATTTATTCATTGTTATGGAAATCAATGAAATCAATTTTCTTAAAAGTTAAAAATTAAAATTCAACCGCAATCAATTAAAATTGTCTGCTCATCACTGTCAACAGCTCATCTGGGGGAAGAAAGGATTATATTGTTTTCCTCCAGTTGGGAAAAGCTCCTTACTCTCACCATCCTTTTCCTTAATAAATATTTAGACCAACACACCAAGCGATGGCTCTTGCAACATCGATTGAAAAGAAATCATTAAATAAGAAAAGAAATCATAAAGATAAAAATTCTGATTTCTTTCGTTACCAACTGAAGGTTTTCCTTAACAACCACGTATAATCTTAGTGAAAGCTTTTTTTCTCCCGTTTCACGTTTCTGAACATTGAAAAAAAAATGAGCTCCTTCAGATTTTTTTTGCAACCGCCGATGATGTAATTAAATTAAGTTAGTATTGTCTCATGATGTGTATCAACCAGATTACAGGTCATTTTCTAACTTTTACACAATATCAAAGTTGTTTTCAATAAAATAAGTTTACAGTCCAATTTTTAATTCTAAAAATACGATCATACAATATAAAAATTCTATATCTGGTTTTCACTATGGAAGAGTTTTTTGAGAGAACTCACATTTTCCTCGATTTTTTTGACGGTCTCATGGATCTGATGTTGCGGAACTATATCAGATGGGATTAGTAACAACAACAACACATAAAAATTCTTATAAAAAGGATGCAATACCGATAAAAAGCAATATTTTCCCCAGTGATATTTGAATTTGTTGTTACGAGATTTCCACTCTGCCTTGACTGCTAAGCCAGATCGGTGGTAATTTTTTTAGCTCTGGAAACAGTTCCATCGGATATGAAAAAAAATCACGTGATTTCAAATGACAAAAGTTTATATAAGACCATACTTCGAAGCAACATTTATATTGCTATTTTTTTTGGTAAGTTTATTTTAATATATTTAGTATTTCAGTAATTGTTTACTTTTCAGTATTTCAGAATTTAAGATAATTGTTAAACTCCTTATTTTGTAATCAATAAATAATTTAAGCTTCAAAAGTTGTTTTCAATAAGATAGAATTCAAAGTTGTATAATTTCTTAATACTACCTTATCGAATGTAAGCTTAACTCAGAATGATGAATAACTTCTATCAAATTATATGAATGGTAGTAAACACTCTAAATAATGTTTTATTCTTTCGAGGTTTGTAAAATGTCAGTTTCTTATGCATACGACTGTTTAATATAATAGAATTTGTCAACGTTATCCTAATCAAATATACTTTTTGACAAAAAATAATAATAATAATAACTTCAATAATAAATGCTATTGCGATATCTAAAGCTAAGTGTATAAACTTGTTATGGTCTATAATTTTAAAATCTAAAATAATTTTAAAATTTTGAGATATAAATTCTGATTTATAGCTTTAGCATATTTTTTAATGTTATTTTATGAGAGTAATATTGCATTTTTTCCTAAACTAGTTGTGGTTAACGTTGACACAACTCGTATATTTCAATATAAGGAATGTTCAATAATATATACTAATATATTCCCATAGTTTTCATACTTTTATTACAGGCGATAAAATTCAGGCAACAAATAAGACATAGTTTGTTTCTCTCCTTAAAACCCAATAAGAATTTCAGAGCTTTCAGATATTGTATGCAGCAGTACGATATAGTATGTGTTCCCTCTTAAACGATGGCTTTGAAAAACTTTCGATTATAAGTTGATTGCAACTCGACTTCGAGTGAAGATTTCAATACAAAATGAACAGGGGAGCCTCTTTTGATATCAATGCCCAGCCTTTTGAAGGAAATCCTACGCAGATTTACTAAAATACAGGCTCAACGAAATATTGTCCTCCATGTTGTTCGTCTAAGATCTTAAATCGTTAAAATATAAATCTAGGGATAAGTTATGAACTATATTTCTAGGCAATGGGTTATATATAAAATGTATAACTATTAAATTAAATACATTTAGACTGACAACTATACGAATTTTTTAACTATTTTACTAATCAGTATTCGGTATTTAAATAAACTACAGCTCTAATTCAAATTTCTATTTAGTTTTAGTGAAATATAGTTTTATTCAGTGTTATTCTCACATTCACTTTAATTGGTTTGACCTTTCTTTGTTTGGAATTCTATTTTGCACTTGAATATGTTGTAATTTGGAATATACTTTGAGATTTGAATTTCAATCTAATTAGACTTCATGTGCAAAAAAATAACCCCTAATTGATCATCCAAACCATGACTGAAATTAAACATACCTAATACAGGATTAATCAATAAAATATAAATTATGAGTGAGTAAACATTTGAACTTAATATTATATCTTGAAAAATTGAAATTCTAAAAATATATTATTGCACATTTCTTATAAAAATGTATTAATAAATCATGTTATCACATATCGACAATGCGTTAAGGCATATTTTCTCAACGCTTTAATTTTTAAACATGTAATTAAAATTGAATTTTCTAGAGTTTAATTTTCTAGTAATATTCTAGAGTTTTCTTATTAGAAAATATTTAAGTGATTTCCCAATAAATTTATTCCAAATCAGGATACTGTATTACAAGTTAAGAACCAGTCCCTTATTTATGCAAAAGTATGGTAAAGGAAAATTAATCAGGTTCCTTATGAGAATTCTGAAAAACGCTTTTTACCAGTTTTTGATAAATTATTTTGTAAAAGTGTTGAACTTTATTCACTGTAACATACTTCTGCTGCTTAGTTTAGTGTATTGTAAGAAAACCGACAAATTTCAAACTTATGAAGCAAATAATTAAAATTTATGTGCATGAAATACATTTTCTATCGTTTATTCGTTACTAAAATAAAATACTGAAGAAAAGCACGGAAGAATTTTTTTTAAATATTTGAAACTTTACAAGTACTTGTGAATCGCTTTAATGTCTTTATTTATTAGACATTTAATTATTTTACAGTTTTAAGACTAGATATTGTTATCAGAAATTAGAGAATTGATTCTAAGTAGTTAAATATCTTACTAAATTGGAATTTAAAAAAAAAATCCCTTTTTTAAAGTTTCTATGATTTAAAGACAAAGCTTTCAGTATTGAAAACTCAATGCTATTTTGAAAAGTACAGACCTATATATTTTTAAGACAGTAATTTTAGTAGTGAATCCTAATTTGATTTTCAGAAATAAACCTATAGATTTCGCATTTATAACATAAAATTCCACCAAAGTTTCATAACTAGAATGTATGAACCGAGTTTCACATGCGGCATTTCACGCAGCCTTCAATCCAACTTACTCATATTGCCTAATTTTAATTTCTTCTAATTAGTATTCTAAAATAATCAAATTACCAGATTGACTTTTCGACTTATTAGGATTAACAGAAAATTTTATTCACACGAGAAACTAATCGTTAAATTTTGAGATCGACGTTTACTTCAAACAGCTGAAAACAATACGAGGAGTGTAATTGTCTACCAATGAAATGCTTATATTTTTATTTTGGTAATAAAAAATATGACATTAGACTTGTTAAACTGCATTAAAAGTTGATACTTCGTTATTCGTGATACTTTTTTTTTATTAAAATAAAAATTTTAAGCTTGTGAGGAGTATAGATATGGTTATTCCATTCAATAAAAAAGTTCATGAAGTATTAAAAGAAAAATTAAGCTTAAGAAATCCTGCGAATAAAAGATAAAATTGAAGGTAAGATTAGTAGATAAATTAAAGTGAATCATTTTGGATTACTAAAAGGGCTTTTAATCCTTAATAATGTGAATTCGTTAAATTAACTGGTAAATGTGATTAGCACTTTGCCTTTCAAATCTTCAGTTCATGGGTTCGTATTCCCATTCGGTCAATGACGCTGCTTGGACCTTGTGCCACAAAACCCACCCACTCAACCAACTAACCTCTTCGTACAGACAGGACTGCGCTTTGGACACCACCTTAAAATAGGCGCCTATTTAATTCGCCTACGTGATAAATAGTGCAAGACAGTCGCTTAAATTCATCACGTCATTCGTTTCCATTTCTAGTAATGTGAGCTCTCAAAATACTTGAATCGGTGCAAATGAATAGTTCTGAGAGGAATGTAGAGACGGTTAAGGGCCTCGTTTAGAAATTTATGTGAAGCCTGTTCAATAAATGAATGCAGGATCCAACATGTAAAGAAAGCATTTGAGAGTAAAACTTACCACGGATTTACTTTCCCGCTAATTTTCTATACAAAAGTCTTTTCACCTTGTTATGAAACAAACTACTGACTCCAAATTTTGAAACACACATTTAATTAACAAAGAACCAAAAAATTTACAAAGGATTCGTATTTGGGTTCGCTAAAACTCTAGCGCCTCCGTAGTGTACAGGAGTCAGTATCAATATCCAAAACGAAACCCAGCTTCTCCGCCTGCTCCTCGCACCAACCGTCTCCCTACTCACCCTCCCCATCAAAGGCTCTGGAAATCGAAAGGACTGAGTATGAAACATTACAACCTTATCACTGAATTAATTACCTTACTAGTAACTTTATAATGGAAAATTCCTTAAATTTACACGTATGTATTTACTATTATTAACAAAGCCTAATGTTTTAAAATCTTACAACTTCTATGGATAGGCAAAATATAGTTTGAAAATTGTCTAGAATTAATGTTAAAACAAATGTGTATGCGTAGTGAATATCAAAAATTGACCAAAACATTTATATCGTTCTTAAGTGAAGCTATAGATGCATGGAAAACAATTTCATTCATTGGAAATGTGCAAAAAAATATCATTAAAAATGTAATGTTCCTAAAAGGGAAACATTTTTCAAATTGAAGGCAACAGAAACATATAATAAAATGCTAGTATTTCTCAAGAGATCTTGGCTTTTAAAATACAAGGAAAACTAGTATTTACATATTCATACCTTTAAGGGGCAATACTTCCTCAAATCGTTACTAAATTGAATATAAAAATTTAATTTTAATATTCAATGAAATTTAATTTTAATATTCACCGAAATATTCTTAGATGTGAAATAACAAATTCAAAGAACATTTTTTACCAATTCACAGCTTTATTATTGAATTGTAAATTGAAGATTTTCTTACAAAGTATCTTAATATTAGAATAAAGATAAGTTTCTTTTGCTTTCTATACGTAACGTCTTCAGTAATATTTTAAAAATAATTGCTAAGCAATGAATGTTTGAGAACTTATCGAAGCTGATGCAAATGTGTTCTTGCGACAAATTTTCTCATTTGCGTTCCGTTCTATACTTCTGAAGAATTACGAAAAAAACTGACTGCTTAGTGATCTTGTTTTTAAGTGAAAGTTGATCCCATTCTTCAATGTGGCTGTAGGCAGTGATAAACCTTTAAATATTCGGCTCCATTTGATTTATTCCTGGAGTATAAAAGGTGACCATACAGAGATAAACAAAACTATTAAAGGATCAGTGTTTGCTTGGGTACACAAATTTTTTATTCCCCAAGAAAAATCCTCCCTTAACAAAAATGGTTATTTTAGAACGTTAAAATTATATTGCTAAAAATATAAATTATATATATATACAACATAGAGAATCTAAAGTAAAACTTAAAAACAGGAAGAGGAATGAAGAATGAAACTGTTTGTCTATGTTAAATGATTGGGGTATCCAGTTTCCAAATTTAAACATCATAATATAAATTAGCAGACTAAATATATAACAGGTTTTTTCCATAGTCCAAGATAAAATTGAAGTATGACTAATGGCTAAGATCCTTTATTAAAGATATTAAATTTCTTGGCGAAAATTTAAGCTAAGCAGGCAGTTGAATGGTTAGGGCTCTTGTAATTGGTCCGACAGTTTGTGCTGGAATGTTTGTAGTGATTCGGAATTTACATGCTATTTGTTCATTCTGTGCCGAAAAGGACCGTAAATTGACAAACAAAACCAGATTACATTAATTTAAATGAATATCTAACGAGATTGTGCAATATTTTAACTAGGCTTTAGAGACGTTTAGGGAAACGTTACAGTAAGTGTGCAGACTGTTTGCCACTCGAAAAAATATTAGACAATGAGATTTTCAGCATAATTCTTTAATGTTGCAAATAAAATTATAAGTTTTTAAAGGTTTGTCATACAATATTTCAATGATATAGAAATTAAGGTTTATCTTCCCATTTTAAAATATTTCATTTCCAATATTCTCTTACAATTGATGGTACTTTAATGATTTGCTGGTGTGAATTGTTAAAACTATTGCAGGAAATGCTATTTCCTTAGGTTTCGTAGTACTAATGACTCCACATAAAGTTTTTATTCAACTTTCTTATGCATTGTAAGTCACTCCTTCAGTGTTTTAGCTGAAGCTTTAAGAAATCTTAAGAAGTTATAAAAAAGCACGCGAAGATTTATTAGCTTTTCTTTGAAGAAAACTTATTCATTCCATTATTTTAATGGAGATTATAAATTCAGTGGGAAAATTTTAATAAGGCATATGTTGAAATATTTTTCATTCACATATCGGATTTCCCTACTACCAAAGGTAATCGGTATAACTTTAAACATATACTCTTTTTAAAAAAAATTAAGCTTTATTTAATAATGGTGAACGAACAAAGTTATTGGGTCTAGTCATGTAATATTCAAATCAACTTTTTCTGGATAAAAAAGTATTGTGTTGAAAACTTAAAGAGTGCATTGATGAATAATTTTTAAAATTAAAAGATTCATCTAATAGGACTAAATTTTCTACCATGACGAAAAAATATATTTAACGATTCAGACGCGCATTTAGGATTATAATGATTACATCTTAAAAAATCTTTAGTGTGTCGAACATTTCTCACTCAAATTTCCCCTCGTGGTGCTCGCCTTCCGGGGAGAACGTGTCTCCCGACCCCGAGGCAACAAGACAGGTGGCTAGATCCTGCACCCTTGCATATGCATATATGCGTTCATTCTCTGATTGGTTGGTCACATTATTTGTTATTAGTCCTGCCATCTATACGAAAAGAATTAAATTATAGACGGAAATTTTATTTTGATTATAAAAGTATAAATTACTTCAGCCACATGATTTTCTAATATATTTATTTACAAAAATATTTATTACAATTGAGTATGTTTGTCAACTAATATAAAGATACTGTTTCAGTAGAATGTTTCTATTGTTTCGAAATAGTTTGTAAAGAGTTTTTTATTTTCATTGAAAATTTGAGTATGCACTTTCAAACATTATTAAAAATATATCAAAGAAATCATATAAGAAAACTATTTAACTTATATTTCTTAGTTTTTTTTATAATTTCCTACAATTTTACACTGATTTTTTACCGTGTGTATATTTAATAAAGCAAAAAAAACTAAACTTACATTTCTTACTTTTTATATCATTTCCCTACGATTTTACTGATTTTTCTACCACGTGTATATTTAATAAAGAAAATTTTTATTAGAAATTAAACTTTAGTTTTGTATGTTTGTCTTATAAAAAATGCACTAAGATAGAAATTTGAATTTACAATTATTAATAATTTGTCACTGTTTATTATTAGTTTTAAATTAGTATAATTATATATTTAAATATATTAATTATATATTTAAAATATATTTATATATTAATTATATATTTAAAATAAGTAATTGTAAGAAATTAAGTTTAGCTGAAATGAAAACAAATGTAATTATTATGTTAAATTAGTGACTTTTTTAATATATTTTCTATGTTTCTTACATTGCGATCAAATACATCAATTTTAAAGAAAATTTTTGAGAAATGTGATTTCAGTTATAAAATTGTCTGAAAAAAGTAATATTTTTAAAAAATACACTCTATTTATTATATTTAAATATATTTCATTAAGCTTTGTAAGGCCTTGTTACTTAACAATATTAATTCATAAAGCATTTAAAATGATTTATTTAGTATTTTTATATCCTTTTGCCATCTGTAAATTTGTAAATAGAACAACTAATTTAAATTTATTTCTCTAGGAGTATAATTAAGTTGAAATAAAATGTATACAACAGCAAAATTATGTTATATCAACTTTGAATGATATTTAAATGAAGTACATACACAAACTGATTCCATTATAATTGCTTATGAAAGAAAACCTATATAATTTTTTATATTGATAATGGGAAAAAGAAAGTTCTTTAATTCGTTACTTTAGAATCAAACTTTACTTTAAAAGTGCTTCAATCATACTTAAATAACTATTAATTTCATAATATGTATAGATTACTACCATTACCAACATATCCCAAATATATTATTATATATATATATATATATATATATATATATATATATATATATATATATATATATATATATATATATATATATAAAGCTTATATGCGTATAATATGCTTATATAGATTTCATCCAGATCGTAAATTATTAGCAATTGCAGTAAAGCAACACAAAATTCAACATTTAAATAAGTTAAATTACCTTTTTATAATTTGTTATCAATATATCATTTGTTTCAAGTTGGGTATTCAGAAAAGTAATTTTTCATATAAAAAAGTATCAGAAAAGATTTTTAAGTGTACAGATGTAAATCAAAAATCTGCATCAAATAAAAGCCTTACCTGATATTGACTACATAATACTTGATGTTATTTTTCATATTATATATATATATATGAGAGAGAGAGAATATTTTATTAACAAACACAATTTTCAAAAAATTAAGTTTCAGTAGGTTTCAAATATTCCACACATTTCTCTTCATACTGGAGAAAGTTCTATCGGATTGATGTTATGTCAATAAAACTTTATTTAATGCACAATTAATATATTAAAAAATGAATTTGCTTTAATGATAAAAATAAGTGCGAGATTATTTACTCAAGAGACGGAACATGAGATTTCTAGGTATTCTGATACACAAAAGCATACATATTATGCAATGTAGAATTTAGCATATCACATCACATTTTTCATTGTTATTTATTTTAAACCATTAACCCCTTGACCGTCTGGGGTTCGATGAAGAAAGTGCTTCATTTTTGCTTCGGCTGCTACATAGTTTTGGCTTTCACTGCAATGTAATTTTTCCCCCTTTAGCACTTTTCAAGAATAGAAAAGCCTCTAATTCTTGATGGGACATATTTCCACTTTACCCTAGACCACCTCACATAAATCGCATTTTAATGACTTACAGACAGGAAATTCATCCATTGCTGTCAGCTGAAGTAACCAAAATGTGCTAATAGTTTACTTTAGTATGTTATGCTCGAAAATGTCAACATGTCTTTATTATAATTTTTTATTACATTAAATATGAATTTTATGAAATTATTTTGAAAATTTTCATCATGAAATTATATTTATTTCATTTATTTTGAAGAAAAAAGAAATAAAAATTAGTTTTGTAGTTTCCCTCATAGTAATATTTGTGATGATTTAAAATAACTATAATAAGTAGTTAATTTACTATCTAATTATTTTTTGCTGTTTCGCATTGCAGAAACATTTCACAAAATCAACACTATGTGCTTCTAAAATTTTAAAAATAAAAAAATGGTTATGTTGCTTTAATACACACAAACTGAAGAATATCCGCGAAATTGTATCTTTTTAATAATTTAAAAAAATATATAAAAGACTAACTTAATTGTTTAACAATAGACTTCAAAGTATGTTTTTGACTTCAGTTGAAATTTATGTGAAAAAGTTTGTCAATGTAAATTTTTCACATTTAATTCTTACTGCCAAATGATTTCTGTTTCTAATTATATAAAAACTATCATTCCGTAAGAGAATCCATGTTAATATATATCTTTTAATAATTTTTAATTGCCTTCTACAAATATTCAAAACAGTTTGTCTATCAGAAAATTTGTTTATAACGGGAGAAAATATATATATGTATATAAACAGGTAATCTTTAACTCTATTATTTATAAAAGTATTCAAACAATTAAATATTTAATATAGAATATACCATTATAACATTTTCTCACATATTCAAATTAGTTTTACATTAAATATTTTCCCTTCCCTGGACAAAAACGGCCTTAAAATGAAAATGATTACAAGTGGTAAATTTAGAGATCTAAATAAAAGAAAGTGTAAAAAAAATAAAAGAAATATAATGTACATGATTTATTTTAAAGATTTTATTTACTATTGAAAATTCTGCACATTAACAATATATCAGTAAAAAAGTATTTTAAATATTATCTAAATTTGAAAAATTAAATTTATGTGCTAAAATATGGCGTCTAGATAGCAGAAAAATAATGAATCACCCTAAAGATGGTGAAAATTCTTTGCATTTTAGAAAATTAATATTGTTTTAAAATCATACTTTTTAAATCTGAATATTTAATTCCAAAAAAAATTTCTTTTAACGAGATATGATATTGAAATAAAATTCATTTCATCATGTTAAGATTTATTTCAACTGTTTTATATCTCTCGTTTTATTTTGATATTTCTAATTTGTTCTTATAAGTATAATAAATAATAAACTTTGAAAATATAATTAAAACATGAATTTGCAAATATCTTTTCATGATATAAATTTTAAAGTTTAATTCATATTTATATGCTATCTTAAATACAAAAATCTTTTAAAATATTCATTAAAAGTGAAAAATGTAAAATCAATAGTAATGTTGAGAATGTGTGTGTGTTGCATGAATGTGTCTTTGATAGGTAAAATGGTGTCAAAAATTACAGTAAAAGGACTTTAATGATTTATTTTCTAAATTAAAATTTAGAGATGTCCAATGAAAATTTCTTTTTGCTTCAGCTATATTTAAGCATGAAATTATTGTATATTGCACAAAAGAAACATAATTTTCAGTGTTATGAAATATAATTAAATTCATTAATATTTTGTATAAAATATTATTTGTAATATAAATTGTGTAAAATGTCATTTATTTAAGAGTGATGTTAAATATAAAAATATTTTAGTTTACCAAAAATTTGTATAGTTAATTTGAGTTCAACAAAATTTATATTAATGAAAAAGCTTAATACACGAGAATAAATTGGTAATTATTCACATGATATTTATATACGTTGTGATGTTAAAATTTTGAATATCATTTACATAAAACTATTTTTGTCAAAATTCATTAAATCACATATTACTAACTTTATTAAGAGAACAATTTGTAATAATAAAAATAGGAACAATAAGCAATTTTTAATAATAAAAATAGGATTCAATAAATCACAACAAAAAATTTATATCTGACATCTAAGTAAAACTATGATCATTGTTACAGCTGATACTTATAAAACGTTCATTTAAAAGTGAGCTAGCCACATTGAATTGTTCTTCCCTAGAAGGTTTATTTAGCATTTGTTTTATAACCTTCTGTTTCTTTATAGAAAAAATCTTGTGTGAGGAATAATTTTCTTAATAGAAGGCCCTTTAGAAACATTGAATTGGGGATATCACTATCAAGGAAATGTTCTAAAAAATGAAGGGTATCGTAAATTTGTTGTGCTACTAACCCATCAATTGAAGATTTCACTTGGGTTTTCATGTGTAATTGATTTTATTTAAAATACTTTCTTTAGTAGGGGCTAAATTACTTATTTTAGCATTTGAATTGTTTGCAGCCTTTAATATTGGAGATGATTGAGATGGAATCACTTGAAGAGGACCAATGTATGTTTCTTTTTGCTTGCAAAGCAAATTGACAGAATGAATGTGTTTACACATGTTGCTTAGAAATGCATAATCATGATATGTGCATTTATAAGCTGATAAACATCATATACATTCTCTACAAAGTATATTACATGAAACTGAAAAAAAGCTATGCAATTGCTTAACTTCATAAGATTTGCTAGGAAACAAAGTTGACTTCTCAAACTATTTATCATCTGCTATCTGCAAAAAATCTGAAGTAATTTTCTCCCCTTCTTTATGGCGTTGATATGAGCTTGTATGTTTAGAGATTTTTCCCTTATGTTTAATAAGCCTGTCAAATTTCTTATCAAGTACGTAATTTTTTAAGCTTTCACAACAATTATCAACCCTTATGCATTTTTTCCATCCAAATAAATGTTTTATTTCCTTATAGATAAATTGAACACAAATATGCACATACAACATATCTCTTTTTCTATAACAATATGCCCAAATGTGTTCTGTCACTATACTTCAAAAAATATTCGTAAAAATTTTCCGTGCCGGCATCAATTTTTAATTCTATTAAAAATTGTTGCAGTAAATTAATATATTTTCATCTAATTCATAAGTAATAGCTTTTAAAATTTTTTAAATGGTTTTTCTTTTGTCAATAGCTATTGAATTTAAATGACTTTGCCATGCACATAATAGACGCTTTTCAACAGGCCCTTTCCTATGCATTATAAAAAAATGGAACACCATCGCTCATAAAAGTTTTAGCAAAAATTTTCTGCAGGCACCACATATTTAATTTTTTGAAAAAAGTGAGTCATTGTATTAAAACTAACAGTTGAAGTTAAACAAAAGGCTGTGGGAAACACCTTCCTCAAACTCCTCAAAGTTACAAGCTCAAAATCAAATCCAGTTGTTCCATGGGTGGAGGCGATAAAATTCGGCCACATTCCCAAATTCACATATATATATATAATATATATTATATATATATTATATTATATTATATTATATATATATATTATATATATATTATATATATATATATATATATATATATATATATATATATATATATATATATATATATATTATATTATATATATATATATATATATATATATATTATATTATATATATATATATATATATATATATATATATATATATATATATATATATATATATATATATATATATATATATATATATATATATTATATATATATATTATATATATATTATATATATATATATATATATATATATATATATAAAAGAAGAAAGTGAGATAAACTGCGGTTTGCAAGAAAGGGCTCACAAGATAGTCGGATTTTTTAGCAGCAAAAAAAGTCACCTATAGATGGCGCTGACACCGAGAGATTCAGCAGAATTATGCAAATTAATTTTGCGATAAAAGGCCGTGATACACGAGAATTTCTCATTCGTTTTCAGAATGTTATTACCCGATCGAGCGTTGTTGGTAAAGTTGTTCTATTTGAATGGAGAGTCAGCAACTATTCCGTTGCGAAAATTTCGCATGACGAAAGGACTGAAGACGAAGAAAGGCCCCATATCGTGTCCTGGAATAGTCAAGCTTGTCAAGAGGTTCGATGAAACTAGCTCTTTAGAGGATCGGCCACGCAGTGGAAGACCGTCGTTGGCGGAGAGCCGAATTACTGCGGTGGAAACCACAATGAATGATTTAGCGGCGGAATCGTCCATTGGGAATAGCAGTGCTCGCGGTGCTGGAAGAATATTGAATGTGCTTCAATCATCGATTCGACGTATCCTCCACGGGATATTGCATCTCTATCCCTACAAACTGCAGTCACTGCAAGAGTTACAACCGGGAGACACAGCTATGCGGGAATCATTTGCCGAGTGGGCTATGGCAAGAATCGAAAACAACCCTCAGTGGTTGTTCAATGTTTTCTGGACGGATGAAGCGCACTTCACACTACAAGGGGGTTTTCAACACCCATAACACTCGTATATGGGCAACATATAATCCTCGTGAATACACGACGAAATCTCTGCATACAGCCAAGTTGACAATCTGGTGTGGCTTTACCTCATCTTTCATTGTCGGAGCTTTCTTCTTTGAAGAACCGTGTCCCAGATTGGGCTGGAAAAAGTGCACAGTAACCGCTAAGCGTTACCTCACTCTTTTGCGTGACAAAGTCGTGCCCGCATTAAATCAAAGAAGTGTATTATCTGTAATAAACTTTATGCAGGATGGCGCACCACCACATTATGCCAATCCAGTAAAACGATTCCTTTTGGGTACCTTTGGTGAAGAGAGACTGATCAGTCGAGGTTGCAAGATCACATGGCCTCCATGATCACCCGACCTCACTCCGGTCAACTTCTGGTTGTGGGGCTATTTGAAATCACATGTGTACCGTTCATCTCCTTCAACATTGGCCGAACTCAAAGATTCCATCTGTCGTGAGGTTTCTGCAATTCATTCCGACATATTGCATTCAGCTGTAACGGGCGTTGCGAGCCGCCTTAGGTGTGTCGTACAATGTACTGGAGGTCATATTGAACAACTGTTATTATCAGAATAAATGAATGGAGTGTACTGTTGTCCTTTTCATTGTTTCAGACAGTCAGCGCCATCTATAAGCAACTTTTATAACTAAAACTTTTTTTGCTGCAAAAAAAATCCGACTACCTTGTGAGCCCTTTCTTGCAAACCGCACTTTATCTTTTCTTATGAATTTTTAAAATTGTAACGAACTTTTGGCTCGCCCAGTATATATATATATATATATTATATATGGAGTGATTCCCGCAAGGAATATTTTTTCTCTAATCGCGTCGACTAATTAAAATATTTATAATCATTAATAATAGAAGGAAGTGTAATTTTTAATTTTTAAAATTAGAATTAAAAACTTGTATTAGCAAATTGTCAGGAAATGCACTGCAAATATAAAGATAGGATTTTTGTCAGAATTTTTTGAGAAGTATATGTAATCAAGACAGACCGTTTTTTTAATTTAATTATTCTTTATATTCAATGCCTGTTATTACACGTACGAGTTTAAATTTTCACTTAAGTTAGAGTACGATTGTAATATTTGTTACCTTATTACGCATAAGAATCAGAATTAAGTGACTTTATAAAATAATTATACAAAAAATCTTAAATACTTTTCTTTTTTTACAGATTGCTTGATATTTATTATTGCACAATGCTCTTGAGAAGCGGTAGAGTTAAGCCAGATACTGTGCCACCACGTCGAAGAAGTAAGAATCTGTTTAAACATATGAAAACACTTCATTCTGTTACACTGAGTTAAACAGTTCATAAGGGCTTTTTTACGCGCGTATTGAAAGTGCAAATATTGCAACTTATTAATTTGGCCTATTCGTGACTTATAATCAAACTAGTTAACGGTTTATTTAATAAGTCAATAGTTAATTTTAAGTTGCCCGATTATTTATTTTACTAGACACTCTACACTAAGATATTTTTAAATTTAAAAAATATTTGTTAATATATTGCAAATAGTGGACCAGAGAAAGGAGCATCGTATTGAATTGAAATCTAATGATACAGATGAGATTCACTTAATATCTCAAAATGAATACAATTAAATCAATACCATGCGCACAACTAAACAAAACAACATACACATGAATCTCCTGGCTGAGCTGGTTGCCGAATGGTTAGAGCTCTCCCCTGAGTTTCCATAGTTCGCGGTTTCAAATCCCACCGGAAGTTTGGATGCTTACAATAAATAGAATATTATGAGTTTAGAAAGAGTTAACACTGAACATGGCACATACGATAAATAAAATGGACCGGCTATCGTAGTCTATGGCCCTAGACCACGAAGCTTACTGGCCGAGCAGCGCATCGTGCGATAGTTAGGATTTTGTAATTCTACAGTGCGTATTCTCGCTTTCAAAACGGATCATTTATCACTAAGCGTTTGATTTTTCTGGAATTCCATGTATCTGACTGGGCACCACTGTGCACGGTGACACAAGTGTGAAATGCAGCATACAAATAGAGAGTTTAAATCACATCTGCCAACCCTGTTTTTAGTTGTATCGTAACGTATCACAGGGTTCCACGGTTGCTTGCTGTAAAAGCATTTGTCTTGGATATAGCCCGAACGGGATATGTCACGTGGACACAATCTCGTGTCCACTGCTCCTAATCTGATTTAACGGTGTTCATAACGATAAACTTGGTTAGCAACATACATTGACTAGCATAGATTAGACTATAATGCAGTCACTTAGTGAGAAGTATCTTCTCACACGAATGTGCCATTCGTCATCAAGTTACTGAGTCAGAATTGTAATTATCACGTCAAAAAATATTCAATCTACCGAAAATAGCGGAATAATTTTCCTAAGGCTATTTCCAATTTCCAAGGCAATTTATAATTGCACCACTGCAGGATGAGTGGTCTTGCGCAATTGCACCAAACTAGTATCATTGGCATATGGGATCTTGCTAAAGTATGCGGAATTTAGTGGTCGTACCTTTTCCTTGGTTTGGTATTTTCAAAGTTAAGTGTAAGTTAAGGGATTATCCTTAGATCAGTAGAGTTCTGCCGTTCAACAGGCCTTAGTAAATATTAGATCTAGCAAACTTTTGCTATTAATAATAGTTAAAATTTTAACTTTATACAGGAAAGTATAATATAATGAAATTCTTATTTTTGTAAATAAGTCAGTCTAGTAAAATAAGCCTAATTTAGAAAGCTCATTTTTAATTACATGTGTAAATGTATTAAGAGAATCTTGTACTCAGATCTTACATCTAGTGCACTTTCCTTCCACTTTTTGTTTGGAATTGGACCTTGCCCCATTAACCTCCAAAAATCAAAAGTACTCAGAAATTTTCACTTTCCATAGTAGTTTTTAGTTTTATTGTATGTCAAAAAATACAGGATTTTATGTTTTTTGGAAAATTGAAACGGGAAGTTATGTTTTCAAACCGAAAGAAAAAGGCATTTCGCTTTTTATTATATTTTTCTATGTGTTAATTTATAGCCATAACTATGAGGCCAGTATTTGGTTTACATAATCGAAAAAGAATGGCAAACTATCAATAGCGAAACTCTCAATTTAAATACAATTGCATCAAAACTTTCCTTTTTGCAAAATCTCCAAGCTGTTAACAGGATAATTTAAGAAATATTTGTATAAAACTTTTTCTACGTGTTGGTGGGGCTGTTGGCTATGAAATGAAGAAAAAGTTTGAATATATATATATATATAGTAATTTTTTTTAGTTATTTTTAAGGGGAATGTGTTCAATAAAATATCATTACCATATTGCAGTTTACTTGAAACTATATTTTCTGTGTATCTCAATACTTTTCTTAGATTTTGTTTCATTTCAAAAAGCATTGACAAACTTTATGACCAAATTCAGATTATGCAGCAATCTTTAGACTTTCAGTTTTGCTAAAATCCCCCCCAAAGCATTTAAACAAAACGTTTACTATATGTAATTAAAATGTTAACTAATTTAATATCTTTAAATCTATCTAGAAACAAGATGAAAGGAAATTAAAATTTATTTTTAAGATTTCGCTCTCGGATACAATAAATGATTTGCATCGGGATTTATCTCTGAATTTATTTTGTATATGTTGTACAGCGCATTTTTATTTGTATAACCTACACTAAATTTGGCAACCATCTTTGCCTTGGTATGAAAGACCTTTAAGAAACAAACTAAATCAAAGGACATTTATCCAAAATTCGTTTTTCTTAAATTTAGCAAATGCTGATATTTATAAAAATATTGCAGCTTCACATACGAAAGATTTAGAGCGAAGTTCTAATGCGAAAATTTACCATCAAGAGGTCAAATGCTTTTTTCATTTTTATAAAATTTAGCAGTGTACTGTTAGTGACTTGACACTGCTGAGAAATCAAACTAGTCTTTATGAAAAATGTTTGATCCTCAAAACATACCAGTAAAATACAAATACTTATTGTATTTTCCTAGTATAGAAATGAATGTCCTTTGATGTTTGAAATTAAATTCCATAAAGAAGCAATTTTAAATGATCCAGTGCACAATTGTGCTCTACTACAGCAATAGATAATTGCTTTAATTTGCAACTATAGCAACGAATATTTACAGAGGCGAGGAAGACTTAAAAATGGAACCTTAGATTATTATTTACAAAGTTATGCTTTCAGTCTGGGCAATTTTATTTACTGAGTTAAGACTTGAATAATAATTTGAGGAAAGTAGCTTTTAACACTAAATTTCAGTCACTTTAAATAGAAACACTGCTCAAAATATTTTTCTTAATAAAAGAGCAGTCTTTTGCCAAGTGTACAATGCCTAATTTGAACTTTAATGGGGTATACATGCAAATAAGAGATAAAAACTATTTTGTAATTAGTTTTGTTCCTATTTCCCAACTAAATTTTACAATTCTGAATTTAAAGGTTCTCTTCTCAGGTCAAAACTAATATTGTTTATATGACACTAAATTATCGCATAAATTTTTTCATCAAGGTGTTTCTAAATGTGTTATGCTAATTATCTAAGTAGGTTTCTGTTTATATTAATTCATCCTATCTTTGATTATAAAGAAATTGCAATCTGCTTATGTCAAAAATCCTTAACTTAGTAAATTACAGAGAGACCAGGTACCTCCAGCTTAAATAAAAATATTTCTGACTGTAAATTCTCTTAGTAAAAATTCATTAATAATTTGTAAAAGCATAAGGAAGAAATTACCTCAAAGCATCTGAAACTGATGAAAATATATTGGAGATGGGAGAATTACTCATCAATATGAAGTATTTGCTTAATTCACAGAACTGAAGTTAATGTGCAAGTTACATAATATATGAACTTGCACAATAATTTTAGATAAAAGTATTCTTGTATGTGGAGGTGGAGGTGGAAAAACTAAGCATCTATACCAGATCTTTGCAAAGAAAGAAATGAAGTTAATGTGCAAGTGAGACATAATGTGTGAACTTGCACAGTAACTTTAGATAAAAGTATTCTTTATGTGGAGGTGGAAAAACTAAGCATCTATACTAGATTTTTGCAAAGTAAGAACTGAAGTTAATGTGCAAGTTACATAATATATGAACTTGCACAATAACTTTAGATAAAAGTATTCTTTATGTAGAGGTGGAAAAACTAAGCATCTATACCAGATCTTTGCAAAGTAAGAACTGAAGTTAATGTGCAAATGAGACATAATATGTGAACTTGCACAATATCTTTAGATAAAAGTATTCTTTATGTGGAGGTGGAAAACTAAGCATCTATACTAGATCTTTGCAAAGTAAGAACTGAAGTTAATGTGCAAGTTACATAATATATGAACTTGCACAATAACTTTAGATAAAAGTATTCTTTATGTAGAGGTGGAAAAACTAAGCATCTATACCAGATCTTTGCAAAGAAAGAAATGAAGTTAATGTGCAAGTGAGACATAATATATGAACTTGCACAATAACTTTAGATAAATGTATTCTTATATGTGGAGGTGGAAAAACTAAGCATCTATACCAGATCTTTGCAAAGTAAGAACTGAAGTTAATGTGCAAATGAGACATAATATGTGAACTTGCACAATATCTTTAGATAAAAGTATTCTTTATGTGGAGGTGGAGGTGGAAAACTAAGCATCTATAATAGATCTTTGCAAAGTAAGAACTTAATGTGCAAGTGTGAGACAGGATATGTGAACTTACACAATAACTTTAGAAACAAACTACATTCTTGGATGTGGAGGTGGAAAAATGAAGTATGCGTACGAAATTTTTGTATTGTAAAAACTGAAGTTAATGTGGGAGTTACATAATATATGAATATTTCACAAATATTAAAAATATATTTAATCATGAGATTTCTTCGTAACTTATAAATTATGAAAGTTTAAAAAACTATGGTGTTATTTTATGGTTTACATTGTATAAAATCAGTTTTCCTATATCAACGTAATTTTACAATACCTGAGTTATATATGTAGAAAAGTTCAATGATTGCGAACATACCTTTCTTAACTGAAAGGGTAGAACTAAACACACCAATAAAAGTAGTCAAATTTTTAGACTTAATTTGTGCTTATTTCCATTGCTCTAAATTCCCTATAAGAACTTTGGAATACATATTCCATGAAAAGTTGATTCTGCAGGGTAGCAATTTACTTCTGAATAGAAAGATTGGTTTTTCTAATGTTAACTAATGCAATCTCGAACGTATTTCCCTTTGTAAATATCAAATGTTACTGCAGTCAACCAAAAAAGAAAAGTGGGTTCCTTATTTCCCTACCAAATAATGCATATAAAAAACTAGGATTAAAAGTCAATTTGAATTTAAGAACACAGTGGTATTGTCCTCTATTTTAGACACTATTTCAACATGAAATGTAAATCTTATAAGCTCTTAAGAATGCCAAACGTACAGAAATTATAATGCAATGTGATACCAGATCTTAAATTTGAAAATTACAAGAAACTTCACTAATTTGGTTAATATTAGTATAAAAATTTTATTCAAATATTTCCAATAATGTGCAATAATTAGCCTTACAAGTATTTTAGTAAATATTGTAAATTGTAAATTCAATGTTATTTACATTACATGAAAATAAAATGCTTCTCGTTGGATTCAATAAATTAATCATTTGTTTATTGTGTGAAGAAAAATTAAATATACAATATAATCAATTAGTATAAATTATTTTAGTCACGGAGATTAAATATTTAACTGACCCAAATTCATGTAAGGGGTTACCATAGATGAACATTCGTTTTTGAGAAAAGCTGTATTACAAAAATTTAACAAACACATATGAAGAATATATGAAAGGACCAAGTGTTCATACCCCTAAAAATTTTTATCATGAACCCCTATTGAGATAAGTTCTATCATAGCCTGGATGTATCGTATTTCATACATTTTGTATCGATCAACTCTATTAAATTTATCTTTTTTTTTTTTTTTTGAAACTCTGGATAAAACCATCAAATGTTTAATATAAACAGGCTTTTTTTCCATAATCTCTTCTGAAAGTGCATTGCAGATTTAGAATATATAAACATATTCAAAGATAAAAAAATGGTTTTGCTTATCCCCATAATTGACCGGTTACAGCCCTTTTCTCCCTCGATCACTGTGAAGGCTAATGGCCACATTCCCTCAGCAGTGCAGCCTTCTAAAATCTTCTCACAAATGTCACGTGTACGATTAATTGTCCTGAAAATATAGCTTTTCCAAAACGAATGAATCATTTACGAAATCCCTGTTTATTCCAATGTTTTGAGAACTTTAGATGTAGTACAAATATTAATTTTAATTTGAGAAATTGCAACTCTTCGCATATTAAAACTGGAATACTAAATTTATATAATTTTAAACAGGGAGAAGAGGACTCCTCCCGGCCCAGATCCAGGCCATTATTAATAACCAGCCGAGAGTTGTATTGAGAAGGTATCAACCTTCTCCTCCCCCACAGCCACCCGCCCTCCCGCCTCCACCAAATTACTTTCCACTACCACCTCCTCCTGTTCATAGTCCCCCTGCACCTCCCGTACAAAATCCACCATCTCCACCACCAAATTACAACCCATCACCTCCTGCAGATCAACCACCAGTTTTTTCTCCACCTAGGAGATTTGTTTTTCCATCTCCCCCTCCACCCTCACCACCTTCGCCCTCGCCACCTTTATCGTCACCTTCGCCCTCGCCACCTCCTCCTCCACCAATGATTGCACCTCCTCCTCCACCAATGATTGCACCTCCTCCTCCACCAATGATTGCACCTCCTCCTCCACCAATGATTGCACCTCCTCCTCCACCAATGATTGCACCTCCTCCTCCACCAATGATTGCACCTCCTCCTCCACCAATGATTGCACCTCCTCCTCCACCAATGATTGCACCTCCTCCTCCACCACCAATGATTGCACCTCCTCCTCCACCACCAATGATTGCACCTCCTCCTCCACCACCAATGATTGCACCTCCTCCTCCTCCACCAATGATTGCACCTCCTCCTCCACCAATGATTGCGCCTCCTCCTCCACCACCTCCAGCTGGTTCTGCCCAGCTGCCACTCAGGCGGAGTGGGAGGAGAAGGTTCCATCCATTCCGCTTCTGGGTTGGCGAACGGCTCAGGTACGAAAGAGATAGTATGGGAAATGTACAACTGAAACATTATTCGAGTTATTTTGTGGAAGCTCCTTAAGTTTTTTAATTCCACACCTGAGCCGTCTCATGCACCTCCATATTATAATTTGATAATTTTAATTATGAATGCTTTTATTTCTCGAAAAAGGATGCATTTCAAAAAGAATTCAGCCTCCCCCAAAATTAAGAGCTCATAGCGAAAAAATGTGCTTCAAAACTAAAGACTGGCTGTTCAGCAAATGATATCGGATATTTTTAATGAGAAGAAATAATGAGCAAAAGCAAAATTTCTAGTAAATGGCTTTCATAAAGGGAATTGTGTAATTTAATTATAAACAATGAGACTCTAAATTATAGAAATACTTGTAAAAGTCTATTTAAGCTCTTCCGACAAATTTTATGAGCGCTGTTCTGGTGTTATTACGTAAATGGAAAGCAAATGGTCTTCATGACTTTTATAAGCATTTGCGAATGATTCAAACTGGATGTGATTACGATGCTTTGGATTCAATGCTCGACCTTGTCAGACTCAGCATAATATACGCAGATGACTGTCAAATGCGAAACAACTGCATTACAATGTTCTTAGTCCTTTGTGTGAATCAGAATACGTTCTATTAAGGTCAACGTATGAATTGCCAGAAGTGTTAATTTACCAATGAGAAAAATTTCAACTCGACAAGCTAAATCTCATACTTAATCTTCAGGTCAACAAGACAGGCTTCTTTTTAAGACAATTAGTCATTTTGTTGGCTTTTCTTTCTACCGTAAACTGGACCTTGCCAAACTGTACCGTCAGGGACTCTGGTGCCTCACGTCTTCCGCCCAGCCGGGACTCTGTGGTGCCTCACGCCTTCCGCCCAGCCGGGACTCTGTGGTGCCTCACGCCTTCCGCCCAGCCGGGACTCTGTGGTGCCTCACGCCTTCCGCCCAGCCGGGACTCTGTGGTGCCTCACGCCTTCCGCCCAGCCGGGACTCTGTGGTGCCTCACGCCTTCCGCCCAGCCGGGACTCTGTGGTGCCTCACGCCTTCCGCCCAGCCGGGACTCTGTGGTGCCTCACGCCTTCCGCCCAGCCGGGACTCTGTGGTGCCTCACGCCTTCCGCCCAGCCGGGACTCTGTGGTGCCTCACGCCTTCCGCCCAGCCGGGACTCTGTGGTGCCTCACGCCTTCCGCCCAGCCGGGACTCTGTGGTGCCTCACGCCTTCCGCCCAGCCGGGACTCTGTGGTGCCTCACGCCTTCCGCCCAGCCGGGACTCTGTGGTGCCTTCCGCCCAGCCGGGACTCTGTGGTGCCTTCCGCCCAGCCGGGACTCTGTGGTGCCTCACGCCTTCCGCCCAGCCGGGACTCTGGTGCCTCACGCCTTCCGCCCAGCCGGGACTCTGGTGCCTCTCGCCTTCCGCCCAGCCGGGACTCTGGTGCCTCTCGCCTTCCGCCCAGCCGGGACTCTGGTGCCTCTCGCCTTCCGCCCAGCCGGGACTCTGGTGCCTCTCGCCTTCCGCCCAGCCGGGACTCTTATGGCTTATCATTCACACGCGCCAGAAGGAACTGTGGTTACTGTTTTATTTGAATCTGAAAATTCTTCTATTAAGTAGGTTTTAACAGATGTTGCCGTTTTCACATTTGTCAACAAAATTATATCAGTTAAATGAAACTACTTTACGAACAGTTCTTATAATGTCAGGTTCTATTTTAAAAATGTTTTGAAACGCATTTCGAAAACCACTATCTTAATATTTTATGCCAAAATATATTACTTTGTATTTTCCTTTTACAAAGTTTAATATTTTATCTTAAAGCACTTTATAGCATGTCAGTTTCATGAATGAAAATTCTGTTTTCAGAATTTATCGTACATTTTTTAAAATGTAATTTTAGATTAGTAAGATTTCACTGCAAATATGAAATATTAGAATCCTAATAGCAAGTAAACTGTTTTTTGAGTTTTGACTATAACTTTAAATATAATGTTGGACGTAAATGACTTAAAAATCTGGTCTGTCAGCTTGAATGAGTGATTCTTAATGATTTAAATGGTTTTATATTTGTGTCAAAAATTAAAATGTGTTTTCTAAGAAAATTTGGACGTTTTAAAATGCATTTCAATATGTATAAATATGCACGCTTCAACATCTATTTTTTTAAAAATCACTGCTATTTGCAGTTTTAGGTTTATATATTAAATACGGTTTATTTGAATACAAATTTATATTTTTTGTATGCGAGATGTTAGCCCTCAAAAACGTAATTTATTAGTTAATGTAAAGTTATATTTATTAAGATTGAAATGAACTTAATTTTTTTTATTCATTAAAGATTTATGCAATATATTCAATGAAGTAGTTTGTAAAATTTCCGTAATAAATTTTTACGGAATTTTAAAGTTTAAATAAGTGAAATTCAAATTTCTTGTAAATAAGAATGCAAATTTTAATGAAGGACTTTGGGAAATAAAATCAAGAATTTAATAATGATTGTTAAAACATTTTACACAAGACGCGCTTAGGAATTAAAATTCATAAGCTTTTCGTAGTTAATTTTCAGTTTTCTCCATATTTCTCAGTCACAACATCAGATTAAATTCTTATTTTAAAAATATTTTTTTAAAAATTCAAATCGTGAAAGAGTGTAAATGTATCAAATGTTGTACTGCACCACAATTTCAATCTTGTCCTAAGCAGTTAATTTTTGAATGAAATACTATTTTAATTCAGGAAACTGTCTTAAAATATTAGTATTTTTTCTGTAATTTTAGTGTTTCATTCAAAATTACAAATTATATATAAACATCCACTCGCTTTACAAAATCTATTAATTGAAATTATAAATCAAGAAATCTTGTTTAGAAGAGACTTAGAGCTGTTTAGTTCTTAAATATATAGCTCTTTAAAAAATTTTGTATCATTATATTAATTATTTATGCTTTTGTTAAATATGTGATATCTATTAACAAGCCTTTAAAAACAAACTTCTGCAGAAGTACTTTTAAGTGCCCTCTAAAACTTACAAAAATAGATCATTAACATATTTTTATTTGCTGGTGTATAACATACTGACAGAAATAATAGTTTAACATAAAACCTACTAACCATTACAGTTAAAGCATAAATAATTAGATTTTGCGAACAGAATAAATTGAGGCTAAATTAACATTATTAGAATCTGAAATAATTTCTAAAAATTAAGTAATTTAAGTATATTATACGATAATTTTAATAAAATTTAAATACGAAATAAAAACAAAATTAAGAAAATTTTAACATTGTAAGTTTTTTATTTTATTATTGAAGATTGATAATTGTGGTGTTTTTAAATATTAACTTGAATAATAACTTTGCCATTATATAAAGCAGTCACATAAACCTTATTAATTCTGTTTTAAACTTTCATAAAAATTACCTCATCGTTAAACTTTTATTTTGAAATATCTTAATTGCCATAAATTAAGTTTTTCAGTATGAATTTCTTGATAAATCTGTAAAAAATGAATAAAAGTTTCCCACAATCCTAAGAATTGAGAAATATTTAAAGTGAACTTAACTTTTCTGGCAAAAATCATGGCAGCATGTGTTCACAGTGTTAAAATCATAATTTTTATTTCAGAAAGTATTTACTCACATTAATGAAAATCCTAATTTTTTGTGAAAACTTTTTGCCGTCAGTGTTTATATAAATATAAAAATGTTTTGCATAGAACTACATTGTATTAATTTTTACATAAAAAATAGTCAATCTCTATTTTCAAATAAGTTGATTGATGTAGCTTTATTTCCAGACATTGCTATCTAGAGGCATGAATTAAGAATTTGGGTAAGTCGAATGATTTTTCTTGAATATTTACCTGTATTTGTTATACTGGTTGGCCCTTTGCTCAATGTAGTCTTGAAATAAGGATAGTTGTGCGTTATCCAAAAGTGGTAATACAGTATTTTAATCAACTATGCATTTATGGTTCTAAATTATTGTAGGTAACTATTAAGTGTGAAGCAGTAGCGAAATAATAATAGTCACATTTCATGTAATTGCTCATCCAAAAAAAAATAGCTTTATGTGAGAATGTCCTTAAAAACAAATTGAATTCCATTCATTCAACTATTTTAAGCTCAACTATTTAAAGAACAGCAGTATTTCGTTCTTATTTTAAATACGTGATATATTTAAAATAGCTAGTATATGCAATTGTAAAATATATTTATAAAAGTCACATTCTTAAGTTCAAAGCATAAAACGAATTAATTTTAAAAAGAAAATCAGTCTTCTGATTGAAATGTTTTTAATAAAGAATATTCTCAAATTTTACTAAACGGTATATTGTTGATTGGATATATATTAAAGGGAAAACTCTATAAAGAGAAGCATTTAAACATGAGCGTTTGAAATATCCCTAAATTCTTTTTACGGTGTGTTTCTGTTACAGAACATATTTCCTAACTATAAGAGCAATGTAGTAAACTATTTTTAATTTCTGTTTATAGAGACAAACGCTTTTTGATAATTCAACAGAATACACGTTATAACTATGTAGTTAATCAATACAAAAACTTTGCTTTTAAGACAAAACATTGTACGGAATTGAATTAAGGAAGTTACACAGAAGATTTAAACTTCTATCGGTATGTTGGCATCTGCTTAAAATAAAAATTACAACGTTGAGATTAAAAGTCTTAACAGTGAATAGCTTTTAGTAATTTTGAATGCAACGTTTTTAAGTTTAAATCATGAGTGGCATCGATTTCAATTCCTTGCAGAGTTACTTATGTCATGAAGCAATGCAACATTCCTTCTAGTACGGAAATTCTCGCTTTAAAAAAGCTTTTACTTTTATTCACCATTTAAAATCTTGTATGCATTTAACCATAAAGAAAAGCATTCATTTCCTCAGACTTTCTGATTTCCAGTATATTTTCTTGGAAAAGTGCTTCTAACGTCTTCACCATCGAATTTTAAAATATGTAACAGGTCAGAAATGAATTTCAACGCAGAGTCTAGAATTTAACTTCGTAATAAATGACAGCAATACTAAGCATTACAAATATCTTTTGTTTTTCCTGTTCATTCGTATATACAACATTTTTCATCAGTTTAAGTTAATTAAGCTATTTTGTGTAACACACTTGTGTTAAGCTGAATATCAAACCGAAATCAGGATTTTTTAATATTCTCATTTCTGTATGTGAACTAGACTGTCATTTCATAACAAGATGAGCTTCTCGAAAACTAGGTACGTTTACCCTTGATGAAATGACCACCGCAGCTAAATGGTGAGCGCTCTTGACTTCGGTTCAATAATTCATGGATGCAAATTCCACTTTGACGTTTGCAAAAGTTCGGAATCCAATTGAAACCTTCGGTCTCTGTATGGATAACCACCGGGTGAGGACCGTTGAACGATAAACCAAATGAGCCTAATTAAATGCGCTATGCCATAGGTAAATTATAAATACATCCAACTATTTGTAAAATTAATCGAAACGAAGCGCTGGGGAACACTTCCATTTAAATATAACTTTTAAATGCCTCTTTTTAATAGGATCGTTAAAATAATGACCCGTAAATCTAAGTACAAATGTTTTCTAGATAACTATGGTGTCACAATTAGCTGCTTGCAAGTCAATGTTAAATTCACCTGCATTGAACATTTTTATTTAAATATTTGTGTAAGAATCTGCTCTGGAGCTTATCTTTAGCATGCTATAAAATTGTTTGTAAAATCTCTAGTCTTCTCTGGTAACGTGTATTTCATTGCACTTTAGGATGATTGCACAATGGATTTTAATTGCAAACAATACGAATGCAGTTGCTGTTTTTGCGAAAGCACTGTCCTTCTATGCTGAGAGATTAAATTGCTCGGTAAAATTATATTGTTTTCAACTTAAAATTAATTGTCGCATTGTGTTTCATTCGGAAAATCTAAGGCAATTGAAAGTTTAAAAATTGCCTGCAATATTTAAACGATTTTAAGAAGTAGGTTTTATGCAATGAAAATGAAAAAAATATATTCAACTAAATTGCTTTTTTTCACTTTTAAAATCAGAAAATTCAATAGTATATTGAGAGTAAAATAATTGATTATTCAAGTTTTGAAATTTTCTTGATCTACCATTCAATACAAAAGTATTTATATTTATGTTTAAAACTGTGATTCGAAATTTTTATTTTTGTTGCAATAGGTATTCTGAGTCTTAGAAAATTACACAAATGGGGCCCCTCGTTTATGTGATTCATTTTATTAAATGTCGAAGCAACTAATAGAAAATTTCGTAATCGCATTTTAAACTCACAGCCATGGCATACACCTACACATCACAAATCTAACAGTACTTAATACATTAACACACAATCCAATATCGTATAAATATTTTTGATTAAATGGTAGATTCGTATGCTAGTTACCATTTTTTTCAGCAATTTATTCATATATAAAACAATTCGTTTAAAAGACTCTACTACCGCCACTTCATGAATTGCTTATTTTAAAATATAAAAAGCAATTTAGTTGCGATTTGCAGTTGAAATTAAAAATAACAGCTTTTGTGCGTTCGAAAGCTTTCATAGCATGTTTTCATTCATAGTTTTCATAAATGCTTCTGGAAGTATTTGATAATTTAAGTAAAACACTTTATCCTGAGAGTCTAAATTTTAAATTATGCTAAAGAATTGACATTAACTTGCAGCAGCAGCAGTAGTAGAAATATTTTCAAATTAGCGTGATAATTTACTTTTCCATATAAATTAAGTCTGGTCACTTTATAAACAATTGCACTGTACTTAGATTTAACGGGGAATTTAAATGTGTAACAACACATTATTTCATTCACACCCATAAAAGCAAAATCTCATGCAATATTTGCTTTTTAGGCCAATCCTTAACTTTTCGATATAAGTCATTTGTATCATAAACCATAGAACTCTTTAAACATTTGTAATCGAAGCTTTAAAAAAAGTATACATCTTTGAGTAGCAAGCAGGAAGGAATTTTAAAACTTAAAAATTCGTATCAATATAAGCTTTAATTCATTTAAATAACAATAAAATCTAAGTTAAATATTGTTTTATTTCTATCACATCAATTCAATAAACTAAACAGAAAAGGGATGTGGATAAAATAATGCGTATTTCCGTTTTAAGCTATAACAATGTTCCAGCTTCCCTGCGTGACAGGATAAAAATGGAATGGTTAGCGCTTTTACCTTTTATTCTTCAGTTTGTGTTTGGTTGCCAAATTAAGCTCGTGTGTTTACAAAAGGTTCGAAATCCATTTTAAACTATAGATTTTAGTCTAAGTATCCCTTTCACTCAAATGAACATCGCTACAGCAGTTCAAGCGTAGCAAATCCTGCAACGGGCACGCTGAGAACATTAACTGCAAACGGTTAACGTATTGTCCGGGCGAAGACTAACTATCCAGTCGCATTTTCACCCACTCACTCGGCCTCACACTTGTTGTCCCATTGGTAGTATAATCCAATACTATATTCTGTACACCGCATGCTCACTGATAATTCTGTTCAATAAGCACGTCTTAAGCTTCTCTCGTTTTATCCAAGCTGAGACAACTGCTCGGTTAACTTCAGGACTGAAGGTTTCGATTGATTTATTTGAAATCAACGGATTCAAAGAGCACTTAGTTTACACCTGACTCAGCATATGCTTATTCAATTCAGATTTCATTATTGGAAAACATACCTATCTTTCAAGGTTTCTATCTAGTTCTTAAACACTGAGCCGGTTGTCCAATGGTCGTTCAGTTCAACAGTTCGGGCTTGTGATACTTCGGAATCCTCTTTAAGCTATGGCTTCTGTTCTAGCTTGACACTCGTGTGCGAAAAGGATTAGTTGAGATTATTTACTAATTGAAAATGCCTATTCTAGTATAAACCGAACACATATTAGATACTTTTGGTTCATGAGCTACTGAAACAAAATTTTAAGAAATCCAGTCTGACTGAATTTTGGTTTAAAAATAGATTTGAATTTCAACATTCTATCCCATTTAAGTTTATATTAAAACAATTAAACGTCCTAAAGATATTTCGCGATATGAAATGTCTTTGCGTAAGCATTTTGGAAAAGGCGAATTAAACCACGTGTGAAAAAATCTTTAGTTACGAATGCATCAAATGCTAAAGTCACCACAAACTTTGTCTGCTTTCCAATCGGTGATATATTTCGGAAGGAAAAAACATATTCACTGAAGAGTTCAATATTATTTCGCAAATGATAACTATACCAAATTAGAAAAAATACTATAATATATTTCAAAAGAACCCCAAGCCGTAAGCTTTTTCCCTTTTTGCAGTAAATAATAGAGGAAGATTTTTTTTTTTTTTTTGAAGCGAGAATTCCGAATGGGGAAATGTGACATCACTTAAACGCAAACTACCAGGCGTTCACATTAGCGTTAATTTGCATTTTAAATTGTAATTACTGTTAGTATCTCGAAATGATAGTTTCTAAAGTTAACTAAAGACTAATAATTTCATGTAAACATAATTTCATAAGAATTTTAGTTCAATAACAGACAAAAATTCGTTGAGTACAATTATGCTTTTATTTATGACTTCCGTATAAGTTTAAGGTGGTATTTAACTATTAGATTAAACTGAAAGATAGTTTTATTCGGGGAAAATTCCTTTTCCAGATGCAATCCATTTTCGCTTAAGGATTTATTTCAACAAAAGTAAAAAGCTACTTTTATCGATGAGCAATTACATGGTATGTACAAATGATCAAGTGACTCGTTCGAACCACAACACTGTAACTTTGGTTGAGTTAATAAAACTTTTTTCAACTTTTCTGGTGTAAGCAAAAGAAAAGAGACTCGGGTCTAATCAGCTCTTGTGCAAAAAGTGTCAGGCAAACAATAGAAAAAGAATGATTAGGAATTTTAAAATGGATTTGGAATGGATTATAATTTGAAATAGATTTTAAGGAAACGTCAATATTTCTAGGAGTTCATTGTTAATATTAGCTTTTAAGATTAAATTTTTGTACCAATTTATTGAAGAGAGCAATTCAATCACGATCAATAAAAGCGTTTCATTGACAGCAATAGAAATTTCAAATCTTGGTTGATTTTTATGTAATTCACAGAAATTTAACATTAAAATAAATGGTGTAAGTTTAGTCATACAATTAACTGCAATTATACTTGGAGTGGACAACATGTAGCATACTGTTGTTATAGTGATAGGAGACAATTTGCATGAAATAAAGCAACTTTAGAGTTTGTTTACTACGTGTAATTAAAATATTAAGAAAAACTTAAAGCTTTATTTAAATTCACACATAAAGTTAAAAACTGAACTATAGTTTTTAGATGGCAAATATTCATTCGCATAGAAGTTTTGAGGGTTAGAGTAAAAATCTGAATCACACACTCTGAAATTGTTAATTTTAAAATAAATGATCAAACGTCATAAATTAAAGTTAACCACATTCGGCAAGTTTTGGTTTGTTTTGTATAATTTTGATTGTTCCATCACCTGGAACACTGAACCGCAAAGGTTAATACCTAATATATATATATGGTAGAATCAAAATTGAATGTGTTTAGAATTATGTAAATAATTAAATGCCATGTATCTTTAAATAGTTGGATTATAATAAAAAATTTTATTTAAAAGGTCTTTTAAAACGTTAAATTTAATTTCTAAAATTAAATGATAGATTTCAGGAGCCAATACAATTTTAACTGAACCGAGAAGTTTCTAAATTTTGAGCTCGCCTTATTAGATATGTATTACGGAAGTTGCGATGTACATCCGTCATACACTTCTCGGGGAAAGTTGAAATTTATTTGCTGCCTTTAGGTAATTCCGGATGCCCTAATTTTGAAGGAAAGGCTCTAAATTTCCGAGATCACAATTTCTGCCATATTTTGTCTCCAACCTCCATGAAAGAGCTGAACATCCTTTCAACGAAGTTGATGAAAGTGGAATTAGAAAGACAATGAACAGTAGATTGCGGTGCAATTATTCCTAATCGGCTGAAAGGTGCTGGCATTATGACAAGCCAACAAACAAAATCAAAACTTGCCGAACCCGAAGTAATTGCTGTAATAAATTATACACTCGATTATCGGAAAGTGTTACATTTACGAGTCATCGCGCTATTCTTCTCTTCAGTGTAAGGATTCTGGAATACGAGAATTAATGCTAGAAATTTACGCCTCGTATTCAATTTTTGCTTAGACACTTGTCTTGACAAAATTTGTTTTAACTTGAAATTAATTTTTCACATTCGTACTGTAGGAATTAAAATGAATGTATCAAACTAAATTAAACTATTGATGTGGAAATTTAGTTTATAATCCTATAAAATAGTTGGTGAGAAATATTTGAACAAAATGTTGTGGAAGCCAATACTTGAACGAGCTTTGTAATATTGATAATTTCTGTAGTGAATTTAAATTAGAATTAACATTGAGATTATATAGAATTGAAATTATATATATATTAAAGAATCCTTAGTCGTATGAAACAGTTAGTGTAAATTTAAGTTACTTATTGAACACAGAAAAATACCAAAGATTTAGCTTTCAGAAAATGTTAATAAAATGCACGAGATATATGAATGAGTTCTTTTATGAAAAAAAATATATATTTGACTTTGTCGAATATGTTTATGATGATAGGATCAGATAAGTTTTTAAAACATAGCAATATGTTTTATACTAGTTGGTAAAGTGGGACTAGGATACGTTAAGAGTCAGGAAACCAATAAAAGTGGCGTTGTAATCGCACCTCTTCATATAAGAGTAATTTACTTACGTTTTAAACAAATAGCCATGAAGCTAATTTCTGAAGAAATGACTTCAAATGTACGGAATAATAATAATATTAAAAAAAATTAACATAGAAATTTAAAAAACAAGAGTAATAAAAATATTCGATTTATAAACATTGAATTGATAAAGTGCTTTAAGATAAAATCTTCATTATAGATTGCTTGATAGTGATTTATGTGCTCAACTGAATTCGATGTATTAACAGCATGGCAGTGCTTTTTGCAAAATAAAATGTCTTGATAAAAGTTGGTGTACAGAACACTATTTAAATTTCTCTTAGAATTCATGTATGAAATGTCAAGAAAGTAATTGTTACATACATTCATTATTTAGTGAAATTTAAGGAAGGTTTTAAATTAATTACCTTTAATTTAAAATGATATTCGATATCAATTATGAAAATATATTCTGCACAACTCAAATAAATGTGATGTGCAGATGACTTTGTTTACTAAAATATACGATTCTCTAAAAGTGTTAATACATATGTGTGTGCATTAAATCTGTTTAAATTTCGTAAATCTGTTACTGAGTTTCAGTACATGTGACGTGTTGTGGTTTTCGAACTGAAATTGCTCCATTGGAATATGTAAGTTGGAGGAGCACCTTGTTGTTGTTAGAAATACAATTAGAATTAGCTTGAATTTGTTCTGAAGATTTTTATTGAGTTATTTCTATGGGAATGCTGAATTTACAGAAGCTGCATGTGTCTACCAAATATCTTTTGTTTTTATGTAGTTTCTCTTGAAAAAGGCTCTCATCCACAGGTTGTGCTACTTTGACGTGGAGGTGGCACATGCAATACCCCTTGTACTCATATTTAATTTCATTGTAAGAAATATGTTTAGGGGGAGACGCAGTTTTTGTTTTGAAATATTTAATGAAAGACACTGATGTGAAGTTCATTAGCAGTGGACGTTTTGGTTTGTGGAATAGCTGAATTGTTCGCTTAAACATTGTGCGGTGTGAAGCAATATTCTTTCAATATGAATCCTTTTTAAATTGAAAAAGTGAGGCTGTTTGGAAGAGCACTGTAATGGTGTTATATTTAAACTTGTGTTTTATTTTGCAAGGAGGTAAAAATGTATTTAGGGGGAGGCTGTATTAATTTCGATACTCGGATTCCAATGCTTCTAAATTAAATCGAGGGAGATGCGTTTCCTTAGATTTTATGCGAGCGTGCTTGCCTTCATGGGCTGTAAATTTAGACTTACCGAATGCAAGTTACAACGGCCTGTCCAACGTGTAGTTTGACAGCATCTCTGTTTCTCATCTAGAGTGCTGAACTCATCCAGTTGGTCTACCGTTATTAGTCGATCAGAATCGTATAAACACAATGAGTAAATTTGCGAAGGTACACTGTGTTGACGATCCAATGTGGGATTTAGTTTTAGCTGATGTTAAGACTTGATTTTATTATTCGGAAGAAGTACCATGCGTAATTTAATCTTCATTATACGGAGGTGGAAATAGGTTATTACTGACTTACAGTTTTTTGAAATTATTTATATAATGTACAGTATGTCCTGGTCCCTAAAGGGTTTGTTTTAGTCAATGTCCTTTTAAATATTCAGACTGTACTATTCTGTTCAGTATGTGTTGGCATTATTTCTTAAGTATCTATCATAGGGAGGTGAGATTATACTCTTTTAGGAAGAAGTTTAATTAAAACTGATGTGCTGAGGAGAAAATTTCTTCAAAAATGTTATTTGAAGGAAATGGTACTTTTGACGAATTTTATTCAAACGCGCTCACATTTTATATAAATATACTGTGTTTCTGTAGTGGACTTGTAATTGTGGAATAGGCTATTAAATATTTTTAATACGGATTTAATATTCTTATGCATAAGATGGCATTATATTATTCAGTTTACTTACTGTACACGAAGATTTAATTTTTAGGGTGAGGGTTGTCATTTGTTCCGAAGAATATTCAACTATGTTATATATGGGGAGGTGAACAACAGTAATTGTACGGATTTAATTGGAAGAGGTAGATATTTCATAAATATATTGTGTGTGTTGTTGGTCTTATACGGAGAATGCTTGGAATAAATGTTTTTATCAGCTGCAGCTGATAAAAATCGTGGTATTATAACTGATCTTGCATTATATACAGATTCTTACAGGAAGGTGTTTTTTTTTATTTAGAGGACACCCAATTCAAATTTTGTATTAAGTTTGAATTCATACTACAAAATATACGAATCACGGAGGCATGTTGCTTGAGGGGGCGCATTGGAGTTACCATTTTATGAAAGTTTATTGTTCAGGAATATCTTGTATGGAATTTACCTTCAGGTAATATTCTTTCTTTCATTCATTCTCTGGTGGTTGCACAGGGTGGTGCGTGCACTTTGCTAGCTATTCTCGTATTTTATTTTCTATGGTGAATAAATATAATTTAAGGAAGTGTTTTAGTCAGTTCATTAAAACAGTTATTTTTGATGTTTGAGGGGGAATCATTATTCGTCCGATCAGAAAATCTTTGAATTGATTGTTAGCATAATGATTATGCCGATTAGATATAAACGAGGAGAGTAAACTCTTGTTTTACAATCATTTACAGATGGTACAGTGCAGATGAATGTGTCGACGGTATTGTATTATTTCTAATTGAGGTGGAACTCTATATTTATTGGAGGATTTTCGAGCTTTTTTTCTAGCAATTTGAAAATGGGAAATATAAATGAATTATAAATATACAGTTATATCATGGTTAAATATATGATAAAGTTTTCTGAAGAGTATTTCTAAAAACATTTTCCTAAAGACTATTTATCCTTGGCAGATATTATTCTAAATTTCTTTCGTTTACAAGGAATGTACTCTGTTCTGAAGAATAAGTTGGTGATATAATAAAGAGAAATACAAAATTTTATAAGGAGGTAGAATAATTTTTATTTAAAGGGAGGCTAGATTGAATTTAGTTCTTCAAGAAAGATTGAAAGAAAAATAATGAAATTCAGGAGGCTTGAAGTTCTAAGAGGGAGTTTAGATATTCGTTGCTTATGTTGAAGTTCTAAGTCAGAACTTTGCTTTTAATTCCTTTTGTTGAATTTAATTCATTTAAATTACTTTGATTTTAATTCATTTTGTTGAAGTTCTAAGTCAGAACTTCGCTTTTAATTCCTTTTGTGCTATTTTTAAGAAAAAAATTGTCTTTAGATAATATGTTTAGAGGTGGCTTTTTAATGTACGTTCGGGGGTCGCATTTGTGTTGATGAGGAGGTTGACTTGTAATATAGAAGCATAGCTGTCAATCGAATATACACGCGTGCAAAAGTTAATATGTTAATATGGTGGTGGCTTTAGAATGTTTGGAGGTGTTGTTATTTTTCAAATAATAAGGTCTTTTGTGGAGGTTGCTTTAAAATGTTTGGAGGTGTTGTTATTTTTCAAATAATAAGGTCTTTTGTGGAGGTGGCTTTACAATGTTTGGAGGTGGTGTTATTTTTCAAATAATAAGGTCTTTTGTGGAGGTGGCTTTAAAATGTTTGGAGGTGCTGTTATTTTTCAAATAATAAGGTGGTCTTTTGTGGAGGTAGCATTAGAATTTTGATGTATAGTTTGCATTAAAATATTAAAGCGCAGGTGACACTAGAATAAACGTTTGGAGGTGATAATAGAATACTGATGCCAAGGTGGTTTTAAAATGAAGTTGCTAAGGTGCAATAAGCATCCAAATGCAAAGATTGCATTAGTATATACATTCTTAGTTTGAACTTTTCTTTTAATTCCTTTTGTTGAAAATCTAAGTCAGAACTATTCTTTTAATTCCTTTTGTTGAAGTTCTAAGTCAGAACTTCGTTTATAATTCCTTTTGTTGAAGTTCTAAGTCAGAACTTCGCTTTTAATTCCTTTTGTTCTATTTTTAAGAAAAAATTGTCTTTAGATAATATGTATAGAGGTGGCTTTTTAATGTACGTTCGGGGGTCGCATTTGTGTTGATGAGGAGGTTGACTTGTAATATAGAAGCATAGCTGTCAATCGAATATACACGCGTGCGAAATTTAATATGTTAATAAGGTGGTGATATAAATGTGGAGGTGGCTTTACAATGTTTGGAGGTGTTGTTATTTTTCAAATAATAAGGTCTTTTGTGGAGGTGGCTTTAAAATGTTTGGAGGTGCTGTTATTTTTCAAATAATAAGGTGGTCTTTTGTGGAGGTAGCATTAGAATTTCGATGTATAGTTTGCATTAAAATATTCAAGCGCAGGTGACACTAGAATAAACGTTTGGAGGTTATAATAGAATACTGATGCCAAGGTGGTTTTAAAATGAAGTTGCTAAGGTGCAATAAGCATCCAAATGCAAAGATTGCATTAGTATATACATTCTTAGTTTGAACTTTTCTTTTAATTCCTTTTGTTGAAAATCTAAGTCAGAACTATTCTTTTAATTCCTTTTGTTGAAGTTCTAAGTCAGAACTTCGTTTATAATTCCTTTTGTTGAAGTTCTAAGTCAGAACTTCGTTTATAATTCCTTTTGTTGAAGTTCTAAGTCAGAACTTTGTTTATAATTCCTTTTGTTGAAGTTCTAAGTCAGAACTTCGCTTTTAATTCCTTTTGTTCTATTTTTAAGAAAAAAATTGTCTTTAGATAATATGTATAGAGGTGGCTTTTTAATGTACGTTCGGGGGTCGCATTTGTGTTGATGAGGAGGTTGACTTGTAATATAGAAGCATAGCTGTCAATCGAATATACACGCGTGCGAAATTTAATATATTAATATGGTGGTGGCTTTAAAATGTTTGGAGGTGTTGTTATTTTTCAAATAATAAGGTCTTTTGTGGAGGTGGCTTTAAAATGTTTGGAGGTGTTGTTATTTTTCAAATAATAAGGTCTTTTGTGGAGGTGGCTTTACAATGTTTGGAGGTGCTGTTATTTTTCAAATAATAAGGTGGTCTTTTGTGGAGGTAGCATTAGAATTTCGATGTATAGTTTGCATTAAAATATTCAAGCGCAGGTGACACTAGAATAAACATTTGGAGGTTATAATAGAATACTGATGCCAAGGTGGTTTTAAAATGAAGTTGCTAAGGTGCAATAAGCATCCAAATGCAAAGATTGCATTAGTATATACATTCTTAGTTTGAACTTTTCTTTTAATTCCTTTTGTTGAAGTTCTAAGTCAGAACTTCGTTTATAATTCCTTTTGTTGAAGTTCTAAGTCAGAACTTCCTTTTGTTGAAGTTCTAAGTCAGAACTTTTCTTTTAATTCCTTTTGTTGAAGTTCTAAGTCAGAACTTTGTTTAAAATTCCTTTTGTTGAAATTTTAAGTCAGAACTTCGTTTATAATTCCTTTTGTTGAAGTTCTAAGTCAGAACTTCGTTTATAATTCCTTTTGTTGAAGTTCTAAGTCAGAACTTCGTTTATAATTCCTTTTGTTGAAGTTCTAAGTCAGAACTTTGTTTATAATTCCTTTTGTTGAAGTTCGAAGTCAGAACTTCGCTTTTAATTCCTTTTGTTCTATTTTTAAGAAAAAAATTGTCTTTAGATAATATGTATAGAGGTGGCTTTTTAATGTACGTTCGGGGGTCGCATTTGTGTTGATGAGGAGGTTAACTAGTAATATAGAAGCATAGCTGTCAATCGAATATACACGCGTGCAAAAGTTAATATATTAATATGGTGGTGGCTTTAAAATGTTTGGAGGTGTTGTTATTTTTCAAATAATAAGGTCTTTTGTGGAGGTTGCTTTAAAATGTTGTGAGGTGTTGTTATTTTTCAAATAATAAGGTCTTTGTGGAGGTGGCTTTAAAATGTTTGGAGGTGTGTTATTTTTCAAATAAGGTCTTTTGTGGAGGTGGCTTTAAAATGTTTGGAGGTGCTGTTATTTTTCAAATAATAAGGTGGTCTTTTGTGGAGGTAGCATTAGAATTTTGATGTATAGTTTGCATTAAAATATTCAAGCGCAGGTGACACTAGAATAAACGTTTGGAGGTGATAATAGAATACTGATGCCAAGGTGGTTTTAAAATGAAGTTGCTAAGGTGCAATAAGCATCCAAATGCAAAGATTGCATTAGTATATACATTCTTAGTTTGAACTTTTCTTTTAATTCCTTTTGTTGAAATTCTAAGTCAGAACTTTGTTTATAATTCCTTTTGTTGAAGTTCTAAGTCAGAACTTTGTTTATAATTCCTTTTGTTGAAGTTCTAAGTCAGAACTTCGCTTTTAATTCCTTTTGTTCTATTTTTAAGAAAAAATTGTCTTTAGATAATATGTATAGAGGTGGCTTTTTAATGTACGTTCGGGGGTCGCATTTGTGTTGATGAGGAGGTTGACTTGTAGTATAGAAGCATAGCTGTCAATCGAATATACACGCGTGCAAAAGTTAATATGTTAATATGGTGGTGGCTTTACAATGTTTGGAGGTGTTGTTATTTTCAAATAATAAGGTCTTTGTGGAGGTTGCTTTAAAATGTTTGGAGGTGTTGTTATTTTTCAAATAATAAGGTCTTTTGTGGAGGTGGCTTTAAAATGTTTGGAGGTGTTGTTATTTTTCAAATAATGTCTTTTGTGGAGGTGGCTTTACAATGTTTGGAGGTGGTGTTATTTTTCAAATAATAAGGTCTTTTGTGGAGGTGGCTTTAAAATGTTTGGAGGTGCTGTTATTTTTCAAATAATAAGGTGGTCTTTTGTGGAGGTAGCATTAGAATTTCGATGTATAGTTTGCATTAAAATATTCAAGCGCAGGTGACACTAGAATAAACATTTGGAGGTTATAATTGAATACTGATGCCAAGGTGGTTTTAAAATGAAGTTGCTAAGGTGCAATAAGCATCCAAATGCAAAGATTGCATTAGTATATACATTCTTAGTTTGAACTTTTCTTTTAATTCCTTTTGTTGAAGTTCTAAGTCAGAACTTTTCTTTTAATTCCTTTTGTTGAAGTTCTAAGTCAGAACTTTGCTTTTAATTCCTTTTGTTGAAGTTCTAAGTCAGAACTTTGCTTTTAATTCCTTTTGTTGAAGTTCTAAGTCAGAACTTCGCTTTTAATTCCTTTTGTTCTATTTTTAAGAAAAAATTGTCTTTAGATAATATGTATAGAGGTGGCTTTTTAATGTACGTTCGGGGGTCGCATTTGTGTTGATGAGGAGGTTGACTTGTAATATAGAAGCATAGCTGTCAATCGAATATACACGCGTGCAAAAGTTAATATGTTAATATGGTGGTGGCTTTAGAATGTTTGGAGGTGTTGTTATTTTTCAAATAATAAGGTCTTTTGTGTAGGTGGCTTTAAAATGTTTGGATGTGTTGTTATTTTTCAAATAATAAGGTCTTTTGTGGAGGTGGCTTTACAATGTTTGGAGGTGTTGTTATTTTTCAAATAATAAGGTCTTTTGTGGAGGTGGCTTTAAAATGTTTGGAGGTGCTGTTATTTTTCAAATAATAAGGTGGTCTTTTGTGGAGGTAGCATTAGAATTTCGATGTATAGTTTGCATTAAAATATTCAAGCGCAGGTGACACTAGAATAAACGTTTGGAGGTGATAATAGAATACTGATGCCAAGGTGGTTTTACAATGAAGTTGCTAAGGTGCAATTAGAATCCAAATGCAGAGAATGCATTAGTGTATACATTCTTAGTCAGAACTTCGCTTTTAATTCCTTTAGTTGAAATGACTAAGCTTTTAAGTCCTTTAGTTGACTTTACTTTTAATTTCTTTTTTATGTTCCAAGTGAGGACTTCATTTTAAATTCCTTTTTAGAGTTCTCACTGAACTCGTGAATTATTTTTTATTTCCCTTTATTTAGCTAAATTCTAAGTATTTTTATAAATGTAAATATAAATGCACACACATAGTTTTGTTATGGTATAGTTCCTGGATTTATTTAAATTGTAGTATGTTTTTGTTAATAGCATATACCAATGTAAAAACTATATTTTTGACTATTATGTATAGCCACATAGAACTCTGATTTTCATTATTACTTTGCTGTTTATTGAGATTTAGCTATATGTACTGCTTTATCTTTAAGTTCGTTTTCTGTAAATTTTTATATTCACAAATATTATGCAGTGTTAAGTGTATTTTGTGCATCAATACTATTAATCATCATGTAGTTCAAAAGTTGTTTAATAAATTTTTGTAGGTTACTAAAAATCTGAATCACAAACTCTGAAATAGTTAATTTTAATGATGAAATGTTAATGACTGTTAATTTTAATGATAGATGTTAATTTTAATGATGAAACGTCTTTAACTACATTCGGCAAGTTTTGGTTTGTGTTAAATAATTTAAAACCTAATATATCAAACAAAATTAAATGCGTTTAAAGATAAGAATAATTTAAATAGTTAAACGCCTCGTTTCTTAAATGGTTGGTAATAAAAATTTTATTAAAAATGGTCTTTTTATAAAATATGAAAGTCAGTTCAATTTCTAAAATTAAAGGATAGTTTTAATAGATATATAAGGATACAATACAATTTTAACTGAACTGGGAAGTTTCTAAATTTTGAGCTCACCTTATTACATATGTATTACGGAAGTTGCGATGTACGTCCGTGATACACTTCTCGGAGAAAGTTGAAATTTATTTGTGTGCTTTAGTTAAAATATTCCGGATACTTTAATGTTCTAATTTCGAAGGAAAGGCTCAGAATTTTCGAGGACTAAGATCACAATTTCTGTCATATTTAGTTTCCAGCCTCCATGAAACAGCTGTCAGATCCTTTCAATAACTTTCGACTAAGTTGTTGAAAGTGTAATCCGAACGACTATGAACAGTAGATCGCGATCTAATTTTTCTTAATCGGCTAAAAGGTGGTGGCATTAAGACTAGCCAACAAACAAAATCAAAACCTGCCGAACACGAAGTAGTTGCTGTAGTAAATTATACTTCATTAAATGAGAATTCCTTTTGTTGAAATTCTAAGTGAGAGGTGACAGTAGAATATACGTCCCAAGTGTGAACTCCACTTTAAATTCCTTTTTTGAGTTCTCATTCATCTCGTGAATAATTCTTGTCTTCTATTTATTTAGCTAAATCCTATAGCTTTAGAAATGTAATTATAAATGTGCACATACATACTGTGGTGATGGTATAGTTTCTGTATTTAAATTGTATTATGTTTTGGTAATTGCATATCGATGTAAAAACTTACGATTATTATGTATAACCACATAGAACTATGGCTTATATTATTACTCTGCTGTTTGATATAATTTAGTAATATGTATTGCTTCATCTTTAAGTTTGTGATTTATATGTTCATAAAGATTGTGTTGTATCAATCCTAACTAAAAATTGCCATGTATTTCAAAAGAAGTTTATTAATAAATGTTCGTAACCATTATGTTTGCTATATTTTTTCTTCTCAAATTATTGCTCACATTTGTTTAACGATAGATTTGAAATTATTCACATATTTAGAACAAGAATTGTCAAAAATTTGTTTTTACAATTTTTAAAGCAATACATTAAAGGAGAAATATTTCTTGGGCTAAAACCTAATTTTTCCTACAAATGTCAAACTATTCAAAATGTTATCAGAGGAATACGCTTATAGAAATCAATGCTCCAAGAAATGAGCATACCATCTCTTTTCGAAAATTCTCCTAAACTGAAAAAAATGATCAGTTCTGTATGCTTTACAAATTAATTCTCGTGTAAAATGTTGATGACCTTGATAAATCATTGAAATAGGCCCGTGATTTATTTTTAAAATTTAAGTTTCGTTTCAGTTGGTTCTATTTTGGACCTGGCGCCGAAAAATCTAATGTTAAGCATGCATTTTGTAATGATTGAAAGTTCATTTTAATCCATAACTTGCTGCGAACAAATATGCATGAAACTAAAATGAGATAAGAAGTTTCCCAAAGTCCAAGAAAGAGGATTATCTATTGGGTCTAAATAAAGTTATTTTCAGTTTAATGTCCATGATACTGTGTGTTTGTAAAACACCCTGTAGAGAAGCACACGATTTTATTGTTTAAAATAGAGAATGAACAAATTATTCTGTTTGTCCACACAAAGAATCTTCTTCATTTTACTCTTCGCAAGACTTATCATTAAATTTATTAGTTGTAATCCTAAATTCGCTTGGGAGAAACGAGTCTCATCAGTTTTAGTAAATTGGCAATTTCATTGGAATCAATGTTAGTAAATTTCCACTGTGCCATGTTCAGTTGGAACAATTATTTTCAGCCTAATATAGAACAATACAATCTTCAATATATAATTCCGGTTTATAAAAATTAATATCCTGAAAACGTGCCTACACTTAAATTTTAGTGAAACATCGGGGGTATTTGAATTCAATTTTTAAGTTTATTATTGGCAAAGTATTTCGGAAATGCAATTTTTATTTACAATTTTCTTTAACTTGATTAAAGTAGGTATACGATGGTCACGTGAAATTGTTAGTTATCTTACATATTATCAACCAATTTGCCTTGAGCTACAGATAAAGGGAAAAAATATTTGCCCTGTGGTAAGCTACTGAGGTATCACAGAAAGTTATTTCACAATATTTGACAGCGTTGTAAAAAAGCAATAAAAAGAACACCGAAATATTACGGCATAAAAATTACTTATTGATGTTTATTTTTGCTTAAAAGTGCTTTGTTATGTTAAGATAATTTTATACATTTAACACACAAATATGAAAAAATAAAATAATACGTGTTATACATGATATCTAGCTAAATGGAACATGTATATGGCAGTACTTTTACTTTAAAGCAAGAATTTCAAATTTAAAAAATATATTTTTTAAAATGTATCCACTTTAAATGCCCTATGTACTGCATAATTGAACTAAAAACTTTTCATTGTAATATTACGTGAATAAGTGCTACCACATGTAAAATTGCCGTAATTATGAGACGAAAAGGCACTGAATTGGTTATCTTTTTTGCCTTTTGTTCAACAGTCCTCAGGTTCGAATCTGGTTAACAAAAGCCATGCAGCATCGAAACTACTACTGAATTCAGTTTCTTCTAAATTGGGAAAATAATTTTTTAAAAATTACACGTAAATGTGTGTGTGTTTTTCTAGACAAATGATGTTAATGCAATCGTTGTGCTATTTTGAAACTGAAGTCTTTCTAGTCTCAATTAAAATGAGAAGTATATCGAGATATCTTATTGTGGTTGTATTTTCCAGATTATCTTTTATTTATTTCTGATAGCTATCAAACAATATTAGTGATATATATTAGCCTTCAGCAATAGGTTTCCAATAGAGGGTGAATAATTACTTGAAAAAAAACTGTTCCATATATGCCTCCATCAGACATATAAAAGAGCTGGCGCAAATACTCATTTAGGGTATTGCAACGACCCTCTCTCGAAAATAAAGGTGTCAAAAGACACCATAATTTATTAACCCCTTTTTAAAAATAATGGTATATAAATACATCCATAAAATAATACTCTTTTTCTTATAAAATATCTGTGTTTCCATGTCAATTATTGACATATAAAGAGTCCGGAAAATATACATTAATATGTAGATTTTTTCTTTTTAAGATGTATCCCCAATCGAGTGTGGTGCAGGTCTGTTAGGTGAGTTTTGTGGAGTTAAAGAAATAAATGACAAAGCGACAAGCACGCCACCTGTGTGGACTCCTTTCTGGAATAATTGTTTTTGATGCGGTCGCCATGCATTTTAAAGTTATTTGTGTAAGTTATTGCTACTGTGTAACGTAAAATGGAGCCATAAAAGCGGTGGGCTTGTAGGCTCCTGGGTACCAAATATAAATAGTTTTATTTTTTTAATGCTTGTTATATTACAGATAACTTGTCAACTGCAAAATGCGATAGCAATCTTTTATTTATACCAATTATAATAATATTCCCTGCTAATTATGGAATTAAAAACAAGCCGGAAAATACATATTGGTATACATTATTTTTTCTTCTCAAAAAGTAAAACCAGAAGTGTGTGGTAGCGAGTTTTTTTGGAGCGAACCTATGATAATTTGACTAGCACGCCACGAATTGATTTCCTAGTTTTTATAACCGTCCCTATATAAACTTTAAGGCCATTTTCCTACGTTCATCCCCACTGTAACTTCGAACGGAGCAATAAAAGCGGTGAAACTGCATGCTCTTGTCTACCAATAATAAACTATTCCAATTTTATATAATATTAAAGAAAGCTTGTCTACTGCAAATTTTGATCGTGTGTGTCCATACATTATAAATAATTTTAATAGTATTTTATGAATATTTAAACACAGGCCGGACAATGTATAAAATGTAATATTTTCTTTGTAAAATGTTACTCCAGCTGAGTATGGAACACGTCTGTTCTGTTAGGTGAGTTTAGTGGAACGAACCTAAGAAATGACAAATTAGATCACTAGGACATCACCCGAGTTGACTCCTTAGTGGAATAATTGCTTTTATTGCCGTCGCTATAAATTTTAAAATCCTTTTTGAAAGTTTGTCACCACTATAAATGTGAGTGGACCAATAAAAGTGGTGCCCCTTTAACTTTTTGTTTACAAAAATAAAAGATTCTAATCTTTTTATAATATTCTTTAATGATACACAGATAGCTTGTCTACTGAAAAATGCGATAGTAATCATTCATTTATGCTGATTATATTAATTTTTCATTATAATTAAGAAATTGAAAACAGGCTGGACAATCAATATTAATATGTATATAACTATTTAAAAATGTCTTGCCAGCTGAGGGTAGTACGTGTCTGTTAGGTGAGCTAGGTAGAGCGATTAGAAGAAATAAAGTGACTAGAACGACAACCGAGTTTACTCCTAAGCGGAATAATTGCTTTTATGGCTATCTCTATAAATTTTAAAGCCATTTTTATAAACTCGTCACCACTGAAACTGTGAATGGACAAGTAAAATCTTTGCCCATATATTCTCTTGTTTACAAGACAAAAATTATTCCAGTTTTTATGATGTTTATTATATTACAGAAAGCTAGTCTCTCCGGCAAATTGAGATAAGTATCATTCATTTTTACTATTATTCCATGTTAAATATTTACATATAAACAGTCCTGACAATGCATATTAATATATAAATTTTTTTCGTTCCAAAACGCCCCTCCAGCTGAGTAAGGTACGCGTCTGTTATGGGAGTTCAGTGGAGGGAACCGAAGGAATGACAGATAACGTCACCTGAGTTGACTCCTTACAGAAATTTTTTCTCTTATTGCCCTTCCAAAGAATTTTAAGCCATTTCCATTAGGTACATGCCTCTCTAACTCCAAAGGAGCAATAGAAGAAATGCCACTGTACGCACTTGTTAACCAAAAATTAACTAGTTTTTTTCATATTTGTGATGCTAGGAAACTCTTGTCTACTGCAAATTTCGATATTAATCATACATTTTTACAAACTACAATATTATTCCTTATAAATTTTGGGCATATAAACAGGCCGGACAATGAATCTTAATATGTAGATTTGATCTCTTGAAAATGCACATACGTCGTGGAAAAAAATACGTCGGGATTCCAAATCGCTACCTTTCGAATATCAGAACTGCTCCCAAAGAAAGCTAGGAGACATCAGCCAATGATAATAAATGTTACTAAGTTGCTAATTAAATAACAAACAGATGTGTTACTAAATAAATAAATGCTACTATGTTTTATAACTTGATCGGCGCATTTTATGTATATCAATTAAAAAAAAATAAATAAATAATTCAATTTGATTCAGCTACAGTGTTAAATTTCAGTCAACTTTTTTAATGCCAAATTGTACGATTAGGCCATTTATGACATTGAAATATCAATAGATTATATGAAGAAGGATCTCGGTTCGATTCATGTGTCCGTTGAATTAGGCGTCGAATTTAGCACTTTTACAGTGCGCCGTCACATTTCATGCATCTTACATAAGATGAATGAGGTTCTTCTTTAAACCTTCGCGGATTTTTACTATAATTCACGTGTAAATTACTAATTCACATAGATTTGAAATTAATTTTCGAGGGCACATTTCCGATGTTTCAGTTGTTTACGACTCTTTCCTTTATGCCTTAGGATTTTCCCCATGTGTGCTTTTAACTATGTAGTAGTGGTTTACACACGATATCACACGTCTCACAGTAAAATTACGTAAAATACAGCGTTAAAATCTTAGTACGTTAGGTAGAAGTTACTGGGTTCGATTCCAGGTACCGTTGAAATATGCATCACATTTGGCAATTTGGCATTGTGCATGCCTTCTTTATGAGTCTTGAAGGGAAAAATATAATCTGTATTTAAACACATTTTGGTTACGTAATTTTACCGCCAAAGGTCAGCATGTTCTTTGACTTATTAGGACGAGGGCGTTGTTCCGATATTTCAGTTTTCTAACACTATTTTCTTTGTATTTTGTCAGATTTTTCATCGTGTGATACGAATTAGCACGTCCGACTGTAAGAGTTTGCAAATTATGGTGTTAAAACATTAGTTCTTTAGGTAGGAGACTCTGTGTATGTGGGTTCAATTCTAATAACGTCGAAACAATCGGTGTATTTGGGACTTTTGCTTTGGGCATGCATGTTTTGTACAGCTGAAATTTAGCTTCTGCTTTTAATCTTTCTTTGACGACACAATTTTAACCACGAATAGATATTCCC